>PVKU01000917.1:0-372172 GCA_004027475.1 Anoura caudifer
GCCTGTGCACCTGGGGGCTGCCAGCCGCTGCTGCCTGCGTGCCTGGTCCGCACCTCTGCTTTTTCCTGCCGCGACTCCACCCCTCTTACCGGTCTGGATGAATCGTTGTTGGACTTCCAAACAGTTTGATTTTCTGAGATCTGGTTGTTTTCTTGTTTCTAAATCTTTGTTGTCCTTAATTTGGTTGTGAGAAGAGGCACAGTGCGTCTGCCTATGCCTCCATCTTGGCCGGAAGCCACATATTGATTTCTTCTTGGCAGTTGTCTCCACTTATCTGGTTAGGTTCCTGCCAGGTTCATCCTGTTGACAGCTTTTCTGCATAATACTGTGTTACATTTTTAACCATTAGAAAAAATAGCATTTAGTAAGAACCAGACCTCCATGTCCTATCTAACACAACTGCAAGGGAGGCTGGGAAATATATAATTTCTACCTAGGTGGCACATCCCTTGCTAAAACTCAATTAACAAAGAATGTGGAGAAATAGATTGGGGGTTAATGATCCCTCTGCCAAAAGTGGAAGAGGAAATTTGTTGGTTCATATAATGAAAATATTCAGGACTTCAGGTTCAGCTTGACCCAGGATTTCAAACAGTGTCACCAAAGCTGAGTTTCTCTCTCTCTCTCTCTCTCTCTCTCTTTTAAAGAAAGTGGTTTCTTTTTAAAAAAGATTTTATTTATTTATTTTTAGAGAGGGGGTAGGGAGGGAGAAAGAGGGGGAGAGAAACATCATTGTGTGGTTGCCTCTTGCATGTCCCACATCGGGGACCTGGCCCACAACCCAGCCATGTGCTCTGACTGGGAATTGAACCAGCGACCTTCTGGTTTGCATGCTGGCACTCAATCCACTGAGCCACACCAGCCAGGACTCTCTCCAGCTATTGAACCTGGTTCTTCGGTATTGACTTTATGCTCAGAACATCTTTGTCCTCTGCAACTGCAGAGGCTGCATTTTCTCAGGCACACATCTGGTGGAGAAGATATTTCCCATTACACCCTAACCCCCAAATTACAAGATTCCTTTCAATGAGTGTGTTGCAGGCTGTTTGCCCATCTTGGCTCAATCTTGTGGCCAGGGAAACCCAAATGCTGTTTATTGAATTAAATGAGTCAGCACTCTCAGACTTTGCCCAAATAAGAAATCCAGCTGACTCACAGCTTTTCTTTTCCTCCTGTGTTTGTGAGAAGAGAGGTTTGGTGAACCTTTTCTAGCCTAACAAAGAAAATTTCCAAGTATTTCTTTCAGGAAACAGGTATCACTTCAAATACTTACAGTGAAATACATTAAATATGACAGGTAATCAAAATGACAGACTTAGAGGGTAAAGGTTAGTCTCACCTGGCATAGCAACAACCTCTGTAGTCTTATTACTGGACAGGGACTGGCTCAATGGGTTCTGCCTCAGGCCAGACTATAGTGTGTGGGCTCTTGACATTATGTAGGAAAGATTTTATAATACAAGTCCAGATGATTTTGAGAGTACATTTATTAAAGCTGGAGGCAGTGAAACAAAGGATGGACTTAGGGTACAAGTAACAGGAGAATAACAAGAGAGAGGCTAGGCAGTGCTCTGCTTTGTCTCCCTAGAAATGTTATAGGAAAGGAGTGAGCCAAGGTGGGGCTGCTGTTAAATCCCTGGGAAGTGAGAGAAAAGAGGGCCTTGGAGACAGGATGGGGGGTAAGCCCAGGATGACCTGCCACTGCCTAATGCTGCCCTGGCTGCAAGTTTTGAGGGGACCCTTAGAGTGTAAGAGAAAGAAAGATGTTCATGCCTGAGAAGGGGTATGGGCGTGCTCTAGAGCGAGCCTCTAATGAATCTTTGTCCTGAGGGCTTTTTATCCTTTTTCTGTGGGTGAGAATTTTAGGGGAGGGTTTGGGATTATTCTTTGGTCTGCTATACTGTTTTACTTTTATCTTGGGTCTGTCTGGCTTTTAATAGGGTTTTTGTTATTAGTTTCCCTGACATCATCTGTGCTTGGGTTGAGCTGGCACATATGGCATTAATTGGTTCTCTGTTCTCTATCTCCCAGACCAGGGTGATTTAAACTATGTATTTGCTCAAGGAGAAGAGGTGTAAACCATATACTCTCAAGTGCCTAGGTGAGGGGAGATAGGTCTTGCAATTCACCATAAGCTGGCTGTATGCTGTTCAAACTGTTTGGCCTTGTGTAATTTTGTCTCACTTTCCCCATTCCACTTGCCTAGGAATTTTCCTAGCTTTTCACTATTCTGTTAGAGTCTGAGTGAATTACCAGACTTTTTTTTAGAAATAATATTTTCAAGGACATCCTTATGACACTGAATAGGGCAGCAGAAGTGAGAATGGTCATGTTCTCCTTAACTAGGTAAAATTTCTCTCAGCAGTTTGGAGTTTTACTTTGATTTCTACTTTTTATTGGAAAAGTTGGTGGAAATTTTCACTTTTTAGTGGAAAATTTCAGTCAGGCACAAAAGTAGAGAGAATAGTATAATGAACCCAGCTTCAATAATTATCAACATTTTGCCTTTTTTTTTTTTTTGACCCATCATTATTTTTCCTGGAGTGTTTTAAAGAAGTTACCAGCCATCATACCATTTCACCTGTAGATTCTTGAAATACTTGAGGAAGTTGTCTCTAACATGAGGACTTTTAAAAAAAATAAAACCATAATGCTATTATAATACCCAGAAAAAAATAGCAATAACACCTTAATATCACCTAAAATCTGGTCATAGTCAATTTTCCCCAAGTATTAAAAAAGGTCTTTTAAAGTTGGTTTGTTTGAATCAGGATCAATACATTGCATTTGGTAGTTAAGTCTCTTATAGCCCTTCTCAACTGTAAGTCTGGTCCCTGCTCCTGTGCTCCTGTCCCCTAGCAACCACCTTTTTTCAGGCAATTTTAAAAAACCAAGGGGGAAGGTGGAAGCAAGAGAGGGAGGTGGGATCGACTGGGGTGAGGGGGAGTGGTTGGGGGGAAATGCAGACAACTGTAATTGAACAACAGTAAAGTAATTAAAAATTTTTTTAATTAAAAATAAATAAGAAATCAGGCTTTTTGCCCTATAGTATTTGGCTGCTTGCTTCTTCATGGAATCAATTCACTTGTTCATCTGACCCTGTCAGTTCAGGCTGCCATAATAAGGTACCAAACTGGGTGGCTTAAACAATAGAAATTTATATTCTTACAGTTCTGGAGGCTGAAAGTCCAAGATCAAGGTGTCAGCAGGGTTAGTTTCTGGTGAGACCTCTCTCCATGGCTTGCAGAAAGTATCTTCTATTGTGTCCTCACATGGCCTTTTCTCTGAGTGCATGAGTAGAGAGAGATCTCTGGTATCCCTTCCTCTTCTTATGATAATACCAGTCTAATAGGATTAGGGCCCCACCCTTATGACCTCATTGGACCTTAATTATCTCTTTAAAGGTCCTATCTCCAAATATAGTCACATATAGGGGTTAGGGCTTCAACATATAAATTGGGAAAGGAACACAATCAGTCCATCACACCCTATATTGCCAATAAACTGGTAGTGAGCTCTCCAAGCTTGATTAAATTTAGATTCAATCTTTTAGGTATTCATTGGTGGTGCTTTCTCACCATTGGTGATACTGCCAGTGTTAGCGATCAGTCAGTGAATTCAGATAGTGTCAGCCTGACAGCCCAATTGTGTTCATGGTAGAATAGGATTATTAAAAATGTGCTGGGGCCAAGCTGGGATCTTTTGGATCCAACCCTCAGGGGCCTGGGGAACAGGGACTGCTTAGCACCATTGAATACACTGTGCACTTTTTAAATTTAGGGAGCACACAAAGCCCCAGGCTCTTGCCTGGGTCCCGCTTTCCTGGTTCATGTTGACCAAGTTTGGCCACTAAGGTGCTGCTACAGGATGAGTAGGGAGGGCACCCTGGAGGCAGCTGCATATATCCATCCTGAGCAGTTGTCAGAGCAGGAGCTTCCCCCCAAGGCAGGTTGTGGGGGCTGAGGCCAAGACCATCTGCTCACCACTGATTCTGCTCCTCTGCAGTTGAGCATTGACAGCTGCTGGGTAGGCTCCTTCTACTGCCCCCAGACCAGCTTCACTGCGACGATCTACGACGCCATTGCCACAGAGAGCACCCTCTTCATTCGGCAGAACCAACTCGTCTACTATTTTACAGGCACCTATATCACACTCCACGAGAGCAACCATGGCAGCGGTGAGGGGGTTGTGGCCAGGTCATGTGCCTGAGGGTTCATGGCATCAGGCAAGGGGACTGCCTGTTGGAGCCCCAGGGGTTGTCTGAGTGAACCCATCTACTGGTACCTGGGACTGGAATTGCCTTTGGTGAAGAAGGGAAGGGGTATTGGAGGGACTTTCCAAGGTCCTGAACCATACTGCCCATCCTGGAGGGGCTTCTGGAGTGCTGGGGTGGGGCCTTCATCCAGACGTTCCCAGGAACTGTGAACCAGCTGAGGGAAGTGGGAGGAGTGAGAGTAAACAGAAGGCGCAGGGAGACAGACAAACTCATGCACATGAACATGCATACACTCAAACAGACATTAGAGTGTCAGAAAGACAGAGAAAGGCATACTGAGAGAGGCATACTGAGAGAGCAATTGGGAGTGAGGGTGGGGAGAGGTATAGGGGTCAGAGAGAAAAATGGGTGGAGAGGGAGAGAGTGAGATGGAGAGAGAGATGGGCTGTTGGAGAGGTAAGGCCATGAAGGAGACTGACCAGAGAGGAAAGGAAAGACTTTTGATTCAGCTTCATCATTTAAGTGGTACCAAAGCTCCTCTAGTTCTTCTAGGTTTTCCCCCCAATCCAAATGAGAGATGTCATTTAGAATAGGGTCACTTGGACTTATATGGTCACAGAAACTTGTCACCTATATTTCATTAGTTAACATATCTTCTTAAAAGTTCATTTTTCTTCCTTCCTTACTTAGGGCACTTGGACCGTGGGAGGAATCAAATTAAAATGGACTCAAGCCAAAAAAAAAAGGGGGGGAGGGTTGTTTTTTGGCTTAGATGGCTGAAAAACCCAGGAGCATGTTGGTTTCATGCATAGTTGGATCTAGGGGCTCATGTAGCTGTTAGGCCTTCCTATGGTGGCCATGGTGACTCCCTGTTCACCCAGCAACTGCAGACTTTTATATCCTCAGGGGCCCCAGGGAAGAGCATCTCTTTGTTAATGGTTGCAAGTTGGGACTGTCTTTGATTTGCCCTGTTTAGTCACGTGCCCAGTTCAGAACCAATCACTCTGGCCAGGGGAATGGAAGGGTGGGATCAAGCCTAATCTGAACCTCACGGACAGAATGTGAGCCGGGACGATCTTCTTAAAGGCAACCAGGTCCCTGTGCCAGAGGTCCCTCAGTCACCACACTGAGCTCCAGGGAGAGGGAATGGTAACAGGTGGGCTAAGGCCAGGAAAATGTGGATGGGAGCCCAGGTCCAAAAACCTGGGCCTGAGGCCTCATGCTGGCTCTACAGAGAACTGGGTGCGTGTACTGTCCCACGAGTGCGTCAAGAAGCTGTGCCCCGTGCATTTTCACAGCAATGGCTCCGAGTACATCATGGCCCTCACAGTTGGGAAGCATGAAGGTTACGTCCATTTTGGGACCATCACTGGTAAGGGTGGGGCCTCTGGCAGCCCAAGAGACTCCTTTATGCCCTGTCACCCCCAAGAATTCTCACCTTGGGCCCTCACCCTTCGCCATATGCCTTCTGAAGGGGTACCACCGGGCTGGAGGTTGCCTGAGTAGGGATGGGTTTAGGTATTTGTACAGATAGTTCTTGGGGTGTATTATGTATCTTGCAAGACTTGTTTGATTTCAACGGGCAGAAGCCCAATTCAAGATTCATTTAGGCATAAAGAATTTGTGGACTTATAAATGAAAAGACAAGTTGGCAACCTCAGGCATAGCTGAATCCAGGGGCTCACAGGGTATATCATCAAGGCTATCTCTTGGTAAGGTAGTATAGCATAGTGATTATGGCACAGGTCTGGAGAGAGACTGCTCCAACACACCCAACCCAAGTCATCTGTGGTTTTGGACAGGTGACTTAAATGAGGTCTCTTTGACCTCATTTTCCATCAGCAGAATGGGGCTAATGATACTATTAGTACCTGCTTCATTGTTTGATATAAAGATTAAATAAGCTGGCATCTGTAAAGGTCTTAAAATGGTGCTAGGGACATGAATGTTAGAAAAGGGTTAATTATTATAAGCCCTGTAATTTAGCTTCATTTTCAGGTAGCTGCTCCTTGGAGGTTTAGGATGGCTCCCAGGAGCTGGGGATCATTTTTCACCAGCTTGAATCATCCCAGGAGAATCAGAGCAACCTCTCCCTCATTAACACTAGAATGCATCCCAAGATGCACTCTGATTGGTTGATTCTGGGTCAAGTTTCTTGGCCTGAGCCAAATACTGTGACCAGAGAGAGAAAGGCATACTTTGATAGGCCAGGTGTGAGTGACTGAAAGGCCAAAGGGTGAGACCTGTCCCCTGGAATCCACAGGCCTAAGGAGGGGGTAGGGCACAGGCATTCCATAGGGCATTCCACTACTGTGGGGTACCTGTTGGGCTGGGAATGGGAAGGACCTGAGCATGGACCTGCCCTTCTCCACAGATGGCCGCGTGTCCTTCGAGATGCTGCCCAGGCAGAAGTCCGTGTGTGAAAGGATACAAGGTACCTATCTCCCAGATGGGTCTGAGGTGGGCAGGTATGAGGATCTGGGGTATGGGAGAGCAGGGAAGGGTGGAAGAGGTCATGGGACAGGGTAGTCAGTGTCTTGGGGAGAGGTGCAGAGTTACAGGGATGGAGTAGGGGTGGCAGTCACAGAGAGGAATGAGGTGATGGGTACGGGGTGGGATCAGGGGTTGCTGTGGACCCCCCCTTCCCATCCAGTTGTTGTCTGCTCTATAACCTGGGCCATATACATTGAGACTGACAGCAGTCTACTGCTGCTGGTGGAGACTGAAGACAACACTGACAAGCATTTCCTGGTGGTCAGCTTCAGCCTAGGTAATTGGGGCACTACAGGTGGGGAGGTTGAGTGCATGGCAGACAACAGGAGGGAGATGTAGCTCTCTTCACTCCTGGGTAAGGGGTAGTGGTGGAGAACAGGCTTGATGGGGTGGGGAAACAGAGGAAGTCAATGTGACTGGAACAGGGGGGAATGGAAGGGAGGGAAATTAAAGAGTGAGGAAAAGCCAGCTCTGGAAGGGCCTGTGGCTCACAGTCAGGAGATCTGGTTTTTATTTTACCTGAACTGAGAATAGGGCTGCCATGTGCAGTTGTGCAGGCTGTGCAGCGTGCTCCCCAGCCAAGGAGCCAGAGGAGGCGAGTCCTGAGCCCTAACAGGGCTGTATTATCTCAGAGGCAGCACCTTTTTATAATTCACATGTGGAAACAATAAGGGCCAAGAGGCCCAAATTGGAAGCCATTGGAGGGCTTTTGGGAGGGATTGGGAAGCTGGTGACTTGCTCAGTTTCAGAGAGCTTGGGGCCTCAGGAGATTTTGCTGTGTTCTTTTTACCTGTAGTCACTGATAACCTGGACGTTCTCTACACCATCCCGAAATTCATTCCTGATGGTAGGAGGGGCAGGCAGAAGGGGGCCTCAAAGGTGGCTGGGGGCCAGGATGGGACTAGGTGATCCCACCTCACTGCTATGTCCACTCTGCCTCTGCCTTGGCCAGCTCGAGGTCAGGAGTTCCTGATGATCATAGGGACAGAGTCTTACACCAACTTCCCGATGGTGCCCAAGGGCATGTCCTATAACCCATTTAACAACCTGCTGTTCATCTGGGGCAACTTCCTCCTGCAGAGGTAGGGGATTGCACATATTCTGTTTCCCCAGCCCCATCAGGGTGGGGGCCTTTCTGAAGTCACCAAGTTTTTAGTTTGCTCAAGTCCAGAAGTTATAAGGACTGTGATGGGGAAAATACAGGCTAGGGTGATGAGGGCTAGGAGGGGTGAAGCTATGGGAACCCAGTGTGAGGTCCCAACTTATGTGGGCAGTAAACAGCACTGTCTGAGGAAGGTTAGGACATTTTAACCCCTCAGGAAAGTAGGGGCCCCTGAGCCAACTCCTTGGGCTGTTGGCAAAGTGCCAGGTTGACAAATGCTCCTGTTGACAGATGGACAGGTTACCCAGAGGGTTTGGAGTCAGGGGCAGAAAGAAGCTAGAGTCCAGGCTTCCTTTGCATGTTCTTACAAGGCTAATGGAGAAGTGAGGAGACAGCTCATGTTTAGTCCAGAGCCATGGGAAGCAGATATCCTCCAGGACCCTGCCTGGGTGCCCTTAGCTTCCATCTCTACTCCTGCAGCTATGACAATGAAAACTACATCTACCTGGCAGACTTCCCCAAGGAGCTGTCCATCAAGTACCTGGTCAACTCGTTCCATGGGGATATAGCTGTTGTCACAGAGACAGAGGAGGTGGGCTGCCCTGCCCCTCTCCCCACTTCATCTCTGCCCATCCCAAACCCTGGAGGTCTCCCTTCTTCTCCTGTGAGGGTAAGGAGGCCAAACAGAAGGAACCCCCTCAGGTACTGTGGATAAGGGCAGCAGAAGCTGCATTTATAGCTGAGAACCCTGGAACTCAGAGGCAAAGTGTCTTTTCCAGAGTCTCTCAGCAGAGAGAAGCACCTGTGCTCAGAGTTCTGCTCCGATCTCCAGAGGGGGTCCACATTGGTTTCATCATGCAGGTGTTCCTTTCATAAATAAGGAATATTTCCTGGATGCCTGACCCAGTGCTGGGAACACGGTGGCCTTCACAGGGTGACAAGCCTGTTGGGAGGGCAGATTCATTCCCAGGCGGTGGCAGTTGAGAGTAGTCAGTCTGCAGCAAGGAAATCAGTACTTGTGAATGTTCAGAGAAGGGACCTGACTCAGTCTGGGTGTTTGTGTGTCAGGAAGGGCCTCACAGAGGAGGCCACATAGGGAGGGGGCATCCCAGAGGTTGGAGGGGATCCTCTAGGCTGAGGCTCAGCAGGTGGTGAGGTCTGCAGTACTGGGGGGAGGGGTGAGCATTAGTGTAGAGATGGGAAACTGAGGCCAAGGGGATGGTGAGACCCTGGAGAGTGCAAAGAATGTGAAGAAAAAGAGACAGCTTGGCCCTAGGGACCCCAACAATTAGGGGTGTATGTATTAGGAATGCTTAAGTTGCAAGTAATAGAAAGTTAAGCAGACTGAAACACTGGAGAAATTTATCATGGTGAGTGGGGGCTGGAAGCAGAGAGTTGGCACTACAGAGGGAAGGGATGTGAGCTCACCTGACTCAGCTGGAGGTGAGCTCCCAAGCTTCACCCCTCAAGGAATGGGGCCATCACACTCTGCAGAGAAGGAGAGGGGTCAGAGGTACCCATGGCTCTCACACACACGTGGCTGTTGCCCCCCAGATCTGGTACCTCCTGGAAGGAAGCTATCGGATGTACAAGCTGTTCCCATCCCATGGCTGGGAGTTGTATGTCAGCCTACAAATGATGTACCATTCGTCTCTCTACGCCCCCAGTGAGACCATGGTCACCCTCTTCTACGAAGACCACAGTTTGTACCAGGTGCCAGGCAGGGGCTGTGGGGAGATGTGGGGGAGCAACAGGGTGGCTTACACCAGCTCACCTGGCCCTGCCTTCCCACTGCAGCTGGTGTACCTTGTAAACAGCAATCAGGGCCAGCTCGTCAAGAGGCTTGTGCCCGTTGAGCAACTCCTCATGTACCAGCAGCTCAGCAGGCAAAACCTCTTGCCACGGCAAAGGTGAGAAGATACTGGATGAACCACAGCAGTAGTCAGAGAGCCCCAAGCACTTCCTGCACAAAACTCCCCATTCTGGAGGTGGTGGGAGGGAGATCAAACCATCCCCAACTGATGACCTCAGGGCTATGATGGAGAAGGTCATAGCCTATGGAAACTCAAAGGAGGGGCCTAACCCAGTTTGGGGAGAGGGAGCATCAAGGAGGGCTCCAAGCAGGAAGATGTGCATGACCATGACCTGAAAGGTGAGGAAGCATTGGCCAGGTAGTAAGATAGAGAAAAGTGTTCCAGACAGGGGGAGCCATTCATTCAAAAGCACAGAGGAGGGGAGGAGATTGGGTGTTTGAGAACTGAGAGAAAGCATAGTGGTGGTGGCAGGACAAGCAAGGTCAGCCAATGATCATAGGGAGGAACTTGCAGTTCATATTGAGGATCCCGGGGAGCCACCATAGGATTAAACAGAGGGACACTACCTGATTAGATTTTACTGCTTTTAGTAATAGCCGTTCTGGTGACCTACAGAGGAGCCCAGGGAGTGGGGGTGGGGGAGGTGGAAGGACTGTTAGGAAGGGGGTTGGAGAGGCTGGGATGAGGTCCAAGCCTGGTCTGTGGGACCCAGGGACTCCAAGGGAATGTGTCCAGGGTTACCAGGGGCTGAGGCTGAGGAGGAAGGGCAGGGCAGGATTAGATTTGGGGAGGCTCCTGGGGCACAGGACTGGGAAAAGTAAGGGGCCAACCCCCATCACCACCGCCCAGGAGTCACCTGAGGCTGTCCTTCACCAACTTCTGCCCCTTCACGGTGATGCGCCTGCGGGACCTGCCCAAGCCACAGATCTACACGCGCCAGGAGCGCTACAGGGCTCAGCCGCCACGTGTCCTGGAGCCCACAGGCTTCCACACTGAGAACTCACTCGCCGTCTATCAGGGCCTCCTCTACTACCTGCTCTGGTTGCACTCCAAGTACAACAAGGTGGGCGTCTGGTGTCTGGGCATGCCCCAGGCACCAGTGGCCAGGGCTTCTCAGAGACGGGACTGCGGAGGCTCAGAAAGAGAGCTAGGCCTGTGGGGCTGGAAGAACCACTGCAGAGAGGGGAACATGGCAGGCCGCCGAGAGCCTCAGGAGGCCAAGCAGGGATGGGGGCAGTGGGCTTGAGCAGGACTGTGGGAGATAGCTTTGCAGGTGTGGCCATTGGGCTGAAAGCAGGACGGGCCAGGGTGTGATCTTTTGCTTTGGGTTACGGGCAGGGTCTGAGGTTGGGAAGGTGTCTGGGAATGTCGCCTGCCTGTGATGCTCCTCCCCACCCCACCTTGCCCTCACGATGCTGGTGGTCTCTGCAGCCTTACGCAGACCCGGTGCATGACCCCACCTGGCGCTGGTGGAAGAACAAGAAACAGGACCAGGTGCATGCAGAGGGTTTTGAGTCAGGGGAAGGGCGACCCTGGACACCCCTGCCACCTCACACTTTTCCTCTCTCTGGTTGCTGACTTTGTCCTGCCTCCCATACCCCAGGACTACTACTACTACCTGTCAAACAACTGGCAAAGTGCGGGTAATGTGCACATTGACATGACCAGCTACGAAAAGATCTATGACCTCAAGGCCGAGTACCAGCTGCCGGAGCGTATCTTTCTGGATAAGGGCACCAGCTACCGCTTCTCCATCTTCATGACTTCCCGGGGCCACTCGTTCAAGTCGATGCCTGACCCTGGTCTGTGGGCAGGGCCTGAGTAGAGTCAGAGCAGCAGAGGCGAGGCGGGAGGGGGTGGGGCGGACACCTGGGCACCATCCCAGGGTCTGGCCCTAACCCCTTCAGTGCTTTGGGCAGGCAACACCTTCCGGCTGCAGAGCCAGGTGGACCTAGGCGTGGTGCTGGCTGACCCCTACTGCACAGAGGTGGTGGTGAAGCAACACATACTTATTAATCTCAACTCAGTGCTTTTTTTGGTGAGACCAGGTGATAAGAAGGTATAGGGGCAGATTTACCTGGGCAGTGGACCTGTTGGAAGCTCATGGTTTCTTGAACCATCCCTGGATCCTTGGGTATGCCTGCTGACCCCTTCATTTTTGCTCCACCCCCAGGTTACACTCAGGGACAAAAAGGTGTGCTTTGACCATGGCATTACTGGACATGATCTCATGAAGACTTCCATGCTGGTCAAGGTGCAGTCCAAACCTGGAGGGGAGGGAAGCAGGATGAGGGAAAAGACTGGGCCAGCGGAACACACCTGCATCACCTGCTCCTACCCACAGGTTGTGGGATCGGCTGGGCACTGCTTCCAGAACACGAACCAGGGGCCCCGTATGCAAGTATTGGACCTTGGGGTACTGGGCCCTGTGCTGGGAGGGAAGGGTTTGGGTGTAGTTTTTATGTGCTCCCCTGGCACCTCCACCCACTCACTTATTTCCTCCATTCCCGTTTTCAGAAAGGGCTGCCTTTACAGTGATATAGATTGCATCTAAACTTGTGTGTTTCTTCTGATACTTTTCTGCAGGGGGAAGTAAAGTATCTGTGACACAGGCTTCCTTTTCCAATTGGCACAAAGGCACCATGTGGGTCAGCTTGGCACTTTTCCCACATGTTGTTCTTCCTTTGTCTACTCACATGGTCTTTTTTCAATCCTGTGCATCCTTGGTTCTTCACTTACTTGCACATGCAATATCCCCTTTGCACAGAGGCAGACACTGAGACTCAGAGAGGTGGCAGACCTCTACTCAGAGTAACCCAGGGAGCTAATAAGTGGTAGTGGAGGGACCTGACCCAGAGGCCTTGTTCTCACCCATTTCCCTGCCCACTAATCAACAGACAGACCCAGGTGTTCCTCCATCTGGCTTAGTATGACCCAGGGCAGTAAAAATGGGGGTTATAACAGTCTCAACCCCTTGGATTATATAAGATAATCTGAGTCAAATGCAGGGTAGGGTGACTCACCTCAGGCTCTGTAAGTGTTTTTTGTTGTGCTTAGTAATATGCATTATTTTCTTTATCATAATCCCAAAGGGTCAAAGTTAATACCCCCATTTTGACCTGGAAGATTCCTTCTGGAAATTTATAACACACAGCAAAAGGTCAAAAACAACCTAAATGTTCATGCATAGGGGAGTGGTTAAATAAGTTATGGTACATCTATGCAATGGAAAACTATGAGGGAGGGAGGGAGGGAGGGAGGGAAGGAAGGAAGGAAGGAAGGAAGGAAAAAAAAGGGAAGGGAAAGGAAAGGAAAGGAAGATAGGTCTCCATATACTGATGTGGAATGGTCTCCAAAGTGTATCCATTTTATTCTTAAGAGAAAAAGCAGGGTACACATCAATGTATGCAAAACATTAGCATGAGAAAGATTCTCTGAGAACATATATTCATGTTTGCTTTTATTTGCATGTAGAAACTTTGGGAAAATGGACAAAAAAGTACTCAGGGTTGTTCCCTACTCTGAGGATGAAGGAGAGGCAGGACAGTTGGAGGGTGGGAGTAGAAGTGAAACTTTGCACTGTGTGCATGCGTGCACACAGGTATATTCTCCATATATCCATACATGACCATGTTATCCATCTAAAAATTAAGTTTTTAAAAAAGCCAATGATTAAGAAAAGACACAGGGAAACAGAGGTGCTGAAGATAGTCTGAGCTTTTCTTTCTTTGTATTCTCAGGCTGCGGCAGTTTCTAGGTCTCTCTCTCTCTACTCCCACATTACCAGATCAGGAGGCATGTGTATTGGGAAGGCCTAGAGCCTCTCTCTAGCTCCCATCCTGGAAAAAATGGAAATGGGAACTAACTGATAAACAGTGGGTTCTCAATATGTACCATACTTTTTGGACTATAAGATGCATGATTCCCCCCAAATTTGGGAGGAAAAGGGGGGTTCATCTTATAGTCCAAATATAGCTTTACATTTACATTGGTGAGATTATGTTGTTAAATATTTTACCACATTTTTTGCTTCAAAAATTTTTTTTCTATTTTCTTCCTCTAAAACCTAGGTGCCTCTTATGGTCCAAAATATGGTAAATAGCTTAGATGAAGGAAGTAAGAAGTGAATTTATATGTAATAGGTGCTCAGTCAAATTTGGTTAGGTGAATAAAGGCTTGGAGTGTCTCTGAACAGGCCAGCTCCAAAGATGGACCTCCAGGGGAGATGGGGCTGGGGTCAGGGGGTAGACCAGGAACAGGTTTCATTCCCTGTGCAAGAAGCTTATTAATTAATTCAACCACTATTTATTGAGTGTCTGCTACATGCCAGCCTTGTTTTAAGGGCTGGAGTTACAGCAGTGAACAAACCAGACAAGTGCTGTCCTTGGGAAGCTGATGTTCCAGTGGGTGGAGTGTATTCATTTCAAGGGCTGCCATAATCCCCACAGACTAAGAAGCTGACTCTCTCCCAGTTATGGAGGCCAGAAGTCTAAAATCAGGGTTGGTCCCACTGCAGGTTCTCAGGATCCTTGAAATTTCTTGGCTTGTAGATGCATCACTTCAGTCTCTGCCTTCACCTTTACAAGGCCTTTCCCTGTGTCTGTGTCCAAATTTCCCTCTTATAAGGATACCAGTCATTGGATTAGGATCTAGCCTAATCCAATATGACCTCATCTTAATTTGATTACACCTGTAAAGACCCTATTCCAAATTAGGTCACATTGGCAGGTACCATGGGATTAGAACTTCAACATATCTTTGGGATACATAATTCAACCCACAACAGAGTCAGACAATAAGCAAGATAAATAAGTTATTGTACGTTAAGAGGTGATGAGTGCTAGAGAGAAAAAGGCAGGCAAGGGGCATGGGGTAGGTCAGCATTTGCCATTGGATGGCTCAGTGAAAACCTGGCAGAGGAGGAAACATTTGAGCAAAGACTTGGGGAAGGGGGGTAAGTGAGCTATGCGGTTATGTGCTAAAAAGTCATTCCAGTGAAAGGGAACGGAGGGTATTAAGGGCTGGACGCATGAATATGTTTCATCTGTTAAGACTAAGGGAACATAGATGGGCAATTGTGGCTGGATCAGGACGAGCAAGGAGGAAAGTGGTGAGAAATGAGGTGAACATGGTGTTTGGGGCAGATCACCTGAGGCCTAGTGGGCACTGGTGAGCAAGATCATTCTAGGGGAGAGCTCTGAGCAGAGGACTGATGGGTGTTCACAGGGTCCCTCTGGTTGCATGTGGGGAACATGTAGTCAATGTGTGGTGGGGGAGACCAGGGAGGATTAGGTTAGGTAGGCAACAAGGTTAGGAAGGCAAGAGTGAAGCAAAGGAGTTGAGGGGTGGAGGAGAGAATGGCTCTATTTTGAAGTCTAGAGACATAGGCTGAGTGGACTGGAGGTGGGGTGAGAGAAAGAGGTCCAGGATGAGGCCAAGGCTTTTAGCCTGAACATAGAGGGATGAGGTGCCATTAGTTGAGATGGGTTGTTGATACATTGACTTGGAGATGGCCATTATACTCCCAGTGAGCGAGTGGCTCGTAGGTGTAATCTTTGGCCACGTCTAGCATGAGAAGTGCTTAATCTATGGCTACCAACTCTTCTCCACAGTTGCCATCAAGCCCAGACCATGGTTTTGGATGCCCATGTCCCTTTGACATTCTGAAGACAATGTCATGGATTCCTTGACCCCTGACCCCTAATCTTCCATCCTGGCTGCACTTTCCTCATATAACCCATGTTCCCCCAGATCAACTGTTTGAAAATTCAGGCCCAATTCCAGTCCTATAAAGTCTGACTAGGAGTTGGGTGCTACATAGGTGTAGGTGTTACTGTTTTTTTGTATCTTTTCTGCAGACAGCTGGAAGCTACCTGGCCCAGTTTGAATCCCAGCTCTACCACTTAACAGCTATTGGCCTTGGGTAATAAGTTGCTTGACCTCTCTGTGCCTCAGTTTGCCATCTATAAAATGGAAATATTAATAGTCTCTACCATACAAGGCTGTTTGGCGTGTCAAATGAACCTGAATATGTGGCGCTTAGAACACTAGTGCTTTGTACACAGTGAAAGCTACATGAGTAATTGCAGTTATTAAAGTATTGATTTAAGGAAAATAATGATCAGATTGCACCCTGATGAGGTTGAGCCTGAAAGGTAGTGATGGTGTCTGTGGGAGGAGGGGGTGAGGTGGGAGGAGGGACACTTCCCAGGTGAGGCTTTTCTCCTCCCACTCAGGGCAACCTGATGGTGCAGTTGCTTATTGGCTGCCCACCTGGCAAGCGTCTGGCCTTTGACATCACCTACACGCTGCAGTACAACCGCTTACAGAACAAACACTACTTTAACTGCATTTACCTGGACCCTGAGATGCCCTGCTTCCTCTTCCGTGACAGTGCGTGTCTAGGTCCCCCCTCTGCATTGTTCACTGTCCTTTGCCCTCCCTACCTGCTTTCCTCCCCGCCTACTCTCTGCTCTTCCCCTTGATCCACCCTCTCTCTTTTCTCCCCTCACCTCCCTCCACTTCTCAGACCAGGCTAATTTCTTCTGGCCTCACCCTCTTCCCACCCCACAGTCTTCTACCCCTTCTTCTTGATCCAAGATTTGGTGACGGGAGACTCTGGCAGTTTTCAGGGCAGGTAAAGGCATGGCCAAGCCAGCAGCTGATGGGAAGGGGTGGGAGGGCAGGAGGGGTAGATATGACACAGGACTCAGGACACTGAGGCCAGTCGGTGTGCACCTCTGCTCCCGGCAGCTATGTTCTGAAGGTGGTGGGTGGTGGACCCACCCTGGACACCATCAAGGAATACAGCGAGGAAGAGATTTACCGCTTCAACAGCCCCCTGGACAAGTAATCCCTGTGGGACCCGGCTGTAATCGGGCCTTCCTTCCCCTATAGACCCCTTCAGCTTCCCAGCCACAGACCTCCCACTTGCTGCAAGTCCCACCTACCTCAGTATCTCAGGCCCCTCCCACAGCAAGGCTCCTAGGGTCCGGCAAACTCTTGCCCTCTTCACCTAAGGCTCCAACCCAGGCCCGCCTTGCTCACACTGCTGGCCACCTTCTGCATTAGTCTGCAGCCGAGGCCCCTCCCTCACTGAGGTTCTGGGTCTTCTACTGAGTTTACAGTGGTCTTCCACAGCACCGACAGCCTCATCTGGACCACCAAGAATGCAACAACCACCCAAGATTCAGCCTTCAACATTCTGTCCCACCAGAGCTTGGGCATCGAGTAAGTGCACATCCTGGCTGTCGGCCTCTTTATCACCCACCTGTCCACAATCTGTCTGTTGGGACTGACCGTTTCTCCTGCTTCTGTGGATCCCCAAGCCATGTGGACCACCTTTGTGTTCCTCAAATGGGGCTGACTTTGACATAAGCTGGATGCTCTGTCTACAGTGCCAGTCCCTCTTACTTTTCTTCAGGCCTTATTTCAGATGCCTCTTCATCTAGGAGGATTTTTCTGACTGTTCTAGTTGGGACAGTTGTCTCCTATTTTCCTGTGCTATCCCATCTCAGCCTTGACCCCTCTGCCTGTGTCTCCATCCCAGCCCTGACCCCTTTGGGCTGTTTCTGCCCCGTATGGGGTCTGTCTCCCTTATAGGTCCAGATTCTAAATAAACTCAACATAGTATTTGTGGAATGAGACAATGAACAAATTAATGAATTCGTGGTAGGCATTACTGACATTTGAATGGAGGTCTTAATGATGAGTAAAAACAATGAAGGAACAAATTAATACATAGGGGCTCAATTACTATTTTTGATTGATTGAAAAGAAGAAAATGATGCCATCAGCAAAAGACAGAATGAGTGAATGAGCAAAGTAACCAACTTACACCTAGTCAGCATTCAACCTATGTTTGTTGAATAAATGAAAAAAGAAAAGAGTAAATGAATGAAGATGTGACTTTGTACTAGTAGGTACTCAAGCTGTATTTGTGGAATAAAGGAAAGAAGGCAGCAAGGAGTAAGTGGGAATTGGCACATAACAGGTATACAATCCATAGTTTAGATGAATGCATAATAAGAGGAATTGACAGACATGAAAAGGCAGGAGGAAATGAAAGAGTAAACAAATGGCCTATCACTTGGTAGGCATTCAGAAGTCTTCTTAGATGAAAGAATGAAGGAGTGAATCAGGGATGAAGGAATAAGATAGTACCTAGTTGGTGCTTACCCAGTTTGGGGGATGGGGGTAGAAATCAGGGGTTATCACATGGTAGGCATGATGTGCTGCACAAGTGCCTGAATGTGGGCCCCCAGGTGGCTGTGTCTGGAGAACTCCCCATGCCATGACACCGTTCCCCATAGCATCTTCACCCCTGAATTCTTCTTCAAGGTGATGGTGAGCAATAGGTAAGCCAAACACCTGGCCCAGGTGGGGTCAGGGGATTTCTGTGGGGTGCCTACTCCTTCCCAGTCATAGACCCCTTCCTGCTATCAGAGGTGTGGACAATAGCACATACTGTGACCACCAGCTCATCTTCCTGCTGCATATCCATGGGCTTCCACTCAGTGCCAAGCGGGCCCTCTTCATCCTCATGGTGAGTGGCTGCTCAGGAGCTGCCCTGTGGGGTGGACAGGCTCCACCAGGCTTCCCATCCACACCTGTGTTTTGGTGCTTGCAGTTTTCAGCCAGCGTGTTTCTCAGCGTGGTGACCTTCTACATCGTCATCTGCCTCTTGATGCCCCTTATGATGAAGTTGTGCAACTTCCTTCGCTGGAAGATCAACAACATCATCACCTCAGAATCCTACTACACTTACAGCTCCTCTTCCAGAGACTTCAGCAGCACATCTGAGACCAAATCTAGTGTTGGCTCCAAGGTCAGCTATAAGGTGGCAGAAGAGAATAAGGCTGGACCTGATGAAACTGTGAAGAAGCCACTGACCTGAGTCTCTTACCTGCCCCACCCATCCTCATTCCTTACTTCCTGGGCCAACTTGGAAATGCAACCTGTCACTCATCCCAAGCCTTCCTTTCTGTTTTGCTTGAATTTTCATTTTCCTTCAGACCCCACACAGCCACACATAGGTCATTAAAATACCAAAATCCTTCTGTGCCAGCTGGTAAATAGCAGCTTCTCTGTATGCCTGCCAACCCAGCCTCTCCTCAGGATGCCCCAACCTCCCTACAGTTCAGCAGGGTCCTCCATGACCCAGGACCATTACTATGGCCCAAAGTCTGTTCTGGTTGCTCAGTGCTTAGATTTAATACCAATCATTAAATATTTTTTAATATCAAGACCAATATGGTGTTGAGCTTAAGAAGGGGACTCTAGAGAAGTTAGGATCTTTATTTTAGTTGCAATTAGCAAAAACTTCAAATAGTCCAAACAGAAATGATAATATATGGGTTTTGTCAAGATAAGCTTCAGGTACAGCTTTTTAAAAAAGATTTTACTTATTTATAGAGAGAGGAGAACGGAGGGAGAGAGGGAGAAAGGAGAGAGGGAGAAAAACATCAATGTGTGTTTGCCTAATGCTTGCCCCCTACTGGGGACCTGGCCTGCAACCCAGACACGTGCCCTGACTGGGAGTTGAACTGGTGACCCTTGGGTTCTCGGGCTGGCACTCAGTCCGCTGAGCCACACCAGCCAGGGCAGCTCCAGGTACAGTTTGGTTCAGAAGTCTTCAGTATCCATAGGATTCTCACTACTTTTCTCTGTAGCTTTTCCTGCTCTGCCCAGGTCTGAGTGTGGTCTCTGACCTCAGGACAGCCTTCCTCACAGTCTGAAGCTACACATCCATGTGTCTTATTGTCCATAGGAAGAAAAGGCTGCAGTCCAGCATTTCTAGGCTGTCAATCCTGTTAGTCACTCTGATTGGCTGGGGTTGGGTCATAAGCTCACAACTTTTATCACTCACACTGCCAGAGGGATTCAATCTTGAGTGGTTTAAGCCAGTCAGAGCCCATCCCTGGGTCGAAGGGAGTCAGTGTTATCTTAATCTCAATGCTCATGTGTGTGTGTAAGGGCAGTTCTTATAAGGACAATGTGCTATCAAAAATATGAAAAGGAAGCTGAAAGGCAAAAAGCAAATGCACCTTTGCACTCCACTCCCTGTCCAACCAGTGGACTCAACTCCAGCCCCTCCCCAAAGGTCTCAAGTAAAGTGACTCTAGAAGTACTCTGACCACCCCTCTCTACTGCTCTACTGTAGTAGAGGTGCAGGGGACATACACTCTAAAGAGACAAAAGGGAAGATAGCCAGACCAGCTTGTCCATGATGAGACAGCTCCAGAGCAGGCAAGGTCACTGAGGTCATGTTATTGAGCTTGAGAATTATCAGAGGACTCTCAGAGCTGAGAAGCTGAAGAGTGTGGTCAGATATTGCTAAGATGTCCCTGGATACCCTGTGAAGAATAGCTCAGGACTGGAGCCAGAGATCCCAGGGAGGCAATAGGCCAGGGACCTAGGCAAAAGAAGATGATGCAGGACCAAAGCCTACTTGTGAAAGGAGAGGAAAGGGCAGGTGGGAGAGATGCTCAGGAGGCCTAGTGAACCATGGGGATGGTGGGCCATGTAAGGAATGGGAGCAAGGGAGAATTTAAAGAAAAGACCCAGGACAGAGTCCTGGGAGACAATCCATGGAAGACAAAGAGGCTGTCCCTGAGATGGGAACCAGAGAGGAGGGGCAGGTTTGGAAGAGACACTGAGGCCAGCTTCGATGATGGTGAGTACAAGGGGTCTGAGAAACTTTTAGAGGCCATCTGGGAGGCTGCAGGAACCTCAGATATGGGACTCAGTAGGGAAAATAGGGGTGGTCAAGCAGTATGCAACAACAGTCAACAGCATAGACTCATCTATCAAACAAAATTAATTGCATAGATGCCATTTTGTAGCATGTGGTGAAATAATACCTGTTTTGTTCTGTCCTAGTTTGTTCAGGCTGCTATAACAGAATGCCACAGATTTGGTGGCTTACAAACAACATAAATTTATTTCTCATAGTTTTGGAAGATGAGAAGTACAAGATCAAGGTGCTAGCAGATTTTGTATCTAATGATAACCTGCTTCCCAGTTCACAGGTGGCTGTCATATTGCTGTATCTTCACATGGTGGAAGGGGTACGGAAGGTCTTTGGGAGTCTCTTTTGTAAGGACATTAATCTCTTATGAAGGCTCCACCCTCATGATCTAATCACTTCCCAAAAGCGTGATACCGTTATGTTGGGGGTTAGGTTTAAACATAAATTTTGGGGGAACACAAACATTCAATCCATACCCAATTTCTTTTCTCTTTTTTTAAAGATTATTTCTTTATTTTAGAGGGGAAGGGAGGGAGAAAGACAGGGAGAGGAACATCAATGTTCAGTTGCCTCTCACATGCCCCTTACTGGGGACCTGACCTGGCCAGCAACCCAGACATGTGCCCTGACTGGGAATCAGACCAGCAACCCTTCGGTTCACAGGCTGGTGCTCAATCCATTGAGCCACACTGGCCAGGGCTATTTTCTTGAATTATTGAATAATCTTCATGATTTTCTATCAGAAGAATTGTATCATTATCCCCATTTCACAGATGATGAAACAGAGACTCAGGTGTGCAACATGTATTATGATATAAAAAGGACTTCCAGCCAAGATGGAAGTATAGGTAGATACACTTTGCCTCCTCACACAACTAAAGGACAGCGGCATGGATAGCCCCACCCTGGCAAATACCAAAGGCTCCACCCCTTACAACATAACAGATGTACCAGGACAAAAAAACATGGCCCAAATGAAAGAACACATCAAAACTCCAAAATTAGAACTAAGTGATGAAGAGATAGCCAACATATAAGATGCACAGTTCAAAACATTGGTAATCAGGATGCTCACAGAAATTATTTGAGTATGGTCACAAGATAGAGGAAGAAGTGAAGGCTATGCAGAGTGAAATAAAGCAAAATATACAGGGAACCAACAGTGATGGGAGGGGAAACTGGGACTCAAATCAATGACTTGGAAAAGAAGGAAGAAATAAACATTCAACCAGAACAAAATGAAGAAACGAGAATTCAAAAAAATGAAGAAAGGCTTAGGAACCTCCGGGACAACTTTAAATATTACAATTTATGAATCATAGAGGTACCAGAGGGAGAAGAGGAAGAGCAAGAAATTGAAAACTTATTTGGAAAAATAATAAAGAGGAACTTCCCTAACCTGGCAAAGGAATTAGACTTCCAGGAAGTCCAGGAAGCTCAGAGTCCCAAACAAGTTGGACCCAAGGAGGAACACACAAAGGCACATCATAATTACATTAGCCAAGATTAAAATGAAGGAGAGAATTCTAGAACCAGCAAGGGATAAGGGCACAGTCACCTACAAAGGAGTTCCCATCAGACTGTCAGCTGATTTCTCAAAAGAGAACTTGCAGGAAAGAAGGGGCTGAAAAGAAGTATTCAAAGTCATGAAAGGTAAGGACCTACATCCAAGATTACTTTATCCAGCAAAGCTATAATTTAGAATGGAAGGGCAGATAAAGTGCTTTCCAGATAAGGTCAAGTTAAAGGAGTTCCTCATCACCAAGCCCTTATTATATGAAATGTTAAAGGGACTTATCTAAGAAAAAGAAGAAGATCAAAACTATGAACAGTAAAATGACAGCAAACGCACAACTATCAACAACTGAACCTAATAAAAACAAACTGACTAAGCAAACAACTAGAACAGGAACAGAATCACAGAAATGGAGATTACATGGAGGGTTATCAGTGGGGAGAGGTAGAAGCAGGTGGAAGGGGAGGAAGTAGAATGGGAGAAAAGGTATGGGGAATAAGAAGCATAAATGGGCCCTGGCTGATGTGGCTCAGTGAATTGAGTGCCAGCCTGCTAACCAAGGGTTCTCCCATTGGATTTCCTGTCAGGGCATATTCCTGGATTGCAGGCCAGGTCCAACACATGAGAGGTAACCATATATTGATGTTTCTGTCCCTCTCTTTCTCCTCTTTCCCTCTCTAAAAATAAATAAATAAAATCTTTTTAAAAAAGAAGCATAAATCATAGGTACAAAATAGACAGGGGAAGGTTAAGAATAGTATAGGAAATGGAGGAGCCAAAGAACTTATATGTATGACCCTTGGACACATAAACTGGAGGGGGGTGAGGAATGCTGGTGGGAGGGGGGTGCAAGGCAGAGGAGAATAAAGAGGAGAAAAAAATAGGACAATTGTAATAGCATAATTGATAAACTATACTTTAAAAAGTGATTATATAAAAATGTGCCTGAAAAACCTTTCTCTAAAATTCAACATCCATTCCTTATATAAATTCTAAGTCAAATAAAAACATAAGGAAACTGTTTGAGCATGATTATCAAATTATATGATTACCAAAGAAAGATTGCATATGGCATATGGTAGATAAATGCCAAAACCATTTTAATTAAAATTGGGAACAAAACAGGAATAACTCACCATTGTTTCCAATATTGTGTTTGGAGGTTTTAGTTAATGCAATAAGACAAGAAAAAAGAATAACTCTTCACATTGGAAAAGAAAAAGTAAAAATTATTTGTAGAAGAAAAGTTGTATATCTAGAACATTCAAGTGACTCCTGTAAGAAAGAAACCTAAATGAATTAAGGTAATTTGAAACATTTCTGTATATTAGGACAGCTATACAAAACCAATAGTTTCTCTCTCTCTCTTTTTAAAAGATTTTATTTAGTATTTTTAGAGAGAGGGGAAGGTAAGGAGAAAGATGGTGAGAAACATCAATGTGTAGTTGCCTCTTGCATACCCCCTACTGGGGACCTGGCCCACAACCCAGGCATGGGTCCTGACTAGGAATCAAACTGGCAACCCTTTGGTTCAAAGGCTGCCACTCAATCCAATGAGCCACACCAGCCAGGTCCAAAACCATTAGCTTCTCTTGGTGCTAGAATAAAAAGTTCAAAATAAAAAACTAAAATTTGCCTGGAGTTGGGAGGTTAAGGGGTAAAGGGATTGAGCAAAAAAGAAAAAGGACTCATGGATATGGACAACAGTGTGGTGATTGCTGCGGGGAGGGGAGTATAAGGGGACTACATGGTAATGGAAAAAATGCAATAAAGATTAAATAAAAAAATAAAAACTGACTGGAGAAGAATAGGACTTAAGTGAAGAAAAGTATACAATACTGCCGAGAGATGGTAAAGTTTAACACAAAGAAGTGATTGAGAAGACACATGTCCCTAGATTGGGAGCTATGTGTACATTGAATGAATGTTTCTAAAAATAACAAGTATGTATGAGTCTTTTCTCACTAAAGAGGGAAATTTTAGACCCAGTTTTGGCTAGCAGCCATTTCTACACAGTATCAAAGAGTAATCAGCTCTAAGTGACAGGAAAACCTAACAAAACCTGATAATAGCATACAGAGCTGGCAATGCCCATGTGTGCAAGGTCTTTTGGCTGAGATGTCCTGAAAAAATAGAGAAATTCTATACACTGGCACCGGGGTTCCATCAATTCACTTCATGGACCAGATGAAAAGATAATAATTCTGTATCTGTCCAGTTATGTTGTAAATATTACCATATCCAATTGTGGCCAAGATGGAGCAACATGGATTAGATTTACCCTGATACCTGAAACAATAAAAACAGACAAAATACATGAACAATGGTTTTCAAGACACTGAACATCATGCAATAGAGACATGATCCTTGGAGGTGGGAAACCAATAAGGTGAGTTCTATAGTTGCCCTAGCTTACTGTCCTGAGAGAGTGTTCAGGTCAAGGTGCAGGGAGGGGGAACTGAGGTGGAACCTGGAATATGCTGACTTGAGGAGATGGAGATGGAAGTTCGGGATGAGATAACTAGAGTCATAAGACAGAGTACTGAAGGAAGAGAACTGCATTGAGAGAGAATCTCAGAGATCTGCAGAGCATGAATCAGCAATTGGTGCATGTATGTGAGGAAACTACATGCAGCCGGGGAAAAAGATTTAAAAATATTAGAGAAATGGAACCGTGACAGGCACTCACTCAAAGCTGGAATAGTGCCTATTTTTGCCAGCCAGATTGTTAAACCTAGTAATTCATGGAGCACTAGGTAGAATACTCAGGAAGCTCTTGCCAGTAGTAAGAAATAATTAGCTCTACATTCAATATTGCTCTGGACCTGCCTAACATATAAGTAAGATCTGAAGCATCAGACTATTTGCACCTCAGAACAAATGTCAAAAATATTTATAGAAATACAAAAATATCCAGCACCCAACAATGTAAAAGTCAATTTCTGGCATCCAATAAAACATTAACAAGCATGGAATGAGACAGAAAAACAACTGTCATAGTAAGGAGAATAATCAATTGAAATTTACCCAGAGCTTAGCAGAGATAGTAGAATTAGCAAGAAGAACATTAACAAAATAGAAAAAGGAGATAAATAGCAGCAGCAACCTGTAAGACAGAAGTGTAGGCCTAGTTTATCAGCTCACTGGTATTATCAAGGATCTGATGTATCTGCGTTACAGGCAGGAAGAATTGTAAAAGGCTAAAGGGGCCTGATAGACCAGTAGGTTCACTTAAAAGTTTTTTCCCAGAAGTGCCACTCAGTGACTTCTTATATATTATGGGTCAAAACTGGTCACATGGCTATCTTGTGTTATGTAGAAATATAGAAAGGTTAATAGTTTAGCTTTACAGCTTTGATAGTAGTGGAATGCAAGGACAAAAGAAGAGGTCTTTGGGAAGGTAATCTACTCTGTTTTGTTGAGAACCGCCCTGCCTGGTTTCGGAAGCTGTAACCACTCCATGGCTAAGGCTGAGTAAAAAGACCTTGAGACCATAAGCCACTAAGGAGACAAATCTTATCTTCTTGGTGGGGACATCGACTCTTCCCCCTTTACTTTACCCTGCTTGGCCTCAGGCTGATGACTGGTTAGCCAATGATGGGTAAGATTCCTCAAGGGAGGGATGACCTAAGACAGGAATGGTCATAATGGGGCCATTAGGGAAGGACTTGGGGGGCTATAGAAAAAGGGGGTGATGGACCCTCACCCCTCAGCTTTGACATAGCCTGAGTCCTTATTCTGTCTGTAAGAAGTCTCCTAATCTCTTGGCTGCCTTACTTCCTTGGCCTGATTTAAGCCTGAAACAATGCTGGAGGATGGTGCAACCTTGGGCAGGAACAGACGGCTCCCCCTGGGCAATCAGGCCTAACAAAGAATGCATAAAATCCTGTGAAAACTGCTTTGCTAAGAATGCCCTCAATTTTCTAATAAGGGTCCAAGCATAAAATGAATTTGTTTCCCAAAGTTTTATGGCCTTTTAGCTAACTGACCCTGACTTAGAATAAGCCCTCATAGTTCTTTGAATTTTATCTATTGTTTGATCATTGCTGCCTGACAATGATTGATGAGCTTTACCTGTATTTCTGTGCAAACTGAACCCAATAAAAGCCCATTGAGGAACAGGCTCAATCCCCTTCTCCTTTGAGAGACTGGCCACCTTTCCTCCCCAAGCAGATCATGTCTTGATAGACTTATTCTTATCTGTGGCAGAAGTGGGCAGCAGCTCTGCGGGCAGAGCACCCCACCCCCATTGTTTCTCACGATAGGGGAAAAAAACTGTTTAAAATATGACTAGGAAGTCAAGGAGAAACAAATGACTGACAATAGCTAAGAAAATTGTTTAGAAGGATCTGCAGCACAGGTATTAAAACTTAATCATTAAGCTGCTATAATCAAGAATATAATGTTGATAGATATCAACAGAATAGAATTGAGTTCAGAAATAAACCAATACATCTATAGTAAATTGATTTCAACAACAGTGCTAAGGCCATTTTTTAAAATATGTTTTATTGATTATGCTATTACAATTGTCCCATTCCTTCCCCTTTATTCCCCTCCACCCTGCATACCCCCTACCACCCACATTCCCCCCCTTTAGTTCATGTCCATGGGTCACACATATAAGTTCTTTGGCTTCTACATTTCCCATACTATTCTTAACCTCCCCCTGTCTATTTTCTACCTACCACCTATGCTACTTATTCTCTGCACCTTTTCCCCCTCTCTCCTCCTCCCACTCCCCTGTTCCTAATCCTCCATGTGATCTCCATTTCCGTGGTTCTGTTTCTGTTCTACTTGTTTGCTTAGTCTGCTTTTGTTTTTGTTTTAGGTGTGATTGTTAATAATTGTGAGTTTGCTGTCATTTTACTGTTCATATTTTTTATCTTCTTTTTCTTAGATAAATCCCTGTAACATTTCATATAATAAGGGCTTGGTGATGATGAACTCCTTTAACTTGACCTTATCTGAGAAGCACTTTATCTGCCCTCCATTCTAAATGAAAGTTTTGCTGGATAGAGCAATCTTGGATGTAGGTCCTTAACTTTCATGACTTGGAATACTTCTTTTCAGCCCCTTCTTTCCTGCAAGTTCTCTTTTGAGAAATCAGCTGACAGTCTGATGGGAACTCCTTTGTAGATAACTGTCTTCTTTTCTCTTGCTGCTTCTAAGATTCTCTTCTTATTTTTAATCTTGGTAATGTAATTATGATGTTCTTTAATGTGTTCCTCCTTGGGTTCAACTTCCTTGGGACTCTCTGAGCTTCCTGGACTTCCTGGAAGTCTATTTCCTTTGTCAGATTGGGGAAGTTCTCCTTCATTATTTGTTCAAATTAGTTTTCAATTTCTTGCTCTTCCTCTTCTCCTTCTGGTACCCTATAATTTGGATGGTGGAACATTTAAAGATGTCCTGGAGGTTCCTAAGCTTCCCCTCATTTTTTTGAATTATTGTTTCTTCATTCTTTCCTGGTTGAATATTTCTTTCTTCCTTCTGGTCCACACCATTAATTAGAGTCCCTGTTTCCTTCCCATCACTGTTGGTTCCCTGTACATTTTCCATTATTTCACTTAGCATTGCGTTCATTTTTTCTTCTAATTTGCAACCAAATTCAACCAATTCTGTGAGCATCCTGATTACCAGTGTTTTGAACTGTGTACCTGATAGGTTGGCTATCTCTTCATCGCTTAGTTGTATTTTTTTCTGGAGCTTTGATCTGTTCTTTCATTTGGGCCATTTTTTTTGTCTTGGCACACCTGCTATGTATAAGGGGCAGAGTCTTAGGTGTTCACCAGGACAGGGCAACCCACATTGCTGCTTTGTGATGCTGTATGTGGGGAAGGAGTCCAAGAGGGAACAATGGCACTTGTTCTGGTTTCTGCTAGATTTCAGTCACTTCCCCCACTACCCACAAGCAAAATGGGCCCTTCTGGTGCTGATTCCTGAGTGGGTTGGCTTGTGTACATTCTAGGACCCTGTGGATCTCTCCAATGAATTCTCTGAGGGTAGGAGTTTCTCCCGCTGCCCCCTCAACCCCCAAAGGTATTTTCAGTCAGGGGTTTGAGGCTTTATTTTTCCGCACTTTCACCCTGGGTTGCAAGGTCTGTCTCTCTCCCCAGGTGTTCCTCCTGGTTTATCAGCACATGAATGTGGGACCTTGCATTCCACCAGCCGCTGCCTCGCTGGTCCACCAGCTGCCACCTTGCCAGACAGCTGCAGCCTTGCCCACCCCACTCCACAATCCACCACCTCTCTGGGTCCACCAGCCACCACCTTGCCTGCCCTGGTCCTCCACCGTTGCTTTGCTTCAAGTCTTCTCTGCCTAGCTGCCTGTCTCCACCTCTGCTACTGGTCTGGATGGATGTTTCGCCTTTAACTCCTTGGTTGTCGGACTTCCATACAGTTTGATTTTTCTGTCAGTTCTGGTTGTTTTTTGTTTTTAAATTGTTATTGTCCTTCTTTTGGTTGTGTGAGGAGGCACAGTGTGTCTACCTACACCTCCATCTTGGGCCAGAAATCCAGTTCTAAGGCCATTTAATGGGGAAAGAATAGTGTCTTCTATAAATTGTGCTGGGACAATTGGATATCCACATGCAAAAGAGTGAAGTTGGAAGGATGTCACACAAAAGGGCAAATTAGGAAACTCTAGGGTTCAGCTCAGTGGTTGATTCAGTCCACAGAATCAACCACTGAGCTAAAAAGAGTGATTGGAATCTATTATTTTGAAATTCTGGAACCAGAGCAGACATTCATAACAACCTTGGGAGTGCTTGATGAAGAGAGAGGCTGCTGGTCTTTCATAAGTGAATGGTATGCATGAACCAACTCCCATCTTCCATTCATCAACTCTGCCACAGCAGTGGGGGTCACAGACCCATAGTCTCAAACTGGCTGGCTGTAGCCATGGCTGACAGTGGGGACATTGTACTCCAAAAATTTGAGGCTATGTGTTTTGATTAGTGTAGGGGTGCCCTGAGGGATCAACACAGACACTTGTCTTGGATTTGGTCCTCTCAGCAGCAACATCGTTGGAAATATTTGAGAGACAGGACCTCCCTCCTTCCCATTTGAAGCTGACCATACATAACAAGGAATACACACTTACCAAAAATAGTTTGGAAAAGTCATAATCTGATGGCTCCACCCAAAACAAACAAAAGTCAGCAATCTCTGGGAAGTGGGGGAATCAGACTCTCAGAGTTTTTCATTATAATACTCAGGATGTCCAATTAACAACAAAAAAATACAAAATATACAAGGAAACAGAAAAGTATGACCTATTCCATGAGAAAAACAATTTAATAGATGCCATTTCTGAGGAAGCCCAGACATTGAAATTACTAATCAAAGATGTTAAATAAACTGTATTACATGTGCTCAATAAGCTAAAGGAAACCATGAACAAAGAACGAAGGAAAATCAGGGAAATTATGTATAAACACAATGAAAAAACCTATAAAGAGATAGAAACTATATGAAGGAACCAAACAAATTCTAGAGCTGAAAAATACAATAATTGAAATGAAAAATTCCCCTGAAAGATTCAACAGAAGTTTACATTAGGTGAAGAAAAATTATTTAGCCTGAGGAGCAGGAAGAAAAAAAGAACCAAGAAAAATGAGCCTGAGGGATTTGTAAGGCACCATGAAGCATACCAACATAGGCATCATAGGACTCCCAGAAGGAGACAAGAGAAAGAAAGGGGCAGGAGAAATATTTAAAGAAATAATGGCTCAAAACTTCCCAAATATAATGAAAGGCATAAATCTGCATATTCAAGAGATTCAATCCACTCCAAGAAGGGTAAAGTCAAAGAGATCATGCTGAAACATGTTGCAGTCAAACCATCAAACCTGAAGACAAAGAAAGGATTTTGAAAGTAACAGTAAAGAAGTGACTCATGCTCTGGCCGGATTGCTCAATTGGTTGGAACATCGTCTGTGCACCAAAAAGTTGTGGGTTTGATTCCCTATCAGGGCACATACCTAGGTTGCAGGTTCAGTCCCTGGTCAAGGCATATATGGGAGGCAACCAATCAATGTTTCTGTCTCATATAGATGTCAGTGTTTGTCTCTATCTCTCTCACAAATCAATGAACATATCCTCAAGTGAGGAAAGAAAAAGAAGTGACTCATTACATATAAGGAATTATCAATGAAATTAACCACTGATTTCACACCAGAAACCATTGACACCAGAAGGTAGTGGGATAAAATATTTAAAGCTATGAAATAAAACAAAAATAATAGAGTAGGTAAACATTGTGTTTGCCTTCTCTCATGACCACATCAAAATTACAACTAAACTACAGAACCCCCTGAAGTCTAGCTGAACAGAACTTCTTTTCTTTTTGCCATTAAAAAAAATTTTTAATTGTCATCTGAGTACAGTTTTCTGCCTTTTACTCCCATCCCAGCCCACCCTCCAAACCCTCCCCACCTCCCTCCCATTTCCACCCCCCTGAACAGAACTTCTATAACTAAGGATATACAGAAGAAACCACTTTGAAACTGTAGGAGGGGCAAAGATGTGGAATGGGCTAGTTTCACATTCATGTGTGGCAGTTAAAAATCTAGAGGGATATGTGGCTAACGAGGTCCTCCATAAGGAGTAAGGGGTTCCAGCCCTACACCAAGTTCCCCAGGCCCAGGGTTACAGCAACAGGAAGAGAAGTCTGTGATAAGTAGAGAGGATAGCAGCTAAGTGAGAGCCTCTAGAGTCCCAGGCATTCCTCTTAAAGGGCCCATTCATGGACTGACTTACTGATAGACTCACTCACTCTGAGCTCCAGCACTGGAGCAAGCAGCTCAAAAATGCAAGGGACATATGAGGAAGAACTGAATTTTATGGTTTCAGGGCAAGGACTGAAGGGGAAGCTTTCTCTCAAACAGAAGTGCTGGCAGAGGCCATTGTTACTTTTCTAAGACCTTCCCCTCCAAGTGCAGGCAGGCACCAGCAGGCTCCATTTCTGAATTTCCATCAACCCAGCTAACTCTGTTCACCAAGCCCTGGTGATTCCCTGAGACCCCCCACCCCCCAACTTACAGGCCCACTCAAGCCATTTCCAGTGGTTTTCCCATACAAATGGCCTGTCTTGGTTCATGCTGCAAAGCTTTCTAAAATCTCTCAAGGTTCACAAACTCCAAACAAGCAGCATATGGTCTCAGTGAGCCCTGCTTCTCCAAGTGGAACTAGTGACAGCCCACCTTGCTTCACAGAACAGCCTGTCCCAGCTGCCTCTAAGTCCAGCACTAACAGCATCCACCTGCAGATCACTGTATAGCTCATATCAGGTGACCCCAGGCAGAGCAGAGGCAGCTACTGACCTTAGCTTCCACCAAAACTCCTCCCAACAGGTCCCAGAACTAACACACCTGGTGCCCAGCTTAGGACCACACCAGAGCACCACCCAACGACTTCCACAAATGACACATCTGAAGTGCAGACTTGGCAGGCATCAGAGCCCCACTAAAGCAAATCCTGTTCTGTGGGGCCAGCCCCTGCACAACAGCTCCTCCACTATAGTCATGGCCAGTCCTCACAGCCAATCAGCCTGAGAGTCATTCCCTCCCACTGACAACCAACAGCAATCAAGGCTTAACTACAACAGGAGGGCACACACAACCCACACAAGGGACACACCTGGAGCACACAGTTCAGGTGACCAGGCATACTGTAACACTAGGACCCACTACATAAGGTCACTCTACCAAGACAAGGAGACATAGCAGCTCTACATAATACATAGAAATACACACAGGGAGGCAGCCAAAATGAGGAGACAAGCATGTCCCTCCAAAAAAAAGTAGGACAAAAAAAATGGAGACAGGCAATCTACCAGATTCAGAGGTTCAAAACACTGGTTGTAAAAATGCTCAACAAATTCAGTGAGAACTTTAACAAAGGGATAGGAAACATAAAAAAGTTAGACCCTGGCTGGGTAGCTCAATTGGTTAGAGCATTGTCCTAATATGTCAAGGTTGCAGATTTGATCTCTAGTCAGGGCACATACAAGAGTCAACCAATGAATGCATTAAAAAAGTGGAATAACAAATCGATCTCTCTCTCTCTCTCTCTCTCTCTCTCTCTCTCTCTCTCTCTCCTGCCTCTCTTTCTCTCTAAAATTGATTTTTAAAAATGAAAAATACAATTACTGAAATGAAGAATACATTAGAATATTAGAGTGAATCAAGGGTAGATTAGATGAAGCAGAGTATTGAATCAACAATTTGGAAGAAAAGGTAGCAGAAAACACCTAATGAGCCCTGGCTGGTGGATTGAGTGTGGGCCTGAGAACCAAAGGGTCTCTAGTTTGGTTCCCAGTCAGGGCACATACCTGGGTTGTGGGCCAGGTCCCCAGTAGCGGATGCACAAAAAGCAATTACATATTGATGTTTATCTCCCTCTCTTTCTCCCTCCTTTCCCCTCTAAAAATAAATAAAAATCTTTTTAAAAAAGAAAACACCTAATGATAATGGCAAAAGAATAAAAATTAAAATTAAAAAATTAGGATAGTTTAAGGGGCCTCTGGGATAATGTCAAGCATACCAATATTTGCATCGCAAGTGTACCAGAAGGAGAAGAGAAAGAGCAAGGAATTAAAAACTTATTTGAAGAAATAATGAAGGAAAACTTCCACAACCTGAAAGGAAATAGACAAATGAGCCTAGGAAGTGCAGAATCCAAAAAAATATTAATCCAAAGAAGTCCGCCTGAAGATACACCATAATTAAAATGGCAAAAGTTGGACTTCTGGTCAAGGTGGTGGCATACGCAGACATGGCTCACCACTTCACACAACCTCATCAAAATTACAACTAAAATATGCAATAACCATTACTCAGAACCAACAGAAGTAGAGTTGAATGGAAGTTTGACAACTATGGAATTACAGAAACCACATCCATCCAGTCTGGTAGGAGAGGCACGGACAAGAAAAGGGTTGGTCCCACATCCACATGTGGTGGATAAAAATTCAGGAAGGATATCTCGGGAGCAAGGGGTCCCAGCTCCACCCCAGGCCCCCCGGTCCAGAGTTCCAGTGCCAGGAAGATAAGTCCTCACAACTTCTGGCTGCAAAAACCAGGGTGGATTGAGCCAATGGAATAAAATTCTGGAGCCCTAAGCAGTTCCTCTTAAAGAACCCCATATGGACTTACCTACTCAGATTCACTGCCTCCAGGCTCTGGTGCCAGGGAGATGGCTTGAAGGGCACAAGTGGCATGCAGGGAAATGCTTGAGTGTCTGGCATCAAGGCAAGCAGAGGTCATTGTCCCTTTTCTGGGCCCTCCTGCCACAGAACCTGCAGACTGGTGCCATATCTAAGATTCCATCAAACTGGCTAACACTGTTTGACCCACCTTGGAGATCCCCATAGACTCAGCCCCACCCAATTTACAGGTCCACCCAAGCTGCTTCTCCCTATGAATGGCTTGTCTTGGCTCATACTGCACAACCTCCTAAAACCTCTCAAATAAATAAGCAGCAGCTGGCCTCAGGGAGCCCCAGGCCTGGAACTAACATCCTAGATTCACAACTTGGCTTTGCCTAGAAATCTCCAAGCCCAGCACAAATAACAGCCATCTCAGATTGCTTTACAACTAAGGCAGGGTGCCCCCAGGCAAAACACAGGTGGGTGTGAACTTGGCCTGTACCACCAGGAAACCCTAGAGCCTGTGCAACCAGTGGACGGCTACCAACTACATCGGAGCACCACCACCCTGACCCTGAATAGCTGATCTTCCATGGAGGATGGAGGTTGGTGGTCAGTGGTCACAGCCAATCCTTACAGTTGACTGGCCTGGGTAAATTCCTCCAATTGATATTCCAACAGCAACCAAGGCTCAACTATAAGAGGAGGGTGTACTCAGCCCACACAAAGGATGCAGCATGAGTACCCAGCTTAGGTGATAGGGGAGGCTGTGCCATTGGACCCTAAAGGACACCTACAACATTAAGCCACACTACCAGGACAGGGAGTCAAAGCATCTCTACCTCATACATAGAAACAAACACAGGGAGCCTGCCAAAATGAGGAGTCAAAGAAACATGGCCTAAATGAAAGAACAGATCAAAATTCCAAAAAAAGAGCTAAATGAAATGGAGACATGCAATCTCTCTAATGCAGAGGTCAAAACACTGGTGATAGGGATGCTCAAGCAACATAGTGAGGCTATTAACAGCATAAAAAAGATCCAGTCAGAAATGAAGGATACACTGATTGAAATACAGAATAATTTACAAAGAAACAACAGTAAAGTGGAAGCTGAGAATCAAATCAATGATTTGGAACATGAAGAAGAAAAAAAAAACAATCAGAACAACAAGAAGAAAAGAGAATCCAAAAAAAATGAGGATAGTGTAAGCAGCGTGTGGGACAACTTTAAGCAATGCAACATTCACTTCCTAGGGGTGCCAGAAGAAGAAGAAGAGCAAGAATATTGAAATCTATTAGAAAAAAATAAAGAAAGTAAAGTTCCCTAATTTGGTGAAGGAAATAGACATGCAAGTCCAGGAACCATAGAGAGTTCCAAACAAGATGAACATAAAGAGGCCCACCCCGAGACACATCATAGTTAAAATGCCAAAAGTTAAAGATAAAGACATTGAAGGGGAGATACGGGAGAAGGGGTGAGAGATGAGGGGATTAAGAAGTACAAATAAGTAGCCCTAGCTGGTGTGGCTCAGTGGATTGAGCACCAGCATTCGAACCAAATGCTCACCAGTTCGATTCCCAGTCAGGTCACATGCCTAGGTTGCAGGCCAGGTCCCCAGTAGCGGGAATGTGAGAGGCAACCATATATTTATGTTTCTTTCCCTCTCTTTCTCACTCCATTCCTCTCTCTCTAAAAAATAAAATCTTCAAAAAAACAGTCACAGGGATGTAAAATATAGCATAGGGAAAGTCGTCAATAATATTGTAATAACTAAGTATGGTCCCAGATGAGGTACTAGATGTATTGGGGTGATCACTTTGTAAGTTCTATAAATGTTTATCACTATGTTGTACACCTGAAACTACTATAATATTGTATGTTAAATGTAATTTAAGAATAAAACATTATTTTTGAAAATTAAAAAACCTAGCCCTGGCTGGCATAGCTCAGTGGATTGAGCATGGGCCTGCAAATTAGAGGGTCGCTGGTTCAATTCCCAGTCTAGGGCACATGCCTTGGTTGCAGGCCAGGTCCCCAGTGTGGGGCACGTGAGAGGCAACCACACAGTGATGTTTCTATTCCTCTCTTTCTCCTTCCTTCTCCTTCCCGCCCCTCTCTCTAAAAATAAATACAATAAAAATAAAAAAAAGAAAAAACACCTGTCAACCAAAGATTCTATGAAAGCTATCCTTCAGGAATGAGGGAGTTAAGACATTTGTTTATTCTAGATAAACAAAAGCTGAGGGGTTTGTTGTCAGTAGACTTGTCCTATAGGAAATGCTAAAGGGAGTTCTTCAGGCTGAAATAAAAAGACAGTAGATAGTAACTCTAAACCATGAGAAGATATAAAGAACACTGGTAAAAGTAATTACACAATTAAATATAAAAGCCAGTATTACTGTGCTTTTGGTTTGTAACATTTTTTCTATATTATTTTAAAGGCAATTGCATAAAACAATAATTATAAAATTATTTTAATGAGCATATAATGTATCAAGATGTAATCTATGACAATGCAATGTAAAGGTAGACAGATGGAGATGAATAGAAGCCAAGTGTTTGTGTACTATTGAAACTAATGCGATATTATTTAAACTAGGTTGTTGTAGGTTTATTATGTTAATTGTAATCACCAAAGTAACCACTAAAAAATAACTTAAAATACACAGAAAGGGAATAAGGAGAAAATGGAAATGGTACACTACAAATAATCAACTAGATCTATTTTTTAAATTATATTTTATTGATTATGCTATTATAGTTGTCCCATTTCTCCCCCATCATTCCCCTCCACCCTGCACACCCCCTCCCACCCACATTCCCCCCTTTAGTTCATGCCCATGAGTCATAAGTTCTTTAGCTTCTACATTTCCCACACTGTTCTTGCCCTCCCCCTGTCTATTTTCTACTCACCGTCAATGCTACTTATTCTCTGTACCTTTTCCCCCTCTCTCCTCCTCCCACTCCCCTGTTGCAAACCCTCCATGTGATCTCCATTTCTGGGTTCCTGCTCTTGGTCTAGCTGTTTGCTTACTTGCTTTTGTTTTAGGTGTGGCTGTTAATATCTGTGAGTTTGCTGTCTTTTTACTGTCCTATTTTTTATCTTCTTTTTCTTAGATAAGTCCCTTTCACATTTCATATAATAAGGGCTTGGTGATGATGAACTCCTTTAACTTGACCTTATCTGAGAAGTGCTTTATCTGCCCTTCCATTCTAAATGACAGCTTCGCTGGATAGAGCAATCTTGGATGTAGGTCCTTGCCTTTCATGACTTGGAATACTTCTTTCCAGCCCCTTCTTGCCTGCAAGGTCTCTTTGGAGAAATCAGCTGACAGTCTGATGGGAACTCCTTTGTAAATGACTGTCCCCTTATCCCTTGCTGCTTCTAGAATTCTCTTCTTCATTTTAATCTTGGCTAATGTAATGATGATGTGCCTTGGTGTGTTCCTCCTTGGGTCCAACTTCCTTGGGACTCTCTGAGCTTCCTGGACTTCTTGGAAATCTATTCCTTTGCCAGATTGGGGAAGTTCTCCTTTATTATTTGTTCAAACACCTTTCCCACTTGTTGCTCTTCCTCTCCTCCTTCTCCTTCCTATAAGTTGGATGTTGGAACGTTTAACGCTGTCCTGGAGGTTCCTAAGCCTCTCCTCATTTTTTTGAATTCTTGTTTCTTCATTCTTTTCTGTTTGGCTGTTTCTCTCTTCCTTCTGGTCCACACCATTGATTTGAGTCCCAGTTTTCTTCCCATCACTATTGGTTCCCTGTGCATTTTCTTTCATTTCATTCAGCATAGCCTTCATTTTTTCATCTAATTTGCGACCAAAATCAACCAATTCTGTGAGCATCCTGATCACCAGTGCTTTGAACTGTGCATCTGATAGGGTGGTTATCTCTTGGTCGCTTAGATGAATTGGTTCTGGGGCTTTGATCTGTTCTCCCATTTGAGCCATTTTTTTTGGGGGGGGTCTGGTCATAGCTGTTATGTAGTGAGGGATGGAGCCTTAGGTGTTCCCCAGGGCAGGACAGCCCAGTTGCTGGGTTGTGACACTGTATGTGGGGGCGGGGTCTTGGTGTTTTTAGGTTTTATTTCCCGGTGCTGGGGCCCTGGGTTGCAAGTTCTGTCTTGTTCCCCATTTTCACCTGGATTATCTGTGTGTGAATGTAGGACCACCTGGTCAGCCAGCCACCTTGTGCCTGGGGTCTTCCAGCCACCACCTGTGCACCTAGGGCCTGCCAGCCATGGCCTGCAGGCCTGGGTCTTCCAGCAGCTACCTGCGTGCCCAGGTCTTCCAACCTCCACTTCCTCCTGCCGAGACTCCACCCCCTTACCCATCTGGATGAATGGATGACTTGTTGTTGGACCTCTGTACAGTTCAATTTTCTCTCAGTTCTGGTTGTTTTCTTGTTTCTAAACCCTTGTTGTCCTTAATTTTGGTTGTGCGAGGAGGCACAGTGTGTCCACCTATGCCTTCATCTTGGCCAGAGGTCTTGATCTATTTAAAAAAAAAATAATGGAGGAATTGAGGAACAAAATAACATGGAAAACATGGAAAACAAATAGTAAAATGGTGAAGTAAATCATTTCTTATTAGTAATTACTTTAAATGTAAATATGTTAAAGCAATCTATTAAAAGTCAGAGATTGGAAGATTGGATTTTTAAAAATATATTTTATAGATTATGCTATTACAGTTGTCCTATTTTTTTCTCCCTTTTATTCCCCTCTGCCCTGGACTCCCCCACCCACCAGCATTCCCCTCCTTAGTTCATGTCCATCGTATGTACATATAAGTTCTTTGGCTTCTCTATTTCCCATACTATTCTTAACCGCCCCCTATCTATTTTGTACTTACCATTTATGTTTCTTATTCCCTACATCTTTTCTCCCATTCTCCCCCTTCACCTCCCTGCTGATAACCCTCCATGTGATCTCCATTTCTGTGATTCTGTTCCTGTTCTAGTTGTTTGCTTGGTTTATTTTTTTAGGTTCAGTTGTTGATAGTTGTGAGTTTTTTGTCATTTGATTGTTCATAGTTTTGATCTTCTTCTTTTTCTTACATAAGTCCCTGTAATATTTCATATAAGGGCGTGGTGATGATGAATTCCTTTAACTTGACCTTATCTGAGAAGCACTTTATCTGCCCTTCCATTCTAAATGAAAGCTTTGCTGGATAGAGCAGTCTTGGATGGGAGTCCTTGCCTTTCATGACTTGGAATACTTCTTTTCAGCCCCTGCTTGCCTGCAAGGTTTCTTTTGAGAAATCAGCTGATAGTCTTTTGGGCACTCCTTTGTAGGTAACTGTCTCCTTTTCTCTTGCTGCTTTTCAGATTCTCTCCTTATCTCTCATCTCGGGTAATGTGATTATGATGTGCCTTGGTGTGTTCCTCCTTGGGTCCAACTTCTTTGAGACTCTTTGAGCTTCTTGGACTTCCTGGAAGTCTATTTCCTTTGTCAGGTGAGGGAAGTTCTCCTTCATTATTCTTTCAAGTAAGTTTTCAATTTCTTGCTCTTCCATCTCTCTTTCTGGTACCCCTATGATTTGGATGTTGGAACGTTTAAAGTTGTCCTGGAGGTTCCTAAGCCTGTCTTCATTTTTTTTGAATTCTTGTTTCTTCATTCGGTTCTGGTTGAATGTTTATTTCTTCCTTCTTTCCCAAATCGTTGATTTGAGTCCCAGTTTCCTTCCTGTCACTGTTGGTTCCCTGTATCTTTTGCTTTATTTCACGCTGCATTGCTTTCACTTCTTCCACTATTTTGCAACCAAGCTCAACCATTTCTGTGAGCATCCTGATTACCAGTGTTTTGAACTGTGCATCTGATAGGTTGGCTATCTCTTCATCGCTTAGTTGTATTTTTTCTGGAGCTTTGATCTGTTCTTTCATTTGGACAATATTTCTTCATCTTGGTACACCTGTTAGGTAGTAAGGGGCAGAGCCTTAGATATTCACCAGGGCTAGGCAACCCAGGTCACTTATTTGTCATGCTGTCTGTGGGGGAGGGGTCAGGGAGGGAACAATGCAGCTTGCTCAGCTCTCAGCTGGCTTTCAGTCACTTCCCGTGCAACCCGCAAGCAAATTGGGCCATTCTGATGCTGATTCAGGTGGGTGGGTTTGTATACATTCTAGGACCCTGTGGGTCTCTCCAACAAACTCTCCTGTGAGGTTCTCCTGCCACCACAACCCCCACAGGTTTTTACAGTCAGAGGTTTTGAGGCTTTATTTCTCTGCACTGGAACCCTAGGTTGTGTGGTCTATCTCGCTTCCCAGTTGTTCCTCCTGGTTTATCCACATGTGAATGTGGGACCCCCCAGTCTGCCATCTGCCGCCTTTCCAGGTCTGCCAACCTCCGCCTTGCCCACCTGGCCCTCCAGCTGCCACCTTGCCTCACGTCCTCTCCACCCTGGCTGCCCATCTTTGCCCCTCCTACCAGTCTGGTTGAATGTTTGTTCTTTAACTCCTTGGTTGTTGGACTTCCATACAGTTTGATTTTTCTGGCAGTTCTGGATATTTTTTGTTTTTAAATTTGTTGTTGTCCTTATTTTGGTTGTGTAAGGAGGCAAAGTGTATCTACCTATGTCCCCATCTTGGCCAGAAGTCCTCAGAAGATTGGATTTTTAATACATGATCGATGTATACTAAATGTTGCTGCAAGAGACTCATTTTATAGACCCAAAGAGGTTAAAAGAAAGAGGATGTAAAAAGGTAGTCCATGCAAATAGTATCCAAAAGAGAGCTGGTGTGGCTATATTAATATCAGACAAAGCAGGCTTTAAGTCAAAAAAGGGTATGAGACAAAGAAGATTGTATATTGATAAAAGGTTCAATCCAACAGGAATATATAACAATTATACATATATAAACCTAAAAACAGAGCTCAAAAATATATGAAGCAAAAAAACTGACAGAATTGAAAGAAAAAATAGACAGTTCTGAATAATAATTAGAGACTTCAATACTCCACTTTCTCTTAATGGGTAGAACAATCAGACTTAATATCAATAAGGAAATAGCATACCTGGACAGCACTCTAAACTCAGTAAGCCAAAAGACATATGAAAACACTTAAGAAGGATTCACATTGGCAGAGGAGTAAGGGGAAGCCACACTAACTTCCTCTCAGGGCCAATCTGGAATTACAAATAAATTGTAGAGAAATCATCTGGAATAACTTACTGAACACTAGCTGGAGAGCAGACTTATAATGACAGGCAGACAGAAGAAAAAACTTCAACACAATGTGACTGGTACAGAGTGCAAGGAGATGTGAGAGGGATGGCTGGGCTCTAATGGGTGGCAGCTGAAGTGTTAAAGGGAAATTCCAGCAGCCCAGAAAGATGAGTTGATTCTTGAAGGAAATGACATTGAACTTGTATCAAATTCAGCTGCAGGATTCCCCCTGAGAAGTGTGGAGTATAAACCCCAAGCTGGGCTTCTCAGCCTGTAGCACAAGAGATGGAGGGGAACCCTGATAGCACCCAGCTGTGAAAAGTGGCAGGTTTTCTGTCTGCCAGGGAGAGATGACTGGAGACACAGAGAACCTCTTAAAGGGCCAACACTTTGTATTTCATTTGTAGCCACTTACTCAGGGCTCCAGCAAAGGGAGGGCAGAGTAGACTAGAGATGCTTGAGGCGAATCTGGGGATGGTGGCTTTGGGGAGAGAAGGGAGGAAGCAGCTGCCAGGTTCCCTGTGCTGAGGCATTCCCCATAGTGCAGGAGCCATCTTTCTCAGGCAGAGCAGTTCCCTCCCCATCAGCCTGAGGGGAAGCAATAGCCCTGTCCACAGGAATTACTCTGCCCTACTCTGTGGTGGTGCTAAAGCCTGATGACTGGTTACAGATTGACTAGATTAACAACCAAAGGAGACAGCTACAGACTGTAGATCACTGGTAGTCTCTCAAACAGGCTGCCCAGAGCCGGAATGGATCCCATCTGATATCACCAGGGACAGATCCAGAAAGAGAAGACAGTGGTAAACACTAGATTCTACTGAGAAGAATTCCACCACAGTTTTCTTCATGATTTGCATTATTTTCTCTCCTGCATAGCTTTTTAAAAGCTTTTATTTATTTTTAGAGAGAGGGGAAGAGAAGGAGAAAGAGAAAGAGAGAAACATCAGTGTGTGGTTGCCTCTCAGTTGCCCCCAACAGGTGACCTGGCCCACAATCCAGGCATGTGCCCTTGCCTGGGAATTGAACCATTGACCCTTTGGTTCACAGGCCGGCACTCAATCCACTGAGCCACACCAACCAGGGGATAGAACTGCAATTTTTAAAAACCACTTCATTTAACAGAAGAATACAAATTCTTCTCAGGTACACATGAAACAGTTTCCAGGATACATGATAAGTTAGTATTGAAAACATGTCTTAATAAATTTTAAAATATTGAAATTATATGAAGTATCCTTTATGATATTCTATTATCCTAATAGAATAAAACTAGAAGTTAGCAGAAGGAAAACTGGAAAATTCATAAATATGTGGAAATTAAACAATACACTCTATTTTTTTTATCCTTACCTGAGGACATGCTCATTGATTTTAGAAAGAAGAGAAGAGAGAGTGAGAGAGAGAGTGAAGAAGAGAAACATCAATGTGAGAGAGAAATATTGATTGGTTGACTCTCATAGGAGCCCCAGCCAGAAACTGAACAAACAATCTAGGTATGTGTCCTGATTGAACACTTGGGACAATGCTCCAACCCACTGAACCACACCAGTCAGGAAAGCAGTACACTCTTAAATGGCCAGTGGGCCCAAGAAGAAATTACAAGCAGTAACCAGAAAATACTTAAAAAAAAATTAAGACCCCATCACAACATACCAAAATTATGGGATGCAGCAAAAATAGTGCCAATAGGGAAATTTATAACTATAGATACCTACTTTGAAAGAGAAGAAAGATATCCAGTCATTTTGCCACATCTGCTGTGGGGATAAGACCATTCTCTGCAATCAGACTGTCTACATTTCAGAAAATGGTGACATCATTCTGAAGGGACACATGGTTATTAGGAAGGGTCCCAGAGGCTACATGCAGAGGGACTTCAATCAACTCAATGTGGAACTCAGTTTCTTGGAAAGAAAAAGAAGAGGCTCTGGGTTGACGAGTGGTGGGGAAATGGAAAGGAACTGGCCACTGTTTGCACTACCTGCAGTCATCCATAGAACCTGATCAAGGGTGTTACCCTGGGCTTTCATTACAAGATGAGGTCTATGTGAGGCAGGCAGATAGTTAGAAATGAAGAAGTTCTGAAAAAATCTGCAGCAAACACAAAATATGCTTTTTTTTAAAAAAAAAGGCTAAGCCTGACATCCTGAGTTCCTGAAATTGTTACTTCACTCTTCACAAACTGCTGGACTTGAGGCAGGAAACTTTGAGACAGCACATAAAATAAAAATAAGGAAGTCTTGGCATGATGACATCAAAGTAAGTAGCTGACATTGACGCTAACCCACATCCTGAACATTGAAAATAGTTTTGTAGTAGCATTGTAATACTTAAAACCACAGCCGGGCTTGCACACTTTGATCCTAAGCAACCTGTAGTTCACCTTAATATCATTATAATCTAATTGTAATAAATTAGCATTGTGGTTTCCACCCCATGAGTGGGCAATCAGGAAGAACTATAAGTAATTGCATGTGCCATAGCAGAAAAATTATATAACTCCTAACACATGCATAATAAAAAGTAGATTAAGAATAGGGAAATAGCCCTGGGTGCTGTGGCTCAGCAGATTGGGTGCCAGCCTTTGAACCAAAAGGTCACTGGTTTGATTCCCAGTCAGGGACATGCCTAGGTTTGCAGGCCAGGTCCCCAGTTGGGGGTGTGTGAGAGGCAACCACACATTGATATTTCTCTCCCTTTCTTTCTCCCTCTCTTCCCCTCTCTCTAAAAATAAATAAATAAAATCTGTTTTAAAAAGAATAGGGAAGTAAAAAGCCTTATAAAATTATAACCTCTGACAACAAGGGACCATTCTTAGTTCAAGAAATTGGCCCACTCCCATATTCTGTGGAGTGTACCATCCTTCATAAAGCTTGTTTGCTTCACTTCATTCTGTTTATGTGACCATTTAATTCTTTGTTTGCAATCAGCAAGAACCTGGTTACGTGTGCACACTGCTGATACATGTACGTTCACTTCCCCATAAATATCATTATTCAGGAGAATGATTCTCTTGTTGATATCAGAAATTTCTTGGCTGAAACATACATCTGCACAGTTCACATGAGATCAGATATTGCTTGTTCAGTATCTCAGGTCCAGAAAGATGAGTTGATTCTTGAAGGAAATGACATTGAACTTGTATCAAATTCAGCTGCTTTGATTTAGCAAGCTATAACAGTTAAAAACAAGGAAATCAGAAAAATTTTAGATGGTATCTATGTTTCTGAAAAAGGAACAGTTCAGCAGGCTGATGAATAAGATCTAAGTTGTCCACTTATAGAATCAACAAGATGACTAATGTTTCCTCAGACTTATCTGCTTATTTTAAAGATTCAATAAAAGCCATGCATTGAAAAAGAAAAAGATCTCAAGGTCAATAATCTAACTGTACACTTTAAAGAAATAGAAAAAGAGAAGCAAACTACACCCAAAACTAGCAGGAAGAAGGAAGTAATAATGATTAGAGTGGAGCCCTGACCAGTGTGGCTCAGTTGGTTGGGCATCTTTCAGCAAAGCAAAATGTCACTGGTTTGATTTCCGGTCAGGGCACATGCCTAAATTGTAGGTTTTGTCCCCAGTCCAGGTGCATACAAGAAGCAACTGATCGATGTTTCTGTCTTGTATCAATATTTCTCTCCCTCCCTTCCCCGCACTCTAAAATAAATAAATAAATAAATTTATTTTTAAAAGATTAGAGTGGAAGTAAATAAAATAGAGACTGGTAAAAATCAGAGAACATAGCTGGGTAGCTCAGTTGGTTAAAGTGCCATCCCAATACACCAAACTTGCAGGTTCCACCCCCAGTCAGGGCACAAACAGGATTCAAGCAATGAATGCAAAAATAAGTGGAACAACAAATTTATGTTTCTCTCTCTCTTTCTCTCTCAAATCAATAAAAAATAAAATTAAAATACTTAAAATAATTGACAAACTTTTAACTAAACTGACTATGAACAAAAGAGAGAAGACTGAATTAACTAAAATTGGAAATGAAAGTGAAGACATGACTACTTGTTTTAAGGAAATAAAAAAGAATTATAAGAGACTGTTATGAGCAATTGTACCAACAAATGGGATAATCTAGATGAAATGGAATAATTCTTAGAAACATATACTCTAGGGAAAATGATTCAAGAAGATATAGAAAATTGGAATGTAGGTACAGCAAGTAAGGAGAGTGGATCTGTAACAAGAAATGTACCAATGAAGAAAGGCCAAGGACTGGATAGCTTTACTGGTAAATTCCACCAAATTTTAAAGATGATTATCAAAAATTCTTATCAAACTTTCCCAAAATATTTGACATTCCAAATCAAATTCAACAGCATATTAAAAAGAATATACAATATAACCAAGTGGGATTTACCTCTGGAATGTTAAGAATAGTTCAACAAACAAAAATCAATCTAATGTACCACATTAATGGAATAAAAGAAGAAAAACAACATAATCATCTTGGTTGATGCCAAAAAAGTATTTGACAAAACCTAACACACTTTTAAAATAGAAACACTCAATAGAAGTATTTAACATCTTGCTTCCTAGCCATTTTCATCAGTTTTGGCTCAAATAAACTTTGATTTAAAAACTTTTTTAAAACTAAGATTATATGGGAACTTTTGTTTTTTATTCTCTCTTGAGGACATTTATTTTTTCATTGCTTTTAGAGAGAATAGGGAGAGAGAGAATAAGGGAGAGAGAGAAACATGGATATGAGAGAAACATCAATTGGTTGCCTCCCTACACTCACAGACAGGAGATAATACCTGCAACTTCAATATGTATCCTTACCAGAAGCTGAACCCACAACCCTTTGGTTACACGACTGTGCTCCAACCAACTGAGCCACACCAGCCAGAGCTATATGGGAACTTCTTAATGTGATAAAGGCAATAGATTAAAATCCAATAGCTGCCCTGGCCATTGTGGCTCAGTTGATTGGAGTGTCATCCGATAACCAAAAGGTTGCAGGTTTGATTCCTGGTCATGGCACATACTTAGGTTGTAGGCAGGCTTCATCCCCTATCTGGGCATGTACAGGAGGCAACAATCAATGTTTCTCTCTCACATTAATGTTTTTCTCTCCCTTCCTCTCTTTCTAAGAAAGCAATGAGAAAATGTCCTCAGGTGAGGATGAAAGAAATTCAATAGCTAACATCATGTTCAGTAGTGAAACACTGAAAACCTTCCCTGAAGATCAGGGACAATCAATGGTGTCCACTTCTACTAGACATAGTAGTGAAAGTTCTAACCCAGAGCATTTAGGCAAGAAAAAAAATAATAAAAGTATCCACATTGGAAAAGAGAAGGCAAAGTTATCTGTTTGCAGATGACACTTTCTTATGTAGAATACACACACACACACACACACACACACACACACACACACACACACAACTGTTAGGGCTAATAAATGAATTCAGCCAAGCTGCAGTATGGAAAAGCAACATACAAAAATCAGTTGGATTTCTATACACTAGCAATGAACAATCTGAAAATAAAATAAATATCAATTCTATTTACAACATCAAAAATGATAAAATATTTAAGAATAAATGGCTACAGCCCTGGCTGGTGTGGCTCAGAGGACTGAGTGCCAGCCTGAGAGCCAAAGGGTCACTGGTTCAATTTCCAGTCAGGGCACACACCTGGGTCGCAGGTCAGGTCCCCAGTAGAGGATGCTCAAGAGTCAACCACACATTGATGTTTCTCTCCCTCTATTTCTCCCTCCCTTCCCCTCTCTAAAAATAAATAAATAAAATCTTTAAAAAAAAAGAATAAATGGATACAAAAAGGTGAAAGACTTATGTACTGAAATCTAAAAAACATTGCTGAAAGAAATTAAAGAAGACTTAAATAGATGGAAAGATATTCCATATTCATGTATTGGAAGCATTAATATTGTTAAGATAGCAATACTACCTACATTAGTTTGCTGGAGCTGCCATAATAAAACACCAAAGATTGAATAGCTTAAAACACAGAAAATTTATTTTCTCACAATTCTGGAGGCTAGAAGTTCAAGACTAAGGTGTTGGCAGGTTTGGTTTCTAAGGCCTCTCTCCTTGGCTTACTGATAGCTACCCTCTCACCTTGTGTTCATATTGTGTATCTTCGGTGTGTCCCACCACTGGTGTCTTTTATGTGTCCAAATTTCCTCTCCTCATAAAGACTGGTATCAGAGTGAATTAGGGCCCACTCTAATAGGCCTCATTTTAACTTAATCACTCCTTTAAAGGCTCTATCTCCAAATACAGTCATATACCGAGGTACTAGGAGTTAGGGCTTCAACACATACATTTTGGGGGGACACTGTGAAAGCAAAATTAAGATAAAGGGAGAATACTGTACATAGACACAGAATGCAAATTGGTGGTTAAGAGAGGCAAGGAAAAAGAAGGGAATGTGAAGTAACTGCTTAAGGGGTGTGGGATTTCCTTCTGTAGTGATAAAAATGCATTGGAGGTAGAGAGGTGATTTTTATACAACACTGTGAATATACTGAATGTCACTGAATTGTTCACTCTAAAGTGGCCAATTTTATGTTATAAGAATTTTACCTCAACAACAAAATATCTGGTATGGTATTTACTAAGAACAAATGTAGACTAGTTGAATAGAGCCCTGACTGATGTGGTTCAGTGGAGGACCAGTAGAATATAATAGATGGTTTAAAATGTCTGATTATTGAAGAGATTTAATATTATTTTTAAACATTTTATCTACTTATTTTTATAGAAAGGGGAAAGGAGGGAGAAAGAGAGGGAGAGAAACATCAATGTATGGTTGCCTCTTGCATGCCCCCAACTGGGGAACTGGCCTGCAACCCAGGCATGTGCCCTGACCGGGTATCAGCAACCTTTTGGTCCACAGGCCAATGCTCAATCCACTAAGCCACACCAGCCAAGGAAAGAGATTTCGTATTAGACAAAATATCATTCATTTTGATGGGAAAATGATGGTTTATTTAACAAATGGTTCTGGAATAATTGACTTACAGGATGAAATCAAATTTAGATCCTATTTCACACTATATGCAAAAGTTAATTTAAGATGAAAATAAGTACATGTGGAGAAACACAAATATTTTAGCAAAAAATTAGAATATTTGGCACAGGGAAGACTTCCTAAATAAGATAGATAACACAGAAGCCACTTAGGGAAAGTTAATATTTGACTATATAAATATTAAAATTTTGTGTTGCAAAAAATAGTTTACATATATTTGGAAAATAAGCGTTACATCAAAGAAAACTGCTGCAACAAATATGACAAAAGTTTTTATTCCTAATATGCATGTGTCTAAAAATTTATAGGAAAATGCAACAACCACTCAGAAAATTTCAGAGAGGAGGAAATCCAAATTTTCCATAAACACAGGAGAGGATACTCAACCTCATTGGTATGGAAATGCAAATTTACACAAAACAAAGCAAAACAAAAAACTTAGTGCTTGTCACTCACGAGACTGGCAAAGGATGAAGAAGCTATAGAGTCCTGGAGTGGTGATGCTGCCAGGACTCTTTCATTGCTGGTAGAACTGTGAACTCCTGCAGCTTTGGAAGGCAATCTCATGATACCTACTAAAATGGAAAATATAAATATCTTGACACAGAAATCTTACATCCTAGGACCTGTCCCTAAGAAATAAAACAACTGTATTCAAGAAAATGAATTTAAGGATCTTTACTGTAGCATTGTACGTGGTAGCAAACAGATAAACAAAAATAACCCAAATTATCAACATGGAAACATTACATGCATTTGGTGCACTCATACTGTGAAATATTATGCAGCCAGTTTTTTATTTTTTATTTATTTTAATATATTTTATTGATTATGCTATTACAGTTGTCCCAACTTTTCACACTTTGCCCCCCTCCACCCAGCACCCCCCACTCCCTCAGGCAATCCCCACACCATTTTTCATGTCCATGGGTCGTGTGTATAAGTTCTTTGGCTGCTCTATTTCCTCTACTGTACTTAACATTTCCATGGCTATTCTATAACTACCTATTTGTACTACTTTTTTTAAAAGATTTTATTTATTAGAGAGAGAAGGGAAGGAGAAAGAGTGGGAGAGAAACATCAATGTGTGGTTGCCTCTCACATGCCCCACACTGGGGACCTGGCCCACAACCTAGGCATGTGCCCTTGTCTGGGAATTGAACCATTGACCCTTTGGTTCACAGGCCTGAGCTCAATCCACTGAGCTATACCCACTAGGGCCCTATTTGTACTTGTTAATCCCCTCACCTCTTCACCTCTTCCCCCCACATCCCCTCCCATCTGGCAACCATCAAAATGCTCTTCATATCCATGATTCTCTCTTTGTTCTTCTTGTTTGCTTAGTTTGGTTTTTAGATTCAATTGTGGATAGATATGTATTTATTGCCATTTTATTTTTCATAGTTTTCTTCTTTTTTCTCAAATATGTCCCTTTAACATTTCATGTAATAATGGTTTGGTGATGATGAACTCCTTTAGTTTTTTCTTGTCTGGGAAGCTCTTTGTCTGTCCTTTGATACTACATAATATCTTTGCTGGGTAGAGCAGTATTGGCTGTAGGTCCCTGCCTTCATGACCTTGAATATTTCTTGTCAATCCCTTCTAGCCTGCAAAGTTTCTTTTGAGAAATCAACTGACAGTCTTATGGGAACTCCCCTGTAGATAAATAGCTGCTTTTCTCTTGCTGCTTTTAAGATCTCTCTTTATCTTTAATCCTTGGCATTTTAATTAAAATGTGTCTTAGAGTGGGCCTCTTTGCATCCATCTTGTTTGGAACTCTGAGCTTCCTGTACTTGCATGTCTTTTTCCTTCATCAAATTAAGAAAGTTTTCTTTTGTTATTTTCTTCAATAGATTTCCAATTTCTTGCTCTTTCTCTTCTTCTGACACCTCTATGATGCAAAAGTTGGAACACTTTAAGTTGTCCAAGGGGCTGCTTACATTATTGTCATTTTGTGGGGGGTATTCTTTTTTTTCTTCTTGTTCTTCTGATTGTTGTTGGGTTGTTATTGTTTTTGCCTCCTTATGCCCAAATCATTGATTTGATTCTCGGCTTCATCCACTCTACTGTTGTTTCCGTCTAAATTGTTCTTTATTTCAATTAGTGTATCCTTCATTTCTGACTGGATCTTTTATATGCTGTTGAGATCCTCACTAAGTTGTTTGAGCATCCTTATAACCAGTGTTTTGACCTCTGCATCTGATAGATTGCATGTCTGTATTTTGTTCAGTTCTTTTTTTTTCTTTTGAATTTTTGATCTGTTCTTTTATTTAGGCCATGTTTCTTTGTCTTCTCATTTTGGCAGCTTCCCTGCATTTGTTTCTCTGTATTAGGTAAGGCTGCCCTGACTCCCTGTCTTGGTAGCATGGTTTAACATAGTAGGCATTCTTTAGGGTTCAGTGGCACAGCCTCCCCTATCACCCAAGCTGGGTACTTGAAGTACACCCTTTGTATGGGTTGAGTACACTTTCCTCTTGTAGTTAAAATTTGATTGCTGTTAGCATGTAAATGGGAGGAATTTGCCCAGTCCAGTCAGCTGCAAGGAATGGTTCTGACCACTGACCACCACCCTCCACCCTCCATGGAGGATCAGCAGTGCAGGAGCAGGGTGATTGCCACGTCCTCTTCCAACCATGTTGTCTGACAAGGTCCAGGCATGGAGGACTCGAGTTCAAGGAATTCATCTCCCCGGAAGAGAACGTGGCATCTAAATTGGGTTAACAATTGGCTGTTTTATTTTAATTATTTTGCTTTTGCTACTGAATATAGGCATTGTACTGTACTTACTCATTCCTGTACCACCCAAGAGGAAGGGACAGTATTCCCCAGGGAACTGCCTGAAAGGGTGAAAAAATCCCCACAGATTCCCCTCTCCCTTATACAGGGGTGTACGACAGCCAGGGCAATATAATTGTTAACCATAAAAGAAAACATGTTGGCTTTTTTAAATTACCCTGGTTTGAGAGACTTCAGTGGTCCGGGCCCCCTTAGTGTTCAAGAAATAAAAAATAAATTAATAGGTTAGACTTCTTGAATTAACAACTGTAGCTGGATTTCTTGTCTATCTCTCCTTACATGTTTGTTTTGGTGATCAAAAGGTGGTGGGATTGTTAGACATTTGTATTTTAGGTTCATTGATTAGCATAATTCCAATGAAGTTATACAAAATAATAGAAAGTCCCTGAATGTCTAAAAGTCGTTAGAGTAACAGCCCCTCCTTTACCTTGAATAGGAGTATATATCAATTAGACAGCCATAGAAATAAGAAAAGCTGGTTAGCTATTAAGCATGCAGAAACAATTACTATGAAGTTAAAGTTTATAGTACACAGAGAAACATTTTAGACAGAAAAGATATATAGCTAAGATGGACATCATAAAGGCCTTATTGCCTCTGCTCAATCTACCGTATACTTTTGCCCTATGAACAAATTCTGAGAAATTCTAATCATCTGATTTATGGGTCTCCTGGTAAAAATAATCTTTGTTTAATATAACTGAATCTTTGGGAACTTTTGTACTGTTCCTGGTTACTTTTGTATTGATTTTTTCTGCTTAACTGATCATGCTATGCACCTGCGAATGTTGATCTATGCCAAAAAAGAAAATATAAAAATCCACTTGTACTTGCAATAAACAAATCAGTGCTTCACCATCCTCTGAGGTGTGTCGTTGCCTGATCTCCATGCACCGACGCCTTACCCACCTTCGGGACCCCCCTGTATCCTGCTGCAGCTGGACTGCGGCAGGTGATGGTCCTCTGACTTGGTCTGTAGCCATCCACTGGGTGTGCTGGCCCTGGGGTTTCATGGGTGGTGCAGGCCAAGGTCTACCCCAACCTGTGTTCTGCCCATGGCCTCCCTGCCTGAGTTATAAAGCAATCTGAGATTGCTGCTATTTGTGCTGGGCTTGGAGATTCAAAGGCAAAGCCAAGCTGTGAATCTAGGCTGGCTGTTGCTAGTGTAGAGCTGGGGCCATTTAGCAAGTGGAATGGGTGGTCAGGACTCACTGAGGCCAACTCTTGCTTATTTGATAGGATTAAAAAGTTGTGAAGCATGAGCCAAGACCAGCCATTCATATGGAAAAGTCTCTATTAAGAGCTTGGGCCCTGGCTGGCGTAGCTCAGTGGATTGAGTGCGGGCCTGTGATCCAAAGGATTGCGGTTCAATTCCCAGTCAGGGCACATGCCTGGGTTGCAGGCCAGTTCCCAGCAGGGGACACATGAGAGGCAACCATACATTGATATTTCTCTCCCTCTCTCTCTCTCTCCCCCCTTCCCTTCCCCTCTAAAGGTGAATAAATAAAATGTTAAAAAAATTCTTTAAAAAAAAAAGAGCTTGGGTGGGCCCATAAGTTGGGTGGGACAGAGCCTCAGGAGATCTCCAGGGTGGGGCAAACTGTGTTAGTCAGATTGATGGAGTTTCAGATATGGGACCCACCTGCTGGCCCTGTGGCTCTGTGTGGGGAGGGCTCAGAAAATGGACAGTGGTCTCTGCCCACCTTTCTGTCTGGGAGAAAGCTATCCCCCAGCTCCCTCCTTGATGCCAGATACTTCAGTTCCTCCCTTCTGTATACCCCTGGTGTCTTTCAAGCTGCTACCCTGCTGTTGGAGCTCAGAGGGAGTGAGTCTTGAGTAAGTCCATGTGTGGGTTCTTTAATAGTAACTGCTTTGGACTCCACAAGTTTCTTCCACTGACTCAATCCCTGTTGGTTTTGCAGCTACAAGTTATGGGGTGTTATCTTCCTGACACTGTGGCCTGGTATGAGGCTGGGACACCTCGGTCCTTAGATATCCCTCCACATTTTTTAAAATTATATTTTATTATGTTATTACAGTTGTCCTAATTTTTATCCAACACATGTAGGTGTGGGACCAGCCCATTCTGTATCTCTACCCCTCGTACCAGTCTGGATGGATGTGGTTTCTTTAATTCCATAGTTGTCAGATTTCCATTCAACTCGATTTCTGATGGTTCTGAGTGATGGTTGTTCTATATTTTGGTTATAATTTTGATGAGGTTGTGTGAAGAGGTGAGCTGTGTTTACCTCTGCCACCATCTTGGCTGTAAATTGCAGCCATTTTTTAAATGGTGTCAGGTATATGTTCATTGATTTCCAAAGATGGCTTTAATTATATTGCTAAAAAACATGTTGTTTTTAGAACATATGTATCATAAGATATAGTTTTTGTTTAAAACCTTTTTTAAAAGACACCACTTATTTTACATATCCATTCATTCACTCCTTTAACAAATATTTATGGACTGTCTACTACATGCCTGGAATACAGCAGTATTGAAAATTAATAGCCCTTCTTTCATGGAGTTAACATTGTAAATGATGGAAACAAGAGAGCTGGGTTTGAGAAAAGAGTGTAGATGTTGAATATGCAGGTGTGATATACAAGGTCTGTACAGAAAAAGTCCAACCATTGTTAATATAAGAGAACATTTTGTGCGACATTGATGTAACCTGGCAGCCAAGGAGAATGGAGTAGAATGCATATGTATGAACAATGACAACTTCACTGTACTAGTCAGTGGGGGTGGTCAACACCATTGAGTGAGCATGTGTACTGTGTGGCCATTGCATTCAAAATGACTGAACAAGTAGAGCAATAATTCTGCACCAAATTTTGCATTAAGCTTGAACATTATTCTGCAGAAACTATTTGGATAATTCAGAAAGCCACAGCTATGGGCAACTGGTGATTGGCTTCTTCATCATGACAATGTATCCGTCCATTCATGCATCACATCTCCTGCAGAGTTTTGGCAAAACATCAGATCACCCAAGTAACTCAGTTCCCCTGTGGTTCAGATTTGGCACCCTGCAACTTCTGGCTTTCCCAAAACTAAAATCAATATACAAAGTGAAGAGATTCCAGACCATTGATGAGATTCAGGAAAATACAACAGGAAGGCTGATGGCCATCAGAACTGTGTGTGGTCCCAAGGTGCCTATTTTGGTTTTGTTTTAAGATTTTATTTATTTATTTTTAGAAAGAGAGGGAGGGAAAAAGAGAAGGAGAGAAACATCAGTGTGTGGTTGCCTCTCATGTGGCCCCCACTGGGGACCTGGCCTGCAACCCAGGCATGTTCCCTTACTGGGAATCAAACCAGTGATCCTTTGATTCACAGCCCACACTCAATCCACTGAGTTACATCAGCCAGGGCCCAAGGTGCCTATTTTGAAGGGGACTGAGCAGTCATTGTCCTATGTAGATGGTTCTTATGTCTTGTACCTTCTTTAATAAATGTCTATATTTTTCATCTTACATGGCTGGATACCTTCTGAACAGACCTCACGTATGGAGGAATTGGGAATAGGAAAAAAAATGAGAATCTACGTATATAAGGCATTTAAAGTCACAAGACTGGATAATTTCTGTGAAGTTGTGCATAAGTGCATAAACTCTGAGAAAATGTGGAAGGATGCTCTGAGAGACTAGAGAGAAAGGTTTAAGTTTCAGCTGTTAGTCTCTTGGAAGGTTATGTTACAGAATGGAACCATGGGGTCCCTCTATGCTATGGTTCTTTGCCCACCACCCCTAGGAATTGTGGCTCTCAATGCCAGAGTTTGGTAAAAAGCAAAGGAACTATTTATTCAAAAGTTATACAGGTTTAGGGTAATGACAGAATTTCACTGTTAAAATCCCAAAGTCTCTTAAAACACCCACAAACACATACAGTCATTCCTCCCCTCCTTTGCCCTGGCAGGCCAGTCTCAGAACATGATAATCAGAAGGACATTCCTCCAGAAGAAAAAGAACAGAAGTCCACAGCTCACTTTTCCGGGTTCCTCTGCCATCTGTGCTCAGCTGGGCAGGTTTCTCTGCAGTCCCCAGCACCATCAGCTGTGTTGCCACAATCTCCAGTTCTTAATCCAAAACCACATGGCACCTTCTCATGGCCCACCAGTGAGAGTCCTTTCACCCCTTTCCCTCCCTGCAAGGTCTCACATTGTCCTGTCTCTAGTCCTGCATTGTCTCTCCCCCCTTTAGTTTAAATCCCAGCCTGGGACCTCCTCTGCAACCCCATTTCCAATTCCTCCCACAACTGGCTACACCTGCCAGGTACTCCCGCAGTTTTCAGTCTTCCTGGGTTGCCATAGTAAGCCCAGACAGGCGGGGGTGGTGACATGGAGCAAACCATCTCCAAACTCTCACACAGGAGCTGTACCCAGGGGGAGCTGACTCTCAGTTACATCATGGGTCAAAGTTATGCATACCTTCTGGCTCCATTCTGGCTGGAAGACTAGTCTACTGTTACTAATGTACAAAAATAACCATTTTTGCATATCAGATATTGTTACAGAACACAGAGGCCACAGGGGCCAAGGTTCATTATGTCCGCCACCTTATGGAAAGATGTCTCTCAAAGCCAGAGATTTGTGAAAAGGGAAGGAAATGTTTATTTAATGCTATACAGACTTAAAGTAGCGACCTAACGCCTTCATTAAAATATCAAAATCCTTTAGGATACCCACAGACGCCCACAGTGCTTCCTTCTCCCCCTGCCCTAATCCAGGGTACCGTAACTCAGGAAAAGAAGCAAATGTCCGGGATCCAGGCTCCTGACACCATCAGCTGTGTCGTTGTCCAGACAGGATCTCTAATTAATCCAAAACCATGTGACACCTTCTCATGGCCTACTGGCAAGAGTCCTTTCCCCCTTCTTCCAGGCAAAATCTCTCTTGCTTCCCAGGCTACTCAGCCAAAGGGAGCACCCCAAAGCTGCATGGTCCTCTTCTACCAGAATTGCAGGGAAGGGCTCCCCACTCTGGCAAAACCTCATGGCTCTCCCTGGCAAAGCTGCGAGAGGGTCTCCCCTCTGCCAAAGCCACGTGGTTCCTCCTTCACCTAAGTTGCGGGGAGGGGGTCGCCACTCGGGCAAAGCCGCGTGGTGATTCTCTGCTAAAGCCACATGGTGATTCTCCCTCACAGGGGTGCATGGTTCCTGACTCTGCCAAAAGTGCGTGGTTCCCTCCTAATGGCTGCCGTGTCTCAGTTTAAATCCCTGCGCCAATCCTCTTCTGTACCCCAACTTCCGACTCCTCCTACAATCAGTTACACCTGCCAGCATTCCTGTATTATTCCAAGTTTACTGGGCTGCCATCGCGAGTCTGTGCAGGTGTGTCCCCATGTTCTGGAGCCAATCTTCTCCAAGTTCCCACACAGGTGCTGTAACTCAGGGATCCTCCCCCAGTCACGTCTTGGGGGGAGTCCTTTCCATCCCCCTGGCTCAGAGCATGGCCACAGCTATTTAACACATCTAAGCTACCAGCCAAAGGCTATAGATATGTTAAATGACCATGCCATGGATTAGCTGCAACGCTGTGGCTGCACAAAACAGCTCTGCATGTTCCTGCTCCATCTGTCCCTTTCCCCAATTCATACCTGTGGGGGACGGGGTGAGGACATCTTATACGTCCCTCTAATATTTCCTGGACACCCTGAGTTTAGGGCCCCATTCCAAATCCCTATTTTGGGGCCCCCCTCCTGGCTGCACCCTGCATCAATCCCTCCTTTCAGATATACATCCACTTTATAATCATATAAAGGACAATGGACGAAGGTCTCATTTTCTTGTAACTACTTCTGGCTGGACATGGACATCATCCTACTAACCCTTGGGTCAGGGTTGCCCTGAAAGGGAGGGGGTACAGCACAGAGGGAGTCCTTCCTGTAAGGGGAAGGACTACTGAGTCCTGGTCAGTTGGCAGTCACCAGAAAGTCACAGGCTTGGTGTCCAAAGGCTGGCATTACTGGACAGTTGGCATTCTGGTCAGGTCATATTCTGGAGGAGACAGATTTGGAAAGAGAGTTGGAAGCACAATTAAATCATAACCACTAAATGACCAAGGCAGGGTCTTAGGTAAAGAAATCGCTTATCTGGAGGAAGGTGTACAAGGCATGTTACACCTATCCAAAACTCTGGTGGCCCAGTATACTTCACTGAGGCTGAGGGGACTATATTGGGATTTCCTTCCTTTCAGATATTCTGGGCCCTTTCTGTCCAAGCCATCAAGACAGAAAAGGGAAAATCAGTTTTAAAGTGAAGCCCACAGACCGCCCCAACCCTTCACCAACCCAACCACTTAGTTCAGCCAAACCGTTGAGTCTCAGGGGGCAACGATGAAAATGGGCTTCTCAAGTGAGGCCTATATTGCAACCAATCACTCAGGTAATGAGGTCATAGGCATACGCCCTATGAAAACAGAAGAACACACAAGTTAATTCACACAACAATCCCTAAAACAGTCTCTGTGTCTGTGAGACGGTCTTTTGGGAAGACATTTAGTTGCAAGGTCCATTCTGCAATGACATTTAACAATGGCAATGTGGCAGGTCCTTTGCACCTGTAAATTGTACTTCTTTGTGATATTACTGACCCAGTTTCAACTTTCGAATGAAAGCAAACTTTCAAGACAGATAGCTGCACCATTCTGATGTCCAATACTGAGCATTGTGATTTTCCTTAAACCACAATTTTTCTCCTTAAAATCACCCTCACTGTTATTACAGGGACTACTTTGGGTTCTGCTTTTAATTTTGCCTGTTCATTTACATAAACACACCAAGAGCAGCCTGGATCATCTATGATCTTTAAGTTCACTTTGCTGGAACTCACACAGGGAACCCTTAGATTGACTTCTCAGTCTGCCCCTCGGGGCACAGAAGCAGAGCCACACATCTGCCATCTGGCTTCGCCTGTATCAGTTGTTTCACTCAAATCCTTGAGCCTTCCATTGTGCCTACAGGTTCCTTTTCAGCCATCTTTCAGGAAAGCAACCTTCTTTCCTTCCCTGGAAAGACTGGCACGAATGGCACAACCAACCAAAGTACCAGGCTTTTCTCATGGGCTTTTGTTAGCTTCACAAGTCAATCCCAGTTCCTCAGGGCTTTCTGGTGACAACCAGAACCCATACATGCCTCCTTCAGGTGTGACATTCCAGTGAAAGTCTTGGTTAACAAAACCACTATTAATGACTGGTCTTATTGGTTTTATGCAAAGAAACCTTATGTCATCAATCACTCCTTCAGAATGCCAAATTCTGGAGGGATCAGGTAGGGAGAAAAATACAAAGTGTGAAGGAAAATCCTTTTCCTTCTAATATCACCAAAATTGTATCTCCATACCTTATACATTCCATTACTAATACCACATAATGCCTTCCCAAAACTTTCACTTTTCCATTTATCTTTACAGTTTCCCACAGACCTTCTGCAATGTTCACAAACCTTCTGATCTTCCTTTTCCTTGTTCACTTTCCCACAGATTATGAAGTTTCAACCTTCCCTGGAATCCTCAGTTTCCTTTTCATAGCAGATACAGAAAAAATCCGAAACACAGAGTTCCGGAACAATACACAGGTAGAGGCATTCTCTTGTACCAATGCGTCCATCGGTGCCTCGAAGAGACATGCTCTTTCAGATCTGGTCTCATGGCAGAGACATGCTCCTCACCTCAGGCTGAAACACTTATCAGCCCCAAACGACCCTTTCTGGGTCCCCAGCAGCAAAGGCATTCTCCCCAACCGGCTTTCAGCAACCTTAAACAGGTCTTACAATACAGGTTTCTGATCAGAAACAAACCCGTACTGAAACCACATTCCCATAATACCAGAAAAAGAGCAGTTGAGGTTACCTTTCTTCCAGGTTTAAAGCTTTCACATCCTTTATACATATTCCTACACATCCAGATTTAACCATTATTCACTTTTAATCCTTGTTTCGTTCCCACACTGGGAAGGACTATAGTTAAACTCAGTACTTAAACTCAGCATGTGGCAGCCAAAAATCCCTAGCACTACAGGTATCTTCCACTAAAAGTCCCTAGATTCACAGGGTCATCTTGCAGTTTTCTAAAGCTTAGACCTTGCAAACACCCTATGAATCAGATGGTCACCCTTGGACCTCGGTTAAAGATCTTCAAAACCAGTGCCATTCCTATTAGAACCAGTTACACAGAAAACCTGACTGATGCAGTGCCCACACAGCAGCAGCATACAACTCCTCAACTGAAGAGAAACCTTAGCAACCATCGTGCCCAGTTCCAAGATGGCAGCGCCCATGTGTGGGGCCATCCAAGATGGCGGTGCCCATACACAAGGGGTTGTCCAAGATGGCGGCACCCATGCACAAGAGCACTGTGCGCTAAGCGTGGGGGGCGGAGACAAGCAGTCCTAGCCTCGCCCCAGGTTTGGGCTCCATCTCTCCGCCCCACCTCTTCCGGAAGACGTTAGGTAGGCCTCGCTGCCGTAAATCCGGTGTAGGTTTGCCGCATCACGGAAGATGGCGGCTGCCGCGTTGAACGGGGCTGTGGGCTCCTCGAACTCTGGGCCTGCGGCGGCCTCGGGCGCGGTCCTACAGGCTGCGGCTGGCATGTACGAGCAGCTCAAGGGCGAGTGGAACCGTAAAAGCCCCAACCTTAGCAAGTGCGGTGAAGAGCTGGGCCGTCTCAAGGTATGGGTGGCATAGGGCGCTACGAGGGTTCTTCTGGACGGAGCTGAGTTTTGGCCAGCGGGAGAGACCGCGGTGCGGACCAGACCAAGATGGAGATCCGCTAGGGTGGAGGATTCGGAACAGCCAAAGTGCGGACGTCGAGGGGTGACGAAGTGAAAGGGGCCTGGAACCAACCAAATGCGGCGGTTAAAAGAGTGGTTTTAGCACAAACGATTGAAAGGTCAAAATTTTGATGCTTGGAGGCCTAACTGGCCGGAATGGCAAGATGGGGTTGTTGGAATTTTTCTGGTGGCGGGTTCTGGACAAGACTAAGTGGGGAATGAGGACCGCATAGGGTGCTGAAAGAAGGCTGCGGTAATGGAATGTATGGTCTAGACCAGACGAAGTTGGGGTCTGAGAGATTTGAGGTTTAGGGATGCAACGTGGGGCGTGAGAAATCAACCAAGTTGTGGCTGGACTAAACCTACCAAAAAAAACTTAGAGTAGTGTTCAGGGTGCTTCAGACCAAGTGTTTGGGGAAGTACAAATACTGTGGGCTGGACCAAGTAGCTAAGCAGGGTGTTAGATAAGAAGTGAAGTGTGGGCTGGACAATATCGGGAAGTTAGCGTCCCTCCCTGGTGTGGATTTGGGTTGGGGGAGTAAGTTGGGCCCAACCCAGTAGAATGTGGGTGAAGTCTGTCAAGAACTGAAGGTTCTGTTGTCCCCTCATCTCCTTGATTCCATTGGGTCAGGCAGGGATTTTGTATTTTGTTTCCCCAGTGGGGCTGTTAATAATTGTAATGTGAGTTCATCCCGAGTGAGGACTCACAGTGCTTTATGAGGGCTGACTCCTTTAATGGTCATAACAACCTTATGAGTAAGGGATAATGACAAGCTATATTTTCTAGGCTGGAAAACCAAGGCTAGGAAAAGTAAGTAATTATTACTTGAAGTCCCATCCTGTTTCCTTTCTTCTTTTCCATTCCTTCTTGTCAGCTGGTTCTGCTGGAGCTCAACTTCCTACCAACTACAGGAACCAAACTGACCAAACAGCAGCTCATTCTGGCCCGTGAGTGTTACTGGAGTTGGTGGAGGGTGAGGCATTAGGGGATCATGGCAGAAACGGCAGCAGTGGTGATCAGGAGAGGGACTCACTCACCTCTTGAGAACCTGCCCTGTCACCCACAGGTGACATACTGGAGATTGGGGCCCAGTGGAGTATCCTACGCAAGGACATCCCCTCCTTTGAACGCTACATGGCCCAGCTCAAATGCTACTACTTCGATTACAAGTGAGGATGGACTCTGCCCCTGATTGGGGGGTGGGGGGTGGGGCATTTGCAGTTTATATGGCAGCTCTTTGATTCCAAGTGTTCTAATCTGGGAACTTCCCCTTTCCCTAGCTCCATCCCCAGAGGCTGCAGGGTCAGGGGGTTGGCCTGGAGGTCCTGAGTCTCTGTTGGCCACCTATCTGTCTCCCCTTCCACATTTCCACACTGTATTTCCACTCCCCAGTGGTAGCCACCATCACATTTCATCCGCCCTGGCCCCAGCCTTGACCCCTTGGATCATCCCCCCTGGCCCACAGCATGGCAGCCAGTAGAATCTTTGTGATACTAAAATTTGATCGTGTTGATCCCCTGCTAGGAACTTGTCATGGCTCTCCATAGCCCTCAGATTCCAGGCCAAGCTCTTTCCTGTGGCATCAGACCCCTTCCTAGCTGCCCCATCCCAGTCCTTATCCCTCTGCTTGTGCCTCTACCATCCCAGGCCTGTCTCTTTTGCTGGACTGTGAGCCTCCTAAAGGCAGAGAGGTCTTGGTCACTGCTGTGTCCCACTTTTGCTAGAATGGGGCCGGGCCCAAGCATGGACTCAATAGATACATATTTAATATAAAACTGAATGGTTTTATAATTCAGTGATGCCTGCGTGGATTAATGATTAAGAATTTGACATCAGAAGTCAGATGATGTCTGACAAACCTGATGATGAGACAAACCTGAGTTTGAAACTAATTTTGCCAATTCCCTATTATGTGGCCTTGGGCAAATGACCTTACTTCCCTGGGCCTTATTTTCCTCCTTAAAATAAGGATGATGATTCCTAATAGCGTAATCATAGCTAACATATACATAGTATTTATTTGGGCCAGCTACTATTCCAATCACTTTATCTAGGTTAAATCATTTAACCTATTAATTTAACCCTTATTTATTTAACTCATCTCTGTCATATGAATACTGTGGGGATACCCATTTTTACAGTTGGGGAAACCAAGGCTGAGTTACTTTACTGAAGTGAAGTCACTCGCTTGTGCCCATATGACTTGTGACTTCTTTGTGCCTCTCTGGACATGAGTTTCATCTGAAAACCCAAGACTCTACCTCTCCAAGGAGACAGCATGGGATAGTCATCAGGGTCCCTGGAACCTGGAATGGGGGGCTCAGTAGGTACCTAAGTCCTTCTTACCTTGGTTCCCTCTCCCTGGTTCACAGGGAGCAGCTCCCTGAGTCAGCATACATGCACCAGCTCTTGGGCCTTAACCTCCTCTTCCTGCTGTCTCAGAACCGGGTGGCTGAGTTCCACACCGAGTTGGAGCGGCTGCCTGCCAAGGACATCCAGACCAATGTATACATCAAGCATCCTGTGTCCCTTGAGCAAGTGAGTCTGGAGAAAGGGAAAGGGAGGGCTTGGTTAAAGGGGGTGGTGCAGTGACAGACAGACATTGGGGAGGGTTTCCTGGAGGAGTGGGTAGGGTTCACCCATCTATTAGCCCGTGGGCTCATTTGCTTATTTTTCCAAAAGTAATGAGCCCCAGCCGTGTGCCAGGCACTATGGTTGGTTTTCAGGCTGTACAGTGAACTAAACAGATAGAATCTTGATAGCATGACATCTAGGTGAGTAAGCAGACAGAAAACAGAAGGATTAAGTAATCTATATGGTCTTTCAGATGTTAAGTGATATGGAGGAAAATAAAGCAGGAAGGAGGATGGAGAGTCAGGAGCAGGGGTGGATTTTTAATAATGGAAGGCCCTGCTAACAAGGTAAAATTTGAGAAAGACTTGCAGGGTAAAGAACCCAACTACAAGGACATCTGTGGGAACAGTGGTCCAGGTAGAAGAGCAGCCAGACCAAAGCCCCAAGGCAGAAACATGGCCAGTGTGGCTGAGGAGCAGCAAAGAGGACCGTGTGTCTAGAACAAGATCAGCTGAGTCAGAGAAAGCCTTAGTACCCAAGGTTAGGAAGTACTTCCTAAAGCTGAGGTCTCTTGGAAGGATTTTGACTTAAAAATGCAGTTAAGACAAGCAACACAGCTTGAGCAAAGGAGGAACGGGTTTGCGTTCCTCCTTTTGCAGCTGTCTCCCTGCTGTGATTGAGAGTGTAGGTGAGATGATTACATACCAGCTCAGGGCAGACTGGGAGTGTGCCATGTGTTTAAGTAAACCAGGGAGGGCTTCCTGGTAGAGCAGGTGTGCATTCTGCACGGGGAATGGGTGTTCTAGCAGAGTGGGACTTACAGAGGCACTGGGAGTATGGTAAAGCCTCAGTGGGTGGGCTGCCTCTCCCTCATACTCCCATCTTCCCTACCCCTGTCTCTGCAGTACCTAATGGAGGGCAGCTACAACAAAGTGTTCCTGGCCAAAGGCAACATCCCTGCTGAGAGCTATACCTTCTTCATTGACATCCTGCTTGACACTATCAGGTGCGTGGTGGAGGCCAGAGCCCTCAGGGGTTCAGAAAGCTCAGAATCTGGAGTCAGGCAGCCCTTAGTTGAATCCCATTGTGGCCAGTTGTGATCTGGGGAGGCTGGGCATATCAGGTTTTCTTTTCTATGAACTGGAACCACTTACGAGATTGTGGAAAATAGCCATAATCTCGCTCTGGGCTATTTACAAGTACACCCATATGTGTCAGACACGGAGCATGGATTCAGCACCCAGGCAGTGCTCAGCAAACAGGACCATGCTGCTTCTCTTAGAAGTGTTCCACAAGTCATGTGACCTCACCTCAGATCACCTGAACTGTAGAGCCCTTACTTAGTTTCCCTTTCTTTACACAGGGGCCCTCAAGTCCCCCTAGCCCCTAAGGTTGCTCTCTGCACAAGTGACAACACACAGACAAGTAGACATGACATTTAAAAGTCCTGTGAGGAGTTAAAGGGTGTCCAGGTGGTGGCAAAGCCAGATTGAGATGGGTTTTTATTCCTTGGGTGGCAAAGCCAAGCCCAGAGAGGTGGTAGGAGTGAGGAGGATAATTTTGCAGTTTTAGGTTATTTTTAATTATGAAATATTTTAACTCCAAAATCAACAGGGAGTAAAAAATGAATGCCCTCATATTTACTGCTTGGCCGAAGAGATAAAATACCTCAGAAACAGATGCATTTTCCCTGTCATTTTCTCCCCAGAGCCACCCACCTTTTCCATTTCAATGACTCCATGCCTTGCTGTTTTTCTACACAGTGTTGATCACAGTGCCTCCTGACAGGGGTGCAAGGAACCCCCTTGGGATTGGATCTAGAAATGGAATACAGCACTCTTGTGTGGGGTGGTGTTATGTAATTCCCTTCTCAGGAATCCCAGCCTGGCTTTCAGATGGCCTGAAGTCCTTGTGGCTGGGAGTGGCATTCTGAGTTTGGGCCAGGAAGCTAGAGAGACCTGGGTGTGGCCCTGGCTTGCAACTCTGGTCAAGCCCCTCCCTCTCTTTCTCAGTCTCCCGTTGGTTAAACAGGACAGGCAGCAAACATACTTCAGTGGTCAGTACTGAACTGAATGGTCAGAGTTCATGCATGTCAGACCAGTGTGGACAAGGCCTGGAGTGCTTGTCAATAGTGAGAACCTCATTCTTCCCCCAGAGATGAGATTGCTGGATGCATCGAGAAGGCCTATGAGAAAATCCTCTTCACTGAGGCCACCCGGATCCTCTTCTTCAACACACCCAAAAAGATGACAGACTACGCCAAGAAGGTGGCTAGGGTGCAAGGGGTTTTAAGGCCAATGGGTACACTCACTGATAGCATTGAGGGTAGCCTAGAGGGACACTGAAGCAAGACTGCCCAGGTTAAAAATCCAGCTGTGTGACCTCAGGCAAGCCACAGAACTTCTCTGAGCTTCAGTTTCCCTATCTGTAGAATGGGGCTAGAATTTAACATTTGGGATAAGCTTAGCACAGCGCTGGGAGCAAGGTGGAGGTGGATAACTGGCACTTGCTGGCTGTTGACCTTATCAGAATTCCTTGGAGGCTGCAGCTTTTTCCCCACACTCCTTTGCTGCGTTTGGTTGGGGGTATTCGTGCAGGAGCAGCGCCCTAGACATGATGGTAAATGGGGTGCAGTGACCCTAGTGACTGAGGAAGGTCAAGACCAGGCTGGAAGAGGTGAAACTGAACTTGAATGGTGGTGACAACTGATCTTTAGTGATTGTTTACTCTGAACCAAACTTTGTTCTCAGCACTTTGCAAGTGTTGATTAAATTCTCATAGCAGACCTGGAGAGGAGTGTGATTAGGCTTGGTCTCAAAGATGGAGAAACTGAGGTGCAGAGAGGTGAAGTTACTTGACTAGAGTTGTGCAGATAGATGAGCGTTGGTGAGGAGAGCAAACCAGGGTCTACATGGGTAAGTGCTGACTCTGCGGGGTGGTGAGGGAGCCTGTGTGATCACCCCACCCATCTCTCATTCTTCCCTTTCTGCAGCGAGGGTGGGTCCTAGGCCTCAACAACTACTACAGCTTTGCCAGCCAGCAGCAGAAGCCAGAAGATACTACTATCCCCTCCACAGAGCTGGCCAAACAAGTCATCGAGTATGCCCGGCAGCTGGAGATGATCGTCTGAGCCCAGCAGGCACTGGGGTGGGGCAGGGCAGGGCTTGCATTATGGAAAGCAGTTGTAGTGCAGGATTTCCTCCAATAAAGCTGGATGGGCATTCTGCCTCCTAGGCCCTTGTCTCCAGGGGTGGAATGGTGGGGAGACAAGTCCTTATCTCTGAAGAACTTACAAGTGTGAAGGCCCTCAAGGGGTAGCCTCTGTCCTGTGGCCTTTGCTCAAGGTATCGAACGCATGGCACTGTGGCTTGGGGGAGCACAGGGACTGTTACACCCAGCTGTGGACACAGGAGGGCCAGGCCAAGGCACCAGACTTTTTTTGGGAAGGGGGATAAAATGTCCCAATTTAAAAAATGTTTGCAGTGGATTAAACCAGTTTTGTTTCAATGCCAAGCAAGACGGAACTCATGTGGGCTACCAATTTGAGACCTCTTGGAATGAAAGGCATGGGCTTGCCTTGGTTCCTACCCTTCATGAGCCAGTGCTGTGACTTAATGACTTCCCACACCCCCAAGCCTATGTTTCCTGCCTTGAAATTCTTGAGGTGTTTAAAACAGTCCAAATCTGGCTGAGTCAGTTGTGGAATTTTCAAGTCTTCCAGAGTCAAGTTTCTCCCAGCTGCAAAATGGGAATGATCACTCCTGCTTTCTAGAGTGATTTTTGTTGAACCCTTGAGCTTAGGAACAGGTAAGCTCAGAAATGGGGCTGATAATATTAAGGGGAATGAGATCATCTCACCCAGGAGCCCATTGGTCTGGATGCTGGATGAATGGAACCTCCATTACTGTTGCTCTAAGTCCAACCTCCTGTATATTTTTAAAAAATAATTTTTAGAGGGGAAGGGAGGGAGAAAGAGGGAGAGAAACATCAGCATGTGGTTGCCTCTGGCTTGCCACCTACTGGGGGCCTGATCCGCAACCCAGGCATGTACCCTGACTGGGAACTGACCTGGCAACCTTTTGGTGTGCAGGCTGGCACTTGATCCACTGAGCCACACGAGCCAGGGCCAACTTCCTGTTTATAGGATGTGGTTTCTGCATGGAGACTTCTGCCCTGCCCACCCCACTCCTTCATTCCTTAGCACATGACAAGCAGCAAGGCATCTGGATGGTTGGTTATTTTATTGTCAAGAAGGAAGATAGAGGCACTCAGTTGGAATGGGTGGCCTGCAAGTCGAAGTGCTGCAGCCCAGCTACTAGGGAGCCAGCCATCTTGATGGTAGCAACCCAGGATGGCTCGCTCAGGTGGTTGGTGGGCGTGCTCAGCCTAGAATGAAGGTAGAGTCAGGGTCTGGCTATGTGGTCAGGCCCTTACCCCTTTGGGGTTTCACTTTCCTCATCTGCATAAGGAACCATGTCTGAACATCTCACAGGCAGTCCAGGGCAGGGCTATATCTAAACTAAGAAAAGTGGGCTAAGGGTTGGTGATGGTGTAACATCATCCTCCCCTTCACTGCCCCTTCCCCGCTGAGCTCCAAGGGTCTGGGCTAGAGGGTCTCTTAGGGATTGATAATTCTCAGGAGATGGGGTCAGACAGACTCTGGTGATGAATCCTGAATTTCAGTATAAGGGATAATTTGCTGATGTATTATCTCCCCTGGATTTGAAGACAAATAGTCTGCAGCACGAGGACTGGGCTTCAGTGCCCTCTGGTGGTTAAAACCTTGAGTCCCAGAGTCAAAAGTTGCCATAGGCGGGAGGAAGGGGTAGGTGTCTGGGGCTAGTCGTAAGTCCTCCTTTGGAGTCCTACATTTATATTCGTTTGGTTTAGGGGACAGACATCTCCACTCCCATCCCTGAAAGGCTTGGAACATGGTCCCTGTTGCTGCTCTTGTGGATAGTGCCAATCGAGCCTCTGAAGAGTGTCAGCTTGGGACCACCTTCCCTCCTTGATGGCTCCAGAGTGACAAAAGTAATGAGAGCCAGGGGTCAGCTTGGGGGTCTGGATAGCAAGGAGCTGGGCTAAGGTGTTTCCTGTTGGAGCATGGATGGGTTTGAGATGCAGCCAAGGAAAAGGTCGAGGGTCACCAGAGGTCCTGAGCGAAAGGGCTGACTGGGGCTCTATCCACTGGAGCTGGGTTTGGAACTTAGGAGTAGGGCCCCCCAACCCTCCACCTCCCCTCACCATGCAGACACGTTGCGTGGCAGGCGACGATGGCGTGGCTGGTGGCGGCAATAACACTTGCAGGGACAAGAGTTAAGCACCTGGAAGGGGGGCCAATGGCGTCGGGCACCAGTGGTAGCCGTTACTGCTGGAGGAGCCCCACCACTGCCAGTGTCAGTCATAGCTGCAGTCCGTTCGCGAGCGCCCTCTCCAGAAGCGCCATCCTCACAGGTCGTGCCCCGAGCAGCACGGGGGCCCTTGTTTCTGCGAGTGCGGGCTTTGATGGGCGGGGGCGCGGACTGCGACGGTTCGGCCTTAAGAGCTGGAGCTGGGGGTGGGACTGGGGCATGGTCTGCAGCTAAGGCGAGAGCTGGGGTGGGGGCAGGGGCGGGGTCTGCGGGGGAGTCTGAGTGGCCTGAGCCTGGGGTGGGCGGTAGCGCTGCAAGCAGTGGTGTCGGTTGGAACACTGGTGGCTGTGGTGTGGGCGGTGGCGCCGGAGGTGGTGTGGGTGGTGGTGCCGGAGGCGGCGTGGGTGGTGGTGGAGGCGGCGGCAACTCCAGTGGGCCGGGAGGCCGGGGGCGCACAGGCTCGCCATTGGTGGGCGCTGGGAAGATGAACATAGGCGGCGCCAGCACGGCGGGTGCGGGCCTACTGGGCCCAGGAGCTGGGTGTATCTGCCCTGGCGGAGGCGGTGGGGAGCCCCAGGGACCTGAGAGCATGGCTGTGCGCCGTCTGGGGGCCCCGATGCCTCCGCTAGCCCCATTGAAGCGGAAGTGGCGTTCAGGACCATCTGGAGGACTCACCCAGTCAAATTTGGGCTTCGAGCCTGGGAAGGTGGTGTAGGGTGGTGGCGGAAGGGCCTGGGCGTAGGACGCAGGTACCGAGGAGGGCCCAGAGCACCCCTCGTTGTCTCCATTACCACCCTCCGCTTCCTGGGTCCCCCGAGGGACCTCTCCTGGGGGGCGAGCAGCCCCAGGAGCCAGGGGCCCTTGCTTCAGGACCTCGGCATAAGAGATGGTGCCCGAGGCCGCGGCGAAGAGTCCCCTGCCTCCACCGCCACCGAGCGAGACTTTGGCGACTAAGGAACTCGAGCCTACCGCAGGGGGCAAAGGGGGCCCCGACTTCAAGGTGACTTGACACAGTAGGCTCAAGCCGGACTCGGAGGCTGCAGGCTGGGCCATTTCACCCTCGCCTCCTTGGGGAAGTGCCCCTCCGCAGGCCCCGCCGGGAGTTTGGCACTCGCTGTCGCGCCTGACCTGGCTTTCTGTGGGGAGTTCAGCGGGTGAGGCCAGAGGAGGACTGATTCTGCTGTCTGAGGATTGTCGATCGAAAGGCGGAGGCTTTGGGGGCTCCGAGGATGGCAGAGTCGGGGATGGGGCCCTAGAGACAGGGTCGGAGTCCTCTTCGGTTTGTGGCAGGGCCGGTGGCGGCAGCGGGCGGAGGCTTGGAGGGTCGCCCTGGCCGCGATGGCTTGCCTCCAGCAGACCGCGTATCCGGGGCACCGGAGTGCCTGTGGGTTTTCTCCACTTAGACGGCGCGGGCAGCAGGGTCCCCACAGGGGGCAGGGGTGGTGTGGAGACTGCAGCCGCAGCCACAGCCACCTCCTCTGAAGGGGGCATCACTGGCGAGGGTAGCTCTAGGGGCGAGGGTGAGGCCTGGGGCTCTGGGGGTACGAGGAGTCCCGGGGGCGCTGAGCTGCCAGGGAACCAAACGCCCAGCCCGCGAGCCAGGCGTCTGGCAGGGGAGGAGGGGGTCACCTCGGGCTCCACCAAGGACTTCCGGCGGGACTCAGAGGAGCGATCCGAGGCCTGCTCTTTTCGGGAGCCCCCGCCTGCGGACGGCTCTGACTGCACGTTCCCCATTTCTGACGGAGGTCGGGGACTGTGGTCAGAAAAACTAATGCCAGTCAGGCTGCCAGGTCTGTGGGGACCCGATGTGGCTGGCTGTACTTGGTCCTCCCGTGTCCTCCAAGATCTATCTACTCAGGCACCCGTCTCTAGCTGCATTCGCGTTCCCTGACTCTTGGCGTTCACACCTTCCCCATGGCCCCATACAACCGCTGTTCAGACACAGGCTCCATCCATCCCCTTAGTTTACTAAGGTTCCATCTCTCCCTGGCTGGTTCCTCAGATCACACCTACACTTTGGCCACGTCCCAGATCTCCAGGCTCCAAGACACAGATCTTGCCCACTTTCCTGTCACGCGGGTCACATCACTCTGAATAGAGTAGTCCAAGCTCTCTGCGGGCACTCTAACCCCACCCCTATTCTATGGCCCCGCCCCGGGTTGTCAGGGAATGGGGCCTCCTCCACACCTACCCAGGTCTGGCCCCGCCTTCGCCTAACAAATTACCGGAGTTGTCCTGCTAAGCCATCAGCCCTCACCTTTAACCCTCCCATCTCTCTCTCTCTGTCGATCATTTGAGGCCCGCCTTGTACCCAAGTAGCGCCAGATCTTCAGGCCTCACTCAAACTTCTCTTCCCGCTGCGGGTCTAGCGGCTGGCCTCAACATACGGCCACATCCCTTTCCCCAAGTTCCGCCCTTGCCTCTTCCTTCGCCCAAACGCTCCCACTCACCGATTCCTCCTGCCCACCAAAGTTCAGACAGTGGCCCCCTGGGCCCAGGGCAGGGCAGGGAACGGCCGTAGCAGAAAATAACCGAAAAGAACGGGGATGCGGGTGAAGGCAAGTGGGCGAGACAGCGAGGGCAGACCCCGAGATCTAGGCCCCGCCTCTGGCCTCGAGGCAGGCAGCTTGAGCCCGGCCCCTTACGAACCTGGATGTCCCTCTGAAATACTTGGGAGTCTCCTTCCCTGCTCCCAGTCCTCGGAGCTCTAGGCCCCACCCCTTTACAACAGTCTCCTTCGCTCCTCCCCTTTCCAATGCCCCGCCCCTCGGTTAGCCTCTTTCCCAAAGCCCCGCCCATTAGGAACACTGCTACGTAGCTCCTCCCTCTTGGATCTCAGGTGCCCCGCCCGTAGAACAATTTACTTCTAAACTCCCAGGACCCTCTCCTCCGCCTTCCCAGAAGACCCACCCACCGTGGACCCGCCCCCTCTGTGACGCATTCACTTGTGCCTTAGGCGCCCTCAGTCTCTCCTTTCTTGGGCCTTCTGATCCCGCCCCCTTGCAAATACTCGCTGCCTTCTCGCCCCACCCTTTTCGAATATTGCCAGGCATTTAGCCCTTTCCATTTAGAACCCAAAGCGTAGACCCTTGCCTATTAAGAACACTGAGACCAGACAATGTACCGGACCCCTTCCCCTACATCCTCAGGGACCAATGGTGCGGATGGGTGGAAAAGTAGGGGATTCTCTCTGGGTCCCGAGAAAATGGGGACTGGGGGGCTGTCCATAGGAGACGATGCCGGGCTCTAGGACCCAGCGGGCAAGTACGCCAGTCTCGCCTTTACACCTCCCCCAAGCCGCCCCCTCCCCCCACCCATCTTTCAGGCTCCCCCTCGCTCCCCCCTCGCCCCGGCTCCCGGAGCCCGTCTCTAGCGCCGCTGGAGCCAGCGAGGGAGCCTGAGCGAACAGGAGGAGGAGGAGGCCAAGTCGCCGCAGCTCGGAGCCCGGCCGGAGCCTCCCAGGCAGGTGCCTCGGGGGTCGAGTGGGCGGGGGCGGGGGGGGGGGGGCTGACAGATCTGTCCCGGTGTGGGGGGTGGACAGGACCATGTTGCGCCTCCTGCCCACCCGGGCGCTCCCCAAATCCCGGATGGAAGGGCAACAGAGTGGGGGCCCCTAAACTGCACGGCAGCCATTTGGGGTACCAGTCTCCATTTGGGGGGCTTGGACTTCCTCCGAGGACGCTCCATTCATAAAATTTAGTACAGGACCCCCACCTTTGAGGAACTGTGGGGACCACCCTTCCAGGGAAACGTGTGGGGAGCGTAGGACACCCAGAAATCCCGGTGTCCTATCCCAGCTAGGCCCTGCGGGGGACCCCTGCCCTTTTTCTGTGCTTCACCTGTTGTCGGGGGAGGCGGGCGGACAAAGGAAGCAGAGTCACGTGACTGCTCATTCACAAAATCCCATCCCATTGAGGAAAGGGGGCTGGGGGCGCTGCGGCCGCCCCTTCCTCTACTGAAGGGCTGGGGAAACCTGGCAGCCTGCAAGTGGGGGAAAGGGCTAGAGCTCGTAGCATGGGCCCTTAAGTCTGGGGCGCCCGGGTCCCTGCACTAGGTGGTAGTGAGAGGCTGGACAGCGATCCTGATTATTTGGCGGAGGGCTACGTCTCCTAAGCTGGGAGGCGGGGTAAAATGGTTTTGAAGGATGCTGGGGCGGGGAAAAGGAGGGATCAATCCTCCCCCTCCCCCGGTCAATCTCTGCTTTGCCTTCCCTCGGCTGGGGCCTTAGGGAACAGGTTTGGTTTTTTGTGAATGAAATGCTCTCTGGCTGTGTCTTGATTGCTGGTTTCTGGCTTCCCCTGCCTCCATCTCCCTTTCGGCCTCTCTCTGGCCATTTCTGATTCTCTCCCTGACCATCTCCCGTTACTGGGTGACTCAGTGAGCTTTGCATCCGGTCTCATTCATAAATCCGGGAAGGAGTGGGGGGAAGAGAGCCTGGGTTTCTCACCCAGCCAGTGGCCTGGGCTGCAAGGTGCGGAGGCAGTGTAAGGGGGACTGGAGCTGAATTGATGGGCTCTAAGAAAATACATATGCGCAGGCACCCAGCTGTGAGGGGGAAGGATGGGTGGGGCTGTGGGTATGAGAAGGAGAGGAGAGAACGGAGAACGAGGTGGAATTGAAAGGGGATGAGCAGGAAGGAGAAGGGAAGTGGGAAACCGAGGCTGTGGGGTACGGATGGGAAAGATGGGGAGAGGGAAGAAAGGGGTATGGAGAGAAAAGGTAGGCATGGGAGAAAAGAGATGGCATGAGGAAGAAAGAAGCCATGCTGGAAGAAGGGCATGAGGAGAGAAGGAGGGAATAGGGGAGAAGGTGGGAATGGAAGGTAAGCTGAGTATCAGTGGTGAAGTCTGCAGTGGATCCAGATGTGAGCAAAGAAGAGGGGTGATGAGGGCTGGGGGGACACTGAATGGGAGAACAGTATTGGAACTCACTCACCATGCCCTTTCCCCTCACCTCCAGGTACATGGTTCGGGTCCGAGCTGTGGTGATGGCCCGAGATGACTCCAGTGGGGGCTGGCTGCCTGTGGGGGGCGGGGGCCTCAGCCAGGTGAGCGTATGTCGGGTCCGAGGGGCCAGGCCCGAGGGGGGGGCCCGCCAGGGGCACTACGTCATCCACGGGGAGCGACTCCGGGACCAGAAAGTGAGCCACTGTGGGGCGTGGGAGTAGGGTGGGAGCATGGGGAAATAGGGAAATGGGGCTGGGAGTGCGAAGGTGAGGTCAGGTCAGCTCCAAGCCTGGGAATCAGACCTGCGTGTGGGATGGAGTTTAGAAGTGAATATCTGTCCTATAGATAAGAGTTGGGAGTTTCAGGAACATTTGCGGTTTTAAGAAGGTCCTGTCCACTGCCATCGTCCCTGGGACTGTCACAGCAGCCTCCTCACTGCTCTCCTTGCCCTGCTCCCTCCCCCAGCTCAGTGTGTTCTACAGGGGCTCTGCTAACACCTGCTCAGAACATATCCCTCCTCTGCCTAGAGCCCTCACATGGCTCCATCTCTTTAGAGATCCTCACCATGAGGTCCTACACTCTTGGCCCCTGCCTGCCCTAAGTATGTGGAGGCATTTGGTAGGGGACCATCTGCACATGTCAAATAGGGTTTACAATCCTATATTTGGGTTTAGCAGGAATATTCTGGGTTATCTGGCACAATTTGGAGGACACTGTTGAGGTTTCAGCTAGGAGTGTAGTAGAAAGATCTGGATGGTTTACAAAGTCTTGGGGGAAAGGCTGTATTTTAGAGCAGGGGTCAGAAGGAACAATGCTTCAGGATTTGAAATGATGTGAAGGAGTTTAATGATGTTGGGCAAGGATATGAGGGAACATCTAGGGTGTTGAGCATTATGTAGGGAAATCTTTGGGAGTTTGATAAGAATTTGGGTGCTAGCATTTTGGGAGACTATTGGGGCACTGAGAGGAGATTAACAGTAATATTTTGAGGTGTTTAATGAAGTTTGGGAAGTACTGTTGAGTCAGAAGGTGGAATACTGGGTTATCAGAGGAGGGCTAATGAATTTGCTGAGCCATTCAAGAAGATTTGGGATTCCTATTGGAATATTGGGGGTGGGTGTGTTGGAAATGTAGGGATTAAGGAGTTTGGGGGAAATTGGAATATCAGATATGTACTCTATAAAATTGCAGGGTGGTATTGGTCAAGGTTCAGGGGTATATCTAGGGTTGAGAAATGAGGTTTGTGGGATGCTGGGGTATGCAGAGAGGCTAGGGGTAGAGAAGTCCCAGGCATGGCTGGGAGGAGGTGTGTGACCTGTCTCCCTCCTGCCCCTCAGACCACTTTGGAGTGTCCCCTGAGGCCAGGCTTGGTTTACAACAAGGTGAACCCCATCTTTCATCACTGGAGCCTGGGTGACTGCAAGTTTGGGCTGACATTTCAGAGTCCTGCAGAGGCTGATGAGTTCCAGAAGAGCCTGCTCACTGCACTGGCCACACTGGGTCAAGGTTAGTGGTGCTGGTGGTGGGCACTGGGGGCCGGGGTGGAGGGGTGGGAGAAGCTGGGGTCCACATAACTCACTCTCTGCCTCTCTCCCTGCCCCAGGCTCACTTACCCCCTCCTCCTCCTCCTCTTCCTCTTCCCCTTCCCAGGACACTGCTGAGACCCCCTGTCCTCTGACGGTGAGTCTTCAGGACCAGCTCTGCTGGAAGGGCAGGGGTTTATTTCTATTCTACAAATATTCTTGAGCACCTACTGTGTATCAGGCACCATACCACATGCTGGGGACAAAAATTTTTGTCTAAACTATCAGGTCAATTCAATCCCAGTTATTGTAGTTTCTGTTCTATCATGATAGAATGCGTTCACACATTCATATTCAAGAGTATTTATTGAGGACCTTCAATAAGTAGTGTTTTAGGCACTGGGGATACATCAGTGAGCAAAACAAAGTCCCTTTCCTCATGGAGCTTCTCTTCTAGTGTGGAAAGGCAGAAAAAAAGTAAAGGCAAACTGCAAAAATGAATAAATATTAAAAATAAATTGCCCTGGTTGATGTGGTTCAGTGGATTGAGTGCCAGCCTGAGAATGGAAAGGTTGCCTGTTTGATTCCCAGTCAGGGCACATGCCTGGGTTGTGGGCCAGGTCCCCGGTTGGGGGCGTGGGAAAGGCAACCGATCGATGTAACTTTCACACATTGATGTTTCTCTCTCTTCTTCCCTCCCTTCCCCTCTCTCTAAAAATAAATAAATAAAATCTTTTTTTTTTTTTTAAGTAAATGGATGAACAAGTTAATGACAAGTCATCCTTTTAATTTTTCAGGATGCACACCTTGGAGTCATCCTTGACTCCTCTCTTTGTTTATGCCCCTCATCTAATCCGTCAGCAAATATTGGCTTCACTTTCAAAATGGTTGGACTCTGTCTCCACCCTGGTAACTGCCCAACTTCATCCCCCAACTAGACCATCCCACCAGCTGCTTGTTGCCAACTCCCCCCACCTGCACCCCATCTCCTGCTCCCTCTTCCCACACACAGCCAGAGTGATCCTGTTGACATCTCAGTCAGATCAGGGCCATCTACCACTGAGACCCCTGCCAGGGCTCCATCTGACTTTGTAAGGACAAAGTCTTTGCACTGGTACTGAGATCCCACACCATCTGGCCCCCTCTTATTCTCCCTCTTTCTTACTCTGCTTTAGGCACACTGACCTCCTCACTGTTACTCCAAAGGGCAGGCACAATACTATATCAGGGCCTTTGCATTGACTGGTCCTTCTGCCTTGGAACACTCTTCCCCTAAATTTCCACATGGCTCATTCCTTTATATCCTCTCCTTCAGGGCTTTACACACATGTCACCTTTTCACTGAGGCTCTCCCCGAGGAACTTGTTTAAAATTGCAATCTCCTAATGCTTCTTATCCTGTTCTAATTTTTCCCAGCTTCTAAGATATTTTCCTTCCTTTCTTTCCCACTAGACAATTTTCTTGTCTATTAGTTTTACTCTCATTCTCCTATGCTAGAATGTCAGCTCCTGGAGGACAAGGATCTTTTGTTGCTTTCTTGCTGCATCTCCAAGGTTTAAAACAGGGCTGGTAGGTATACAGTAAGTGTTCAGTAAAGATGTGTTGAATAAATTTTTGAATCAATAAATGCACAGAATGTCCAATGCGATTTGGCACTTGCTGGGGACAGTGAGGGCTGCCTGAGAACACTGAGGAACAAAACTGGTTCCCTGCGCAGACCAGGGGTACTCACAGGGTAATGGGAGATGCAGGTGGGTCTACAAAAGTCACACAGACAGTTCTCAATGATCGAGCCCTTCCTCGGAAAAGATATCGTGCCTTCCATGCTTCATCTCACATCCTCACAACAGCCTTTGTGAGCCTGGCACGTTGTGGGTGCTCAATGAATGGCTATTGCAGATAGTAAATGGGTGAGGTAAGAATGATTCCCAAGTTACAGAAAGGAAACTGAGGGTCTGAGAAGTGGTGTTTCACCTTGTAAAGGACCGAGCTTGGTCCAGATGGGAAGGAACACATTGCAAGTGGGTGACTCTGCCCTCCAAAAGGTGTGGTGGTGGGCATAAGGCAGGAAGGCAGCTGACTGGCCAAGGGAGAGGGCTTCTAAGAAGGGATAGGCATGATTTGATGTTCTGAAGGTTGGTGAGCTGAGCAGATAAGGGGAGAAGGGAGGGTCAAATGATAGTAACAACCATTTCCAGGTCTTCCTAAACTTCAGGCATGTGTTATGCCCTTTACAGTGGGTCCTAACCACAGCCTTATGGATAGATATTATAATCCCCATTTTACAGAGGAGGAAACTGAGGCTCAAAGAAATGAGCACACTTGCTGGAGGCCGCACAAACAGAGGCAGAGCTGGAGTTTGAATCCAGGCCTGTCTGGCCCCAGAGCCCTTGCATGAAATGGGAAGGGGTCTATGTGAGGGCATCTGCTGGGCTGGGCTGGGCTGGTCCAGCTCTGAGGCCGCCAATCTCCTCCAGTCCCACGTGGACAGCGACTCCTCCTCCAGTCACAGCCGCCAGGAGACACCTCCCACCACCGCTGCAGCTGCGGCCCCCACAGTCATCGTAGAGTCAGCTTCTGGCTTTGGGCTGGCCACGCCCCCCCAGCACCGACGCCCCTCTGCTCAGGTGTGCCCTCCGATCCCCGCGGAAGTCTGGGGCTCCCGGTGGGGTCTGGGTCCCAGAGCGGGTGGGAACTGACGCTTCAGAGAGGGGAGAAACTGCAAACATCCTAAGGGATGGCTGGTCTGCGTTAACGGGTGGGGTAAGGCTGGGAGCCTGTAGGCCTGGGTTCCTCGAAGGGTTGGGTGAGAACCTCCGGTGCCTCCTGGCTCCTGGAGATTTTGGATAGTTCTGACTTCCAGAGGGGTTTGGGAGAGGACTTGGACAATGAATTATATATAGTATATTAGGGGTTTGCTGGTACTCAGTGAAGTTCTTTGGACTGCTTAATTTATGAGGTTGGGGACAAGATGGGGTTGGGCATCCCAGGGGATAAACGGGATCTGGTGACCTGACTCTTGCATTCTGAAGGAAGAGATGGTTGCGGTCCAGAACTGGATCTGAGCGAGAGGAGTCTAGGGGCTGGGACTTACTCATTTTGAGAGAGGATGGGACTGGGGCCTGGACTAGGTCCTTAAAATGTGGGCTTGTTGCCTGGATTCTTCTGTCTGTCCCTAGATTTCCTCTGTCTTTGGGAGAGGAGAGGGCTAGCGGTTTGGAAGTCATTCTCGCGTGAAATGAAGCCTGTGGCAGGGTCTTTGGATTCTTAGGTTTTCTGAGACGGATGGATTGGGGTTGTGGTGCGATGTGGGGGGATCGCGGACCCCGCTAACGGGTTCTCCTGTCCCTTCATCCCACAGAGTTACCCTCCGCTCTTACCATTCACGGAGATTCCGGAACATTCAGAGGCCCTGGGCGGGGCAGGGGGCCTTGGCTGGGGCGGCCGCGGCTATGAGGATTATCGGCGCACAGGGCTGCCTGCGCCCCTCACCCTGTCCACCTGCGTTGTACGCTTTGCCAAGACTGGCGCATTGAGGGGTGCAGCCCACGGGCCCCCAGCTGCCCTACCCGCCCCTCTCACAGAGACCGTGCCCCCAGCTCCTGCCAAGGCGTCCCCGGAGGCGGAGGAGGCGGCGCGCTGTGTGCACTGCCGAGCGCTCTTCCGCCGCAGAGCAGATGGGCGTGGTGGTCGCTGCGCGGAGGCCCCAGACCCAGGTCGCTTGCTGGTGCGCCGTCTCAGCTGCCTGTGGTGCGCAGAGAGCTTGCTCTACCACTGCCTGTCTGACGCTGAGGGCGACTTCTCGGACCCTTGCGCCTGCGAGCCGGGCCACCCACGCCCCGCTGCGCGCTGGGCTGCGCTGGCCGCACTCTCCTTGGCGGTGCCCTGCCTCTGCTGCTATGCACCCCTGCGCGCCTGCCACTGGGTTGCGGCCCGATGCGGCTGCTCTGGCTGCGGGGGTCGCCACGAGGAGGCTGCGCGGTGAGGATGGTCTGGTGGGTCCGGTCTCCAGAACGAGGACCCAAAGTTGAAGGTCCAGGACCCCAGACTCCATTCAGAACCAAAACCTAAACCTAGGGACACCCGGAACTTGGAGCTCGAGTTTGGATTGAGAGACCCCAGATCTGGAACCTGGACCTCAAATCTAGGATTGAGGGAACCCAGGCCCACCGTCATTGGGCTGTCTGCCCAAGAGGTCCCAGGCATCCTGAGTTCTGGCGTCCTCATCCCGCTGACCCCCTCCCGCCATGGCCTAGACTGAGGAATCACCAGGCATCCCCCAGCTTCACACCTCAGGCAGGCCTGGCAGCACACAGATCCCTGACCAAACCCTCAGATTACAGCCCCAGAATTAGGAGCTGCCAATACCTGACCCTGCCTGTGTACAATTACTCCCAGATCTTGAGATCACAGGACCTAGAACCACCCCAATTGGTCCCTGAATACTCACCTAAAACCTGAGGCACCCATATCTGAGGCATTCTTGTAGCTCTAGGACTCCTGAGACACTGAGTCCTCTTAAGATGACCTGGGTCCTTGGATATGCTCAGACAGGTGTTCTCTGACCAAAATGGCTTGGGAGAACCATCTCTGACCACCCCCATCCAGACATCAGATGCCAAGATGCTCTGAAAGCCAGGGATCGAACACCGCTTTAGACCTAACTCCCCTCACCACCACCCCCAAGCAGCCAGTGTCCCCAGGAGCTTTGGGTGTCATCTAAAGGATGCTGAGGTATCTAGTGCTTTCAGATTAGGACTGAAGGCCACCAACACCTCAGGGCCCAAGACACTGGTCCCAGAATCCTCAGATATCCCTCTTGGACTTGGATTTCAAGCCCCACAATGTCCTGGAATCTTCGGCTTCTTGGTACCCACAGAACCCCAGTCCCCTAACAGCTGGAAGCCCAGCTCCCAGAAGATGGGATGTTCATAACCACCCAGACCTCTGTCCCATTGGTCCTCAATCCCTGGGTGACCCCAAGGTGCTTTAGAAGCACTGGATCCAAGACCCCAAGGTGCCACTGACCCTTCAAATTCATGGCTCAAGCCTATGCAGCATTGGGATTATCCCTGACCCAAGACCTTGGTCCCTCCATACCAGAGACAGGTCTGAGGTGCCCCAGGACCCTAGCACCCTCAGATCTGATTTCTTGGGACTCAAACCTCTCTAGCCTGATATTCCCTGAGAATTGTTGCACCTTGAATTTTGCTGTTCACAGGCTCCTGAGACCCCAACATCCCAGATTCTGGAATTCTAGTCCTAAGGGCCCCAGCCATGTTCCCAGCATCCCACAGAACTATCCCTTTCCCCTCGGGGAAAAGCCCACCTTCTTGAGCTCATGCTGTTGGGCTCCAGGACCAATGAGAGTTTCCCCACTCCCATCTCTTCAACCCAACATTGCCTTAGTTGATTGTGCAGGCTGTTCATTAACCAAAGGCACAGGGCCAAGGTGGTGAGTGGGCTAGAATACACACCACACTGCTGGCCACACTGCCCTTAGAGGAAGGTGTGCATTTTTCTAAGTTGCACAAAGGCACATTTTGGGCTATCTATAGCTCTGCTGGTGTACACAAACACACTGTTTCTCTCTCTCTCTCCCGTTTCATGGCCCTCTGAGACCCTTCTTCAAGGGAAGGGGATTCCACAGTCTCTTTTCCCTGATTGGAATAGGACTTCCAGGGTCCCTCAAATCTAAGGTCCTGAATGGGTCGGGGGAGAGGAGTCAAAGTCTTGGAGCAAGATGATCTCAATGTTGTGTGGGCTCAGGACCTGCATCTGGTCCCAAGTATCTGGAAATGTGCACTTACCTCTCTTTATTACTCATACTTGGGTGAGTTTATGGAGGTTCAAGGGATAGGTCAAAGGGGCCAGAGGGATGGATAGAACCTTCTGTCACATCCTTGAAATGTTAACTATTACATCTGAAACCTGTGAGATTCAGCTCTCCCAACCAGGCCCAGGGAGAGGTGAGAAAAAAGGGGGTGTCCCTCCCATCCCCTCTCTGCCCAGCTCTCATCATTGTCAGACTCACCAGAGCTGAGGGCAGAGGGATTGGAGGCTGGGGCACCATGGGTCACCATTCCCTTCTCTGTGTCTCAGTCTCCTGTGGTGGGCAGGGGAAGCTCCATTCTTAACCTACCTCGTTTTGGGGAGGAGCGGGACAAGGGACCAGAGTGCTGTAAGGTGCTGTGGGATCTGCAGATGAAGTGGTGGGGGCTGGGAGAAGGTCCCCCCAGCACCACCTCTCCCAGGTCTCCCAGTCCTGCTCCTTGAAGACACCCACCTCTGATCCATGAATTCTCTTCATCACCCCCAAATCAAGGGTGCATGGAGAGTGGACCCTGGGATCCAGGAAGACCTCAGACCCTGGAGCCCCCAAGCCCAATTTCCCAGTTGCTCACCCCTTGGATTGGATACTTGGCCTCCAGACTTAGCGCAGGCACCTTGACATTTATCTTCCTGATCTTGATTCCAAGCCAGTCTGTGACCTCAATATTGTTATTATCAGTGCAGGCTGAAGTGGTGGGGGAGCCAAAGACCCAGCCTTGTCATCCGGGGAGAGGGCATGAGATATTTGCTCCAAGAAATATCTTCGACAAAGACAGCCTGTGTTCTTTATTTGTGCCGATGTACCCCATCTACTCATCTTGGGACTCAGACCTCTCTATACTGATGTTCCCTGAGACCTGCTGCCCCATGAATTCTGCTGTCTATAGGCCCCTGAGACCCTTAAAACAGTCTCCTTCCCGATTGTCTTCTTCCCATCCTCATCCCAAGCAGACCCTCCAGCTGAGTTTATGCATTCCATCAAGTGCATTTATTGAGTACCCACTATATGCCAAGCCTTGTTCTAAGCTCTGTAGATAAAGCAGTGAACAGAACACAAAAATAATTTCCCACAAGTTGTTTATAAACTTTACAGTGAAGGAGACAAATAAATGACATATTAAAATGATATGCACTATAAAGAAAAAGTGGAGATGAGGGATGAAGTCCATCTTAGCCAGGGTGGTCAGATTAGGCCTCCCTGAACAGCATTTGAATTAAGCCCTGAGGGAGTCCTGTGGATGTCTGTGGGAAGAGCTTTGCAGGTGAAGGGAAGAGTCTGTGAAAGGCCCTGAGGGAGGAGCATGTCTGGTAAGTCTGAGGGACATCAAGAGAGCCAGAGTGTCTGGAGGAGAGGAAGGAGGAGGGTACTTACAAGACAAGGGCATATGTGTGGGACCCTCCAGGCCATTGCATGGACTTTGGTGTTCACTCTGAGTGAGACAGAGCTACAGGAAGGCTCCGAATATGGGATGGATGTGGGCTGACTTAAGTGTTCACAGGTTCCCTCTGGTTGCCTGTGAGGAACAGTCACTGGGGAGGGAGGGCAGAGAGACAGAGAGGAGGCTGCTGTGATGGTCCTGGGAGATACAATGGTGCCCAGGACCAAGCTGAGAGCAGTAAAGATGCTAAGAAGTGTTTTGAGGGTAGAGTCCATAAATTCAGGTAGAAATTTAATATTAAGAGAGAGGTCAAGGTTATGACTCCAGAATTTTGGCTTGAGCAATTTTTAATTTTTTTTAAAATTTATTTTTAGAGAGGGGGGAAGAGAGAGAGAGAAACATCAATGTGTGGTTGCCTCTCACATGCCCCACACTGGGGACCTGGCCTGAAACCCAGGCATGTGCCCTGACTGGGAATCAAACCAGCGATTTTCTGGTTCTCAGGCTGGCACTAAATCTGCTGATCCACATCAGCTGGGGCTACTGTTTTATTAAGGTCACCTGAAGACCTCCTGAGTACCCAGCCTTGGAGTAGACAGGACTAAGGAGGAATCAGGTTAAGGGTATACTCTACCCTTGAGGAAACAATTCTGACCTTTGTTCTTCCCTGAGGCTCAATACCTAGCACCACCCACCCCCCAACCCCGGGTTCCCAGAAGAGTTGTAAGGAATTAAATCTTGAAACATTTTAACAACAGCAACAAAACAGTAGCAGTACTAACAGTAGTATAGGTTAAGCGGTTAAAAGCTTGGACTTTAGAACGAGATCTGAATTTGAGTTCTGGTACCACCACATATGCAGTGTGACTTATCCTCTCTGAAACTCAGGCAAATGGGGTAAGATATTTGGCCCAGCGACATACAGGAAATGCTCAATATATGTTATTATTGAGTACCACTTATGTGTTTACTAAGCAATTACACACAGGACTCTAACCCTCACAACTCTTTAAAAGGTATTATTATCCCCAATATAGGATAGGAAGGAATTTGACAGGGTCACATGTGATGAGTGGCGGATTCAGATCCTGAACCTCGCTGGTCTGACTCCTAGGGTGCAATCTCTACCTCTCCAAGGCGTGGGAGGTAAAGTGGTGAAGATCCAACAGACGCATTGTGATCGATGAGGAGGGCCTCTGTGGGGCGCGTGGTGAATGGTAAGCTAGGCTTTCTGGGTCCCTGACGTAACTCTAACCCTAAGCAGGGAAGGAGGAAACGAGTTTATAGATTTGGAGTGGAACTGGAAGAACACTTGGTAGACGGTGCTTTAAGAGCAGAGGGTATCTGAGGAAGGCTGAGGAAAAGAAAACTGAAGTTACCTCTACGTTGCAGCAGGAGCGACATCCGCTAAGTCTGTCGCGACAGCGGGGATCCTGAATTCACGCTGTGGATTTTCGGAGTCAGGAAGGTTTCTAGGGCATTGACTGGCTACCAAAAGAGGCGGTGCTCTAAGTTTCGGCGCAGGCGGACCTGGGGGCGGGTTCTGCCTCCTCCTGCAACAATGGGAACGCTAAAGGCCCTTCGCGAGAGGAGGCTATTGGTCGGTTACGTTGCTGTGGCCAGGGTCGCAAGGGGTGGGGCCTCTCACCGACCGGCAGGGGGCGCGCGCCTAGCGAAGAGGCGTCGTTTCCATGGAGGGGGCAGCGGTCGATGCACAGGAGGGGGCCGCTGTGGCCCGGGACCTGCTGGCCCTGGGGTAAGGGGAGCGGGGTGTGGCTGGGGGCAATGCTGGGAAGAACCGGTTTGCCCTCAGAAATTCTTAAGACTTCCCCCGTCCCCTGTCGTTGCCTCGGCGCCACCGCAGGTATGAGGACTTTTTGGGGTCTGTGGCGCTGGGCCCATCGTGCCCAGACTTCAGGGCGCTGTGCGTGCGGCTGGCGGCTGAGCTGGCGACTCTGGGTGTCTTGGAGCGAGAGGAGGGTGCGGAGGCGCTCAGCGCCGGCGAAGGTACGTGTGGAGTGGCAGGCCCACAGGTGGGGAGCCCCGGTGCAGCCACCGCGCCCTGAAGCTTTTCGCTTCCCGCAGGCTCCGGCGCTGAGGAGGAATTTCTGCGACATTTGGCCGGTCTGCTACAAGAGCTGCACTGCCCGGACCGCGCACTCTGCGGCGGAGATTCTGCGACCGAGTTGCGGGAGCCGGGCGCGTGCTTGCGTCTGCTGCGTGAGCGGGGGACGGTCCTGGATGCGGAAGTGGGCGAGGCTTCGGCCTCCAGAGCAAGGGGAAGGGGAGGTGGACTCAGCACAATGAGGTGGAGCCAGGATTTTCCTGAAGGGGCGTGGTCAAAATGTACAGGCCCGCAAGGGGGCCGTGTTGGGTGGGTTAGGACTTTGGAGCGGGTTTAGGGCTCTGAGATGGGCGGGATTAGAATTTTGATTGGACGGTCTTGAAGCTTAAGTGGGTTGAGCTAGATGGAGCCTAGCAGGTGGTCCTTAGGTGGGAGGTTCGAATTCGAGGAGGGAGACTGGGTCTCGAAGTGGGTGGAGATTATTCTGGAGCTAGAGCTAGGGTCCTAGGTGGGCGGAACTAGAAAGCGGGAGAAATTGAAGCTGCTGGAGTTTTTTGACCCAGGTGGATGGTCTGGCAAGGCTCTTAGATTTCACCTCTCCCTTTCCCTACTTTTAGGCTTTCTCTGCACAGAGCTCCAGGCTTCCCGCCTCCTCTGCAGGCTTCCCCGGCGCGATCCCAGCCCAGCGGAGACCCTGCCCTGTGAGGAAGGAGCAGAGAAGGGTGCCAGCATGGTTCAGGAACTGGTCCTTACCCTCCAAGCCCTGGGGCTGCCCAGACCCACGCTGGGAACTCTCGCCAGCAGGCTGCTATGGGATATCCATGCCAAGGTAGAGAGCAAGAGCCTTCTCCGCATCAGGTTCACCCCACCTTCCTCGCAGGGGGAGAGCCCTTTCTCTAAAAGAGGCTCTGGGAAGAGAACGCCCTAGCTACTGCTGTTTTATAGATCCGTGACTGCCATTCTTGATCCCGTGGCCTGGGTCCTCAGTTTTGTGGAGAACTGGGGTCCACGGAGAGTTCTTACAGTTTCTTATAGTCCAGTCAGCCTCAGACTCCTTCTCCCATCAGGTCTTAGAGCTGCTGCCTTCCCTGCCGCCAGGGTCCCTGCAGCCCCTCCTCAGCTACTCGCTGGACGCACCCAGATGGGTAAGACTGTATGACCGTATGCAAATAATGTCCTCATTCAGAGATGGGAGGGAGAAGGGCTCCCGGGCATAACCAAGACCTTTTCCCCCAGGAAGCCTTGGAGTCTCTGTGTCAAAGCCTACGTGGTCAGTACTGCTGCCGCCGCTGCCTCCTCCTCAAGCGCCTGGACCTCACAACATCTGCATTCCACTGGAGTGATCGGGCAAAGGTGTGTCCATAGGGCCCTGGCAGGGGCAGGGAGGCCCAGTGGTAGGAGCTTACCCCTGCAGGGAGGAGGAATTAGGATCAGGAATATTATCCTATTGCAGGTTCTGAGGCTCAGAACATGGTAGAATCTTATGAGGCTGGGTCTGTAAAATATGAGGGCCTCCAGGACATTCTAGATTCCAGGGGCCTAAGGCATTCTAGAATTCCCAGCCCTGAGTTAGGAGTGTCATCACAGCTATACCCCTTATTTAGAGGAACTAAGTAAGAAAAGAATGTTTCCAAAATCTCTTGACTGGTTCTTGGGCACCTTCTCCATGTCTTCTCAACCCCCACCCTCCAGGCCCAAGGGGAGGCCATAAAGGCAGTGCTGATCCCCATTCGAAAGGCTCTGACCCCAGAAACAGATGTCTCCATTGCACACGTCCTGGCTGCCCGAGCTGACCTGTCTCGTCTTGTCCCAGCCACGAGCAAGTCTGCCCGCCAAGGAACCTGCTGTGCCATCAACAAGGTGGGCACCTGGCAGGGGAAGGGCCCCAGCATTTTTGGCTTTCAAACTGGCCTTTCAGTCTCTACCCTGACTCAGCCTTGTCCGCTCTTGCTTGGGTTCCTGGCCTCTGGACTCATCACCTCTAAACCACCCTCTCCATGTGGCAGTTAGAAGGATATTTCTAGCTCAGAAATTTGGCCATACCCTGCCCCCCACCAGCTCAAAATCTTCCTGTGGCTCCCTAGTTCCTCTTCAAAACAAAGTCCAACTGAGCCCCCACCCACCTTTCCAGCTTTGGCTTAAACTCCTCTGCCAACACTCGCCCTGTCTACTTTATTAATTTCTAGTCACTTCTAAAGCAAAATACCTCTTTAAACGATTACGTATTTGGACTCATACATTGCTGTTTAAATAGTCTTATACTTATGTGAAAAAAACATTAGGGAATTAAGTCTAGCACAGCAGAGTGCAGTAAAATTAAAGAAAAACTCTATTAGCTTTAAGGAAATATGGTCAGTAAGTAATATTATAGGTGATGTGTGCATCACTTATGAGTGATGGATATTTAGAAAAAAACACTAATTTTCTGGAAATGTTATACAAAGCCCAGCTATGAAATAGACAGAAGCTGAGGAGTCCTCATTACTATTGGTGGGGACTTGGACCTTTGCCAACACTCTCACTTTTACATCCATCTTGCAAAGGCCCCTGAAACCTAGTTTGAAAGCTTCAGGCCTGTATCTTCCACCAGTCCAGGCCCCTAGAGCCTCCTATCCATTGTACCCAAATAGTTAATATCTGCCATTTATTTTTTTAAGGTTATTTTATTGATTATGCTATTACAGTTGTCCCAACTTTTTCCCCTCTGCCCCTCTCCACCCAGCACCCCCCACTCCCTCAGGCAATCCCCCCACCATCATTCATGTCCATGGCTCATGCATATAAGTTCTTTGGCAGCTCCATTTCCTATACTGTGCTTTACATCTGCATGGCTATTCTGTAACTATTTGTACTTCTTACTCCCCTCACCTCTGCACCCATTCCTCCACACCTCCCTCCCATCTGGCAACCGTCAAAACACTCTTTGTATCCATGATTCTGTCTTTGTCCATGTTTGCTTAGTTTGATTTTTAGATTCAATTGTTGATAGATTTGTATTTACTGCCACTTTATATGTTTTGATCTTTTTCTTTTTCTTAAATAAGTCCCTTTAACATTTCATATAGTAATGGTTTAGTGATGATGAACTCCTTTAGTTTGTTCTTGTTTGGGAAGCTCTTTATCTGCCCTTTGATTCTAAATGATAGCTTTGCTGGGTAGAGCAGTCTTGGCTGCAGGTCCCTGCTTTTCATGACTGAATATTTCTTGCCAGCCCCTTCTAGCCTGCAAAGTTTCTTTTGAGATATCAGCTGACGGTCTTATGGGAAGTCCTGTGTGGGTAACTAAATGCTTTTCTCTTGCTGCTTTTAAGATTCTCTCTCTATCTTTAATCTTTGGCATTTTAATGATGATGTGCCTTAGAGTGGGCCTCTTTGCATCCATCTTGTTTGGGACTCTCTGTGCTTCCAGGAGTTGCATGTCTGTTTCCTTCATCAAATTAGGGGAATTTTCTTTCATTATTTTTTCAAATAGCTTAATTCTACAGTTGCCAAGACTTCATTTAACTTGATTTCTGACAGCTTGCATGATGGCTGTTCTATATTTTAGTCGTAATTTTGATGTGGTTGTGCAAAGAGGTGAGCCATGTCTGCCTACACTGCCATCTTGACTGGAAATCTGCCCTTCCTTTTTTAACCTCAAGCTGTTCCCTTGGCTCTCTGGCCAAGATACTTTTCCTCTCTGAAAGTCAAATCTAATTAACTTTCAGGTGCTTATGGGCAACATGCCAGACCGAGGGGGCCGCCCAAATGAGTTGGAGGCTCCCATGCCCAGCTGGCAGAGCAGAAGAGAGGATGGAGGCAGTCGGAAGGCAGGCTGCCAGTACTGGGGCCGCAAGAAGAAGAAGAAGAAATAAAGGAGGACTGGTGGCTGGGGCAGGTGTCCTCTAGGAGTTGCGGACACCATTGATAATATCTGGGGAGCCAATTTGAGGGTTTTCTTGGCACCTGGCAGTGAGGGCCCACATACCATGTTCCTGAGGCCTCCAATGTCCATCCCTCACCTACTATTTAACACCAAGGACCATGTTCTCTGGAAAATAAATTTAATTTATAACAGCTGTAGGACCTGTCTGTGTGGGGCCAGCTTAGGGGGTGCATGGGTTTGAAGAGGAATAGGGGTGTCAGTCCTTTGGGTCTAAATAAGCACCTGGTGCTCTGACCCTCAAAGTTCTTTGCTCTTCAGCAACACATCTTTCCCTTCCTGTGGGCTGGGGAAGGAGACATGCAGGGACTGAACGAACATTTATCAGGTACCCACTATATGCCAGTCGGGGAGAAAGCAGTGAAAGGGGCAAATAATGAAAACCCCTCTTTTCCTGGAGCTGACATTTCTGGTAAGGAGGGGCAGATATTCAACAAGAGAAAAAGGCAAAATGTGTAGTTTGCCAGATGCGAAAAGGACTTTGAAAGAAAATGAAGCAGGAAGGTAGGATCAGGACAGTGGGGAGATTGCAACTTTCAGTGTGGTAAGGGGTAGCCTCACCAAGGGAGTCATATGGGACTCTCAGGAAGAGCGTTCCAGACAGAGAGAATGGCCAGTGCAAAGGCCCTGAGGTAGGAGTATTTTTGGCATGTTCAGGGGCCAGGGTGGCCGAAGCAGGATGAGTGAGGGCGCAGGTGGTGGGAAGTAAGGAGCACGTTGTGTGGAGTGGACTGCTTGAGTACTCTGGGCTCTACCCTGAGTGAAATGGAGCCATGTGATCTGACTCAGGTGTTCACGGGCTTCCCTTCCCACCCCTTCTCTAGCCTGCTCTCCTGTCTCTGGAAGCTCAGAGTTTGGAACTCTTCCCACCCTATCCCCTCCCACTCCTGACCCACATTGGTGGTCAGTGTAGCACATTGGTCAGAAGCTTCTGTTTTAGAGGGAGGCAGAAGACTTGGGTTTGAGTCCTGCCACCTTGGACAAGCAGCTTAACCTCACTGAGCCTCAGTTTCTTCATCTGTAAAATGGAGATTTAAGGAGTTGGTGAGATAATGCCTAAATTTAAATATATCCAACATGGAGCTGCATACAAGGTGTAGGAAAAGGGAGTATGATTAATAGCTACTCTGATGCACAAAAGAAAATAACTTTCATAACTTTCTTTTGGGGGTAAGAGACAATGGATGCTTCCATAAGGGCAGTATGGATGCAGAGGAGGCGATCCCGTTGGGAGTTTCTGCTGGAGGCTGAATAACATGATTTGGGACCTGGCTCTGTGGGGAGGGAGGGAGAGAAGAGACCGAGGCCATGTCTAGGAGTTCGGCTTGGAGGACTGGCTGAGTGGCGAGGCCGTCTTTGGGAGGGGGACCTGGAAGGAGGAAGACGTTGGCTGATGTGGGAGGGTGTCCAGATGTATCACTGCCAGGAGCAGCACCTCCCCAGACTATTTAGGTAAGTGGGTGACTGAATGTCCCCTGTGGGCCTTTTTTTTTTTTAACCCAATCTGACCTCTGTCTTTGAAAAGTGGAATTCATTCCACTGACATTTATTGCAGCTCCTGATATATTTGGTCATATTCTTGCCATCTTATTGGGTGTTTTGTTTTTTTCTTCCTAACATCCTTTTTCTATTCTACTAGGGGCTACTCCTTCTCTTCCTCAGCATACTGAAATTTCTATTTTTCTAATATTAAAAGTTAAACAGGATCTACATTCTCCTACCCAAGTAATTGAGGACTTTTTCACATTTTTACTTTGTGCTCCCCAAAATCTGTTTGGGTTCCCCAGGCAAGTGGGTTGGTCTCCCTGTGTGCAGATGGGGTTGGGAGCAATTCCTCCTCACCGTCTCTGGTTCCCAGGAAGAGAGTGGGGGCTCCGTCTGTGTCCAAGCATGGCGCAGGCAACGTCCTGCCTCAGGTTCCAGGGAGAGTGCATAGGAAAGACTGTCCTCAGGGCCTGTTTGTGGGGTGTGGGTGGGAGGAATGTGGGTGTGATGGGAAGGGCTTCATGACCTTAGGGTTGATTCCTGTCCACCAAGCCCCCCTTCCCAAGACTGCGGCACCCTGGGTCTTACCACAGCTGGCATGGGGTATTGGTGTGGGAGGCACGGGGGCTCCTGGGGGGCCCATATCACCCTTGGTCCCTGGTCTCTTACACTCTTCCTTCACTCGGTCTCTGCATTGTTTGTGGCAACACAGCCCGCAATCTAGGGAAAAGCATCAGTTAAGGGCCAAAGGCCCAGACCATGCCCCATTATACCAAGCTGTAAGACCTGAATTCCCTCCCGTCACTGGTGCCCCACTCACCCCGACAGCGGTAGCCTTGCTTGGTGACACCCCAGAGCTGGAAAAAGGAAGCAGAATCGGTTACCGAGGCTAGGAGAGGGAGACTGTGGATGGATGGGGCAGGGGCTGTTGGAAAGTGTGGAAACCCATCCAGGTTTTGGAAATTCTCAGTGCTGGAGGCTTATGTGGGATCTGAAGATTAAAGGAATTTGGGGGTTCTCTCAAGTTTGGGGAGTCACCTAGGCTATTAGAATTGGGTCAAATTTGGAATTCTATGGGCAGGATTGTGTCTGTTGCATTTCCTGCTGTGCCTCCCCCACCCCCATCTCACACACACACACACACACACACCCCGAACCTAGAACTGTGCTGGTACATAGGAGGTGCTTAATAAGTATTTAGTGAATGAAAAGCAAATTTGGGAAATCCAAGGTTTGTAAATTAGCCTTGGTTTGGAAACTGAGAGATTTGTCCGTTATCCAGAGGGTACATTTGGAAATCATCTGGAGTTTAGAGACTTGGCGATAGACTGTTTAGAGATAATCTACCTGGGTTTACAGATTAAATAGGATTTTAGGGATTATCCATGCCTTGACAGTTACCCAGGATGGAGGTCATCTGGGATTTGGGTGTTAGTTAGATTTTGGAATTATCCAGATGTAGCAACTACCCAACTGTTTAGGGTTTATGTGAAATATGGGGATTATTTGAGGCTGAAGGATTGTCTGGAATTTGAGGATTACTTGGAGCTTAGGGACTGAGTGTTCCAGGAAAGGGCTGGCGTCTGAGCCCAGATGGGGAGGAGCTGGGACACTCAGAACATGGGCCCCAAGGGTGAGAGTGGGCCAAGTGCTCACGAAACCACTGCAGCGGTCACAGAAGGTGGGCTTGCGGAAGGTGACCTCATGGAAGGTGTGCAAGAAGGCCAGGCTCAACTTGGAGCAGATGGCGCTGGCCCGGAGCAGGTACTCCGTCAGCTCCTCTCGGCTGAAGGAGCCACTCCTGGGGGCAGAGACCTTGCTTCAGCATGACTGGCCCCTTTCTCCCAGACCCCAGAGTCCTGGCAACCCTGGGATCCTCATCCTTGGGGGACCCAAGAGTCAAAGCACTTACTCCTGGCAGGGAGGTGGGTGGAGCCCATGGCAGGCAAAAGGGAAGTTGCCTGAGAGTCGCTCAAAGTCTTCCAGAGAGATGGTTCCTCGGCCTTCAGGATCATAATTCTTGAACACAGACTTCAGAAGAGCATGGGAAGGGGAGAATAAGGCCAAGTCATGCTCCCCTTAGTCCTAGGTCCCCTCCTCCAGGTTATCTGTACAGCCTCCTTGCTGGCTCTCAGCAGCCAGGCCAGTCCCTGCCTTACCTCCACCAGCTGCTCCACATGCCGACCTAAGGTGGCCCTGTTGGGCTTGGGTGTCACGCCAGGGGCCCATTCCACCACCAGGGGTGCTTTGAAGGGGGAGAGTGGCTGGGGCAGGGACAGAGGGGCACAGTTAGTCAGTGTATAGGCTTAGGCTGCAGGTCAGAGATCAGGGGTTGGGTCTCACCAGACTCTTGGGACAGCGAGGCTCCCGGGCGTAAGAAAGCTCATAGATTTCATCCTCCGTGTAGAAGAGATCCAGGGAAAGCTGGGGGTGGGCAGGGTGTTACAGACCCTCTGTGTCCATCCTCCTACCTACAGCCTGTGACCTGCCTGGGCCTCCATTCTCCCCCTTTTCCTAAAGCCCCCCTCTTCTCTGGGGACCCCTGGGGCCTGCTCTCCCACAACACTTATCCACTCTGCACAGGACTCGTCCCTAGTCCAGGTACACCATTTTCTCACTGAGGCTTTTTTTTTTGGATCCTGTTTAAAATCGCGCGCACACACACACACACATCACAAACCCCTGCCCCTTTCTGTGACTTTCTCTGCCTTAATCTTCTCTACTGCACTCATCATCTAAAAGACCACATGATTCACTCACTTGCTTTGCTGTGTGGGCTGTCCCCCCACTAGGATGTCAGCCCCACAAGAACAGCGACCTTTTTTTCTGACTTGCTCACTGCGGTGAGTCTCAGCACCTAGTGCAGTGCCAGGCTCACCGTGGGTGCCCAGTAAATATCTGGGCTGATGGCTTTTTGGAGTCAGCGAAGCATAGGGCCTTCGGCATCACTCATCTTAGGGCAGGGCCAGCTTCACTGGGGAGCCCCACACTTAGGAGGGCCCCCTCTGTTCAGCGCTCTGCCATTACTGTCTTAAAATTCTTTAGCACTTGGAACAAGGAACCCCATATCGGGCCCTGCGAATTATGTAACTGGTCCTCCTTAGAATATTAGAAAATATACAGAGATGGACAAAAGTAGGTTTACAGTTATAATACAAGTAAATAATACAATAATAAACAATAGTACAAGAATGAAGTCCATGTTTTACATATTCACAACTGTAAACCTACTTTTGCCCACCCCTCTATATATGTATCTCCAGAATCCCGCACTTCCGGCCTTAGGACATAGCATGCGGTTCACATATGTTACACACGTGGGTTCTGAAGCTGGCCTGCGCAGGTTCAGATCCAGGTTTCACTGCTGTGGGACAGTGGTCAAGTGACCTCACCTCCATGGCCCTCAGTTTCCTGCTCTGTAGAATGGGCATGATAAGTGACCCCCTTGGAGTTATGCGGGTGGAATGCAGTACTCTAGAGAGAGTGCTTTGCATGGTGCCTGGTCAAGAGTAAGTGATCAGTGGTTATTACTGGCTTTATGCTCATTCCTGGGTATGTTAAAGCCTGGGATTTTGGACAAGTGACATGAGAAGCTCAGGACCTTGGAGTTCAGAGGTATGAAAGCCCAAAGCAATTCTGGAGGTCAGTGTATACTTGAATTGCTGGGAGAATGGGAGAAAAATGTATCATTTACATACAGTTCACTGTGTTACAGATAATAATTTAAGTACTTTATGTGAATTACATTATTGATTGATTCTTCTCAACCACTCTCTGAAGCGGGTCCTATTATTATTCCCATTTTGCAAATAAGGAAACTGAAGCCAAAAAGTTCATTGACTTGCCTGAGGCCACACACCTAGGGGGAAAAAAAACCCTAGCAGTTCTGGTTTCAAAGCCCACACATCCCAGCACTAGTCTCTCCTGGTCCTGCATGCAGCCTGTCAGCCACCCAGAACCCTAAATCTCAGTGCCCCAGGCTTAGCCTCAGGCAGCCTAGCCTGAGCAGTGCAGCTCACCGTGAGCAGATGCAGCAGGTCCTCATTGGCACTGCAGGGGGGCTGCTGCTTCTGGAGGGCTACCAGTTCCTGCAGCCGCAGGTACAGGCTGTTGAGCTTGGGAAGGTGCAGGCGGCCATCAGGGAACCTGTCCGGCTGGGCCTCATACAGGGACACCAGGTCCTTGAGGTGCACACCCAGCACAGGCAGCCGGAATCCTGTGCAGCCAGCCCAAGTTCGGCGATAGCAGGAGTAGTTGTTGTGGGCAGCGAGTAGCTCAGTCAGCTCCAGCAGGGCCTGTGTGGGAGGCCACATTGGGGTGGGGAGGGGCAGCGGCATGTTATTGGGAAAGCAGGTTCTGCTCCCATAGCCCCCTGGAGGAGTGTATCCTAGCAGCCTCCTGTGTGGGCTCCTGACCCCCAGGGGCTCAGTGCTGTTCTGGACACCTCCCTGAGCCCCTCCATGTCCGACATTGGCATCAGTGTCTTCCCAAACTGCTCTTTCTCTTGGGTCCCTGTCTCTCACTCCCCATGCTAGAGTGATTTTTCCAAAACCCAAATCTGATCATGGATGCTACCATCATTCTCAAAGATTCTCTAGCTCCCCCGTGCCCTCTGGATAAAGCCAGACACCTTGGTTCAGCTTGCAAGGCTCACCTGGATCTTCCCCAGGCATCCCCTGTCACCTCCTGACCTCAGCCACACAACAGATGCAGGAACTACTCACTTTTCCCAGACATCCCTAGGACATCCCATCCCATGCTCCTCCCATGGGTAGCCCAAGTGTCAACACTCCTGGGGGCATCGTTTTACTCCCCATCTAGACTGCAAGTTCTTTGCTAGCATCTCTCTCATCTGTTTCTCTCCAGTCCTGCTCAGGGCTGGACACACAGAGAGTAAGAGGGGTTGACATGATCAGTTGATGAGTGAAGAGGAAAGAAGACTGGCAGAGGAGGACAGAGCCTGGGGGTCTGTTGGATTTGGGTGAGCAAGGGCTCTAGGTGGCTCCAGGGCCCAGGGCAGGGATGGAGGGGCTTGGGGGAAAGTGAGGGATTGGGACCACTGGAACTTTTGGGGGGTAGTGGGACCTCACCTTGGTGCTGTCAGGGCTCAGGTGAGCATGGGAGTCCTTGAGTCTGGAAATGGCACTATGACACAGGCCCCCAGTGACTGCCATCAGTGTGTTGAAATTCTGCAGCTGGCGGAGCCTCTAGGAAGGGAGGACAGTGGAGAGGTGATGAGTGTCACATGGAGCATAGCCAAGTTGGGGGTTCAGGTGACATCCCAGTCCAGAGTATCCTAGTTGAAGTTGGGGTCTCAGGCATGGGTGGGTGCAGGCCAGTGTAGGCATCAGAGAGGTGAGATGTGTCAGGCAGGAGTGGGCCACAGCAGGTATGTAGGCATTACACGGAGGTCTGGAAGGTGAAAGACTAACATGAGGTCAGAAAAAAGCGGAGGGGTGTTGGACTAGACAGACGTGTGTCAGGTGTGGGGGATTCAGACAGATGCCAGGGTCGTCTGGACGTCCAACTGCTCTGAGAGTCAGACAGATGAGGGGAGACAAGAAGTCAGGAGTTAGAAACCAGGCAGAAGTGAATGGAGCCAGAATGTTATGGAGGGCTTGTACAAATCCAACAGACCCCCAGGCTCTGTCCTCCTCTGCCATTCTTCCTTCCTCTCCTGAGACAGGTGTGGGGTCAGCTGGCCATCAGGGGGAATTGCCCTTTTCCAAGCTTATAGGACACAGGTCGCATCGGGGAGAAAGTGGAACCGGGGAGGAGTAGCAGCAAATGCTCAGACCCAGGAGACCCCAGGCAGACACCAGAACCGCAGGTCAAAGCGGCCAGGCTAGGGAAGCAAGGGGGTGGGAGAAGGCAGAGGAAGGGCGTGGCCTGCAAGGAAGTACACAAGGGGCGTGGCCACGCTGGGGGAGCAAGGGCTTCCCTTTTCTCCAGAAGGGAGGGAATGTATCTAGACGGACGCACGGGGCGGGGCCGAGGAGAGACTTGACGTGAGGGGAGAGGGACGCAGGCACAATCACGAAGGGGCTGCTGGGGTGTAGGGACTGGGGTGGAGCATGACGCCGAGGTGTGAAAGAGATGCTTTCATTGCCCTGGATATAGAATATTCGGGTACCGGGTTTGGAAGACAGACCAGGAAGGCCGTGGTCAACTGTCAAGTTTAGGACAAAGGGGTGGGGCCAGGGCAGGTTCCGAGGAGTGATATGAAGGCCAAGGAAGAAGGCCTGGGCCCTGGCCAGGCAGCACAGTTGGTTAGAGCGCCACTGGATACTCCAAGGTTGTGGGTTCCATCCGGCCAGGGCAGGTACAAGAATCAACCAATGAATGCATAAGTGGAACAAATCATGTTCCGCCCCCTTTCCCCTCCCTCCCTTTCTCTCTCTAAAAATTAAAAATGAATAAATAAATAAATGGCCGGCACAATACAGTTTAGAACCACAGAACTGAGGCCTGGGCAGCGGGATCAGGGTGGGGGCTCAATGTGACAGGGCATGGCCAAGGAACGGTGATGTCATTGCCATGAATGGACAGCTGGAACGGAACGGGTGCAAGTGCCCACAAAACGAGCAGAGCTTCGGGCGCGGGCCTCACCTGTGCCACGTGGATGAACTTGTCTAGCACCTGTGCGCGCTGTGAGGGCCCTGGACGGCTCAGGACCATGACCTGCACCCAGCGGGACACGCTGTTGCTGAGACCTACGGATCCTTCTAGAGCTGAGCAGCCCTGCACGGAGCCATGTAAAACGTAGTCTCGCAGGTCCTGGGGCTGCGGGATGAGATGAGCATGAGGGTAAGCCATAGCACTCAGGCCCTGCCCCTCACATGCCCATCCCCTTGGTAGTTATGACCTCGTATGTCTTAGCCTGGCTGTCACATGTCCCTGACACCACCATGGCCCTTTCCCATATGAGGAGAAATGTTTAAATAAAGGCAGGCACTCTCCTGAGTCCTTTGTCATATTAACTAATTTAATCCTCACATCAACTCTATGAAGTGACTACTATATTATTCGAATTTTAGAGAGGAGGCCAATGAGGCACTGAGAGGATAGTAATTTGCCCAGGATCACATACGCTTGAGTCAGGGTGGGAACCCAGTGTGTTGCTCTTAACTGTTTACCTGTCTGGTATACAGTAAGCAAGGGAAGGATGGCGAAGAGGACATGAATGGATTTCTATTTGTTCTGCTCAAGGGGCCAACATTCCACACCCACATGCACTGTGCTGTGCGCATGCGTGCATGTGTAGATGATCAGGAGATTTTCACATTAAGAAACAAGATCCCAACAGGGTGATCAATTTGTAAGGCACGTAAATGTCTAATCACTATATTGTACACCTGAAACTAATATAATATTGTATGTCAACTGTAGTTGAAAAATAAATTTAACAAAAGTATGAAAAACACAAAACAAAAAACATATCCCCAACTCCTCTTGAAAAGATGATGGCAATAGTTAACACATTAGTTTGAAGCACTTGAAATTACCATTTGGGTAGGTAAAATATGATGGCATCTACTCTGGACCAGACACTGATCCTATTTTTAGCACTTACCATGTGCTAGGCATTGCGACAAGAATTTTTAAATGGACATATTAATTTCATTCTCCCAACCAGCCAGTGAAGTATTATGACCTCCACTTTTACAAATATGAAAACTCAATCCCAGAGAGGAGATGATTTCAAAGTTACACAGATAAGAAGGGGCTGATGGATTTGAACCAGGGGCTCTGTGCTCAGTCAGCTTAACTCATTTTCCTAGCACCAAATTTGAGAGTTTGAGATCCCTGCCTGATGTCCAGGCTGGGGTCCCCTTAGTCCTGCCTGGCCCCAGCCAGGCCCCACCCCACCACAAGCTCTCTCTAGCTGGAGAGAGGAGGGTCCTCACCGTGATAACCTGAAAGGACCGGAACTCCAGGTAAGTGAGGTGCTGAGCCAGCTCCTCTGCCTCCAGGTGGTCGAAAAGCAAGGACACTTTGCACTTTTTGCCCAGACCTGGGCTGCTCACGGAGGGTGGGGGGCCAGGGCCACCAGGACTCAGGCTGGGGGCAAAGAGAGGTAGGGTATTGGAGGGGCTCAGTTTGGAGAATGTGGGGGTATGGAGGGAGATGGCAGAGTGGGGGTGGGGGGGGGAGGGGCTGACTCACAGGTTGGAGGAGTCTCCCAAGCTCTTCTGGGCTGAGTTGCCTTCCTGCTCCACAGTGGCCCAGAAGCGACTTATAACCTCTTCTACCTGGGGCTCTTGATGCACTGTCTCAGGGTGTTGGATCAGCCAGTACCTGAGGGTGGTTTAGGGATGGTGGGATGAGGCTGGGTGTGAGGAAGCTCTCTAAAAGGGGTCTCTTAGGCTGAGGAATCTCTAGGTGCTGGGCTGGGAGATCTCCAGGTCAGGTTTCAGGGAGACACCAGGCTGGTGCAACTGCTGGGGTCCGCATTGAGGGCCTCTTAACACAGGCTGGTGGGTCAGTGGGAGATGGCCTGTGGGGGGGGTCTCTTGGAAGTGGCATTGCTAGGTAACAGGATAGTGGGGGGTCTCAGGGGATCTGATTTTAGGGGAACAGGATGAGGGGGGTATTAGAAGCTAGGCTGCAGTGTGTGGGAGGTGGGGGGTTAGGGGTCAGGGCTAGAGGCATCTGGGCACCAGCTGCGAGAGGGTTTGTAGGATCAGGTTAGGGGTCTTTAAGAGGTGAGAGTTCTAAGATGCAGAACTAGGAGGGTCTTAACAACCAAACCAGGATGTGTGAAAGTGGGATTTGGGGGAGCAGCGCTGTGTAGGTGTGTGGGGAACTGGGCTGAGGAGTCCCTGGGAGGTGTTAGGGGGTAGCAGGGTGAGGGTCTTGGGTCTTGGATATGGAGGTCTTGGTCCAGCCCTACCTGACCAAGTGACAGATCTGCAGCCGCCTCAGCTCCTGTGTGTTTCCTGTGGCCTCCTGGTACTTGAGTTCTGGTTAAGGCTCTGATATCCAGCATCCTAAACCCGCCCACTCATCTTGTCCCTGTAGCCCCAACTCTCACATCTCTGCCCTTTACCCTCCACCCACTGCTCATACCCCTGGGAGGATATAATGTCAGGAGACGGGCAGCAAGGCGGGCAGAAGGCAGCACCCAACTGTGCATGGCTAGGACCATGTTGAGAATATGGTCCCCACGGCGCAAGTTGCCAGCCGAGTCTAGGGGCAGAGAAGAGGATTCAGTCAGAAGGGCTCCTGGGCAATGAACTGCAGTCTCTGGAGCCAGTGGCCGGCCTGGTCCAAACCCCATGTCCACTCCTAACTCTCTGCGTGAACTCGGGCAAGCAACCTGGTATCCTTGTGCTTCAGTTTCCTGGTCTGTACTATGCATGAATCAGCACAGTAGTTGCCTGGTCTGTACTATGCATGCCTAGCAACTCATGTTGAAGATGGAAATATCATCAGACTACCTCTCTCTCTCCACATCTCAGGAAAGAGAAACGCAGGTATGTCTCTTATCTCTTTAGTGATTGAGAGTCATTTCACACACTCCATGTTATAACTCCCAGAACTGAGGCCTAGTGAGAGGTGGGTGCTTGGTCCAACCTTAGGGTCAGGGAGGCTGGCCAGGGAGGGAGACACTCACCGAAGGACTGAATGCATTTCTCCAGCAGTTCATCCTCACTGCAGCCACCTTCTTTCAGCATGTCCAGAGCCATGGAAGCCATGACCTTGCTGATTTCCCGGGGACTGGGGCATGTCTTGTGGCGACGGGCTGGTCGGGGCCGGCCCCGTCCTCCTGTCTTTCCTGGGCATTCCTGGTGAGACTTCCTGTGGGCATCCCCCCTAACAAATCATGGGAGCTCTTTCCTTCAGGCAAGCCCCTAGAATCCTTCTTGACCCCAAATCCCCAAAGGCAAAATCCTAGGGTTATTCCAGACCTCCCATGGACTTGTGGGAGAAAATCCCCAGAGTATTCCAGATCATAAGAGACTTCTCCAAGAGTTACTCCTGTCTCCTGCAGGGAATCAGGAAAAGACCCTCAAGACTACCCTGAACCCCCACCAAGAGAATCATGGGAGGTGACTCTCCAGTGAATCAAAATGCCCTCCAGGCATTGTCCCCAAATTCCCCTTGACTGTTCTATCCCAAGGCATCATGGGAGACACTTCCTGTTGGCAGACCCCTAGGATTACTGCTGATCTTAAAGGAAATCATGGATGAAGACCCCCAGAATCCCATCCTTCCCAGGGGGATCATAGTAGATTGTGCGTTGAGGGAGACTCCTCAGAATTCCCCTTTGTTCTCCAATGCCGTGCCTTCTTTCCCCAGCACTCCTGAAAGCAGCAGCCTCCTGAGATTCCATCTTTTCCCCCTCCCCTACCTTGACCCCTCCATCAAACCAGCCCTTCTGTAGGACTTGAGTCTAGCCGTCCACCTGAGTCCCTAGATTTGGAGCCTAGAGAGGAAATATTGGATCTCTCAGAACTGGGTGGGGTCCTTGGAGCTGGGGCAGTTTCAAAGAAAGTTTAAAAATAACCTCCACTCTGCCTTGTGCCTCCCCAAGGCTCAAGGGTGCAGGCTGGTGTTCTGTTCGGGGAAAGACTATAATGGAGAGACAGAGATGGTGGAGGGAGCAGGGAGAAGAATCCAGGCAAAAGAGCCTTGGCTTCCACGAGTCAGACAAAATGAGGTTAGAGAAGTGTATGCTGGCTGTGTGGCTATGTTAGTCACTTACTTTCTCTGGGCCTCAGTTTCCTCATATGAAAAACGAGAGTCATCTTTGGACCTTCCCCAGGAATCTGCTGAGTATTCAATGCCTTGCTCTTCAAAAGTGCTAAGTAAGGGACTTAGTTTGCTCAGGCTATTAAGTGGCCGAAGGTGGGGAAATTGAACTTGAGATGCAGAGAGAGAAAGTGATGGAGCTAGCTAAAGCTCAGCCTGGGGCGTGGATCGAGTGCCAAATATGTCCTGGGCAGAGGTTGGAACACCTATCTAGATCAGTGGCTTTCAGAGCATGATCTCCAACCTGTACAGACAGCAGCCCCTGGGAGCTTCATATAAATACCAGTTCTCAGGCCCCACCCTAGACTTAAAGAATCAGGAAAGTTGGAGGTGAGCCCAGCAACCTGTGTTTTACAAGCCCTCAAGCTTGAGAACTACTGGTCTAGAGTCTCACTGAGCACTTGTGTGACCCTTTATTGACAGAAGAAAAAAACTGAGGCACAGAGCAGTTAAGGTCCCTTCCCTACGGTCAGAGCCAGAATATCAGGCACCTAGGTCTCAACCACTCAACTGCTGGATGTAATGGGGAGGGGACCCCTTTGTCCATCAGAGACACGCTGGAAGAGGCTGGAGGAGCTGTCTAGGTTAGGAACCCAATGACCACCACCCTGTGAGGAAAGGAGGGCTGGCTTGCCCGGGTGATAGCAGCCCATTCCAGAACTTGATGCTATAGCCAGCTACTAGGTCTTTACCTGCAGACTGCCCGCTCCGGGTAGTATCTGAAGCAGTCAGGAGTGGTTCAGGAGACAGGGGAGCCACTTTGCCCTGCCTCACACTCCCACCCCCAGGGGCAGGGCTCTAAAGTAGCCTGGAGCTTCCAGTTCAGGGGACAGCAAGTGACTGTGATGGGGAACCAGGAAGACTCCAGGGAGGACAGAGTACCCAGCCTATGGAGGTAGGATGAGGGGGTGGGGTGGGGAGAAGGGGATCCCGAGCAGTTCCAATTCCAGAGAGAGAGTGGAGTAGACACAGACGCTCACACAAAGAGCCCCAGCCCTAGCTAGCTCTGGTCTCCCTGAAGCATCTTTCCAACTGGTGCCCCCTGCTCTGCCCCTGCTCCTGGAGGAGCCTCACACCCTACCAGCTGGTTAGTGCCTTCCAGCCTTCCCACACAGCGGGGAAGCCCAAGGCGTTTGAGCTCCGCTCCAGGTCTCCTGGAGGGTCCTCTCACCTTTTGCAGTCTTTCCTGTTCATGCTTCCTGAGGGTGGTGTGGGGCGTGGAGGGGGTCTTGCAAGAGTCTGGCTCAGCTTCTCCTCCCTCACCAATGCTCCAGCTTCTTAGCCCCTTGGGAGCTGGGGCCTCCTCAGTGCTTGGGAAGGAAAGAGGAACTGCCCCTCCCCACCCAGCCCCAGGCCAGGGGGAAGGAAGAGGCTGAGGAGAGACCAAAGTTCCCCCCTCCCCCAGCATGGGGATCCCTTCAGGCTGAGGTTTCCGGTGCTGCTGGCCCCCACCCCCAGTCACCCAGCGCGCTCTCTCTATCTCCCCTATCTTTCTGTCTCTGCACCCGTGATTCTCTGCTCTGTCATCTTCATACTTCAATAAAAGCAGTTTTTAAAAAAACTATGCCTAATATGACACATCTATGTAAAAACACATTCAAAAGAAAAGTCTATATATTTCTGTAAGGACAATGTACAAAGGTTTGAATGGAAAATTACAGACATAATATTTTGTGTATTCCTTCTAATGTTTCTTTTATTCCCAGTTTAGTATTGATAACACCATTTGTACCCCATAAAACATTTTTACTTTATTACCTTTATTATAACAAACCCTTATGTAGTGCCTACTGTATACCAAACACTATTCTATGGGCTTTAAAATTTTTAATTCAATTAATCTTTACACAATCCTTTTTTTGTAAGATTTTAAATTCCTTTTTAGAGAGAAGGGAAGGAAGGGAGAAAGAGAGGGAGAGAGAAGTTGACTTGAGAGAGGAACATCCATCGGCCACCCCACCCCTCTATGCACCTCAGTAGGGATTGAACCTGCAACCCAGGCATGAGCCCCAACCGGGAATCAACCAGAGACCCTTTGTTTCGTGGGCCCATGCCCAACTGACTGAGCCACACAGCCAGGGCATGGGTCTTTTTTTTTTTTTTAATTGATTTTAGAGAGGGGTCAGAGAGAGAGAGAAAGAGGGAGACGTTGATTTGTTGTTACACTTATTTATGCATTCATTGGTTCTTTTTTTTTTTATTGATTGATTTTAGAGAGAAAGAAACATTAAGTCTTGTCCTTCCTGTCCGTGCATTCATTGGTGGTTCCTTGGATGTGCCCTGACCAGGGATCAGCACCCCAACATTGGGATACTGAGGTACCCAGCCAGAGCTATCATGGGTAGGTCTTAAATCACATAATGATGACTGAAAAAAAGGGAACACTACTAATATCGTATGATGTAAAGCACAATGACAGAATAATTTTATATTATACATAAAATTCTAAGGAAAAACTTAATATTTAATGTACATGTGTGTTGTAGAATGTAATACATAACTGTACTGTACTATATAATTGCATTTACCTTAATATATAATTATATAATTAGACATTATATAATTCAACAATATGGTACAAACTTATATGTTATATACAGGGTCAGGCAGAAGTAACGCCATTGATAGGGTTGGTAGGGTATGTGAATGCACAGAAATTTGAACATTTCACCTAAAATGTCATATGGTGTGCTTGAGCATGATATTGTTGTGTTGCAGAATTATATGCTTTGATTTTGTAGTAAAAGATTTTTATGTAATAAAAAAAGGGGCATTATTTGTGCTGGACCCTGTATTACAATATTATATACTATATATTACAATTATATCAATATTTAACTATATAACACCTAGCAACCTATTATACATTTAACATTTTATATATAATTTTATTGACCTGCAAGATATTGTTTTGTATAACAATAGATACCATTACATGTTAGTAATAATTTTAATAGATTCCTGAATCAATCAGGTACCATGTGGTAAGCTCTAGTTAGTCTCCTCATGGACTCTTCCCCACGATTCCATTAGGCGGGGACTGTTCCAAAGCAGCCCAGGTGACAGACAAGGAAACTGAGGCCCAGAGGCACGAAGTTGCTTGTCTGACAGGAGGCCCAGGTATGTGTGGCTTTCTGTGTTGGGCCTCCAGGCCCCACGGCGGCCTGTTTTAGGGAGTTGTAGAGTACCTCCATCCAAGCTCCCAGGGAGAAGCTGGTTACCCCTCTCAGAACTCTCCTATTTATAAAGGCCAGGGCGCTCATCTGCATAAAGTGGTGACCCTCTGGGGGTGGAGCCTGGCCCTGGGAAAATGGGTTTTTGCTATCATCAGAGGATTTCATGCAAATGTAGAGACAGTAAAGCAGCATGGTTAAGAATCCTGGCTCTGGATTCAAATCCTCAGCTCAGCCTCTGCGTGACCTGGGACGAGTCACTCCACCTTTCTGTGCTCAGCTTTCCTTATCTGTAAAATGGGCACTGGAAGAGTGCTGACTTCACAACATTCCTGTGAGAACTACATCATTGGTTCTGGCTGTGACCTTAAAACTACACACTTTTATTGCCTCCTCTAAACATTGTGAATAATAGCAGGGCTGTTGTGAAAACTGACTGAGATGCAGTAAAAAGTGATGAGCTCAGGTCTGAAATGCAACATGCACACAAAAGCCCTCTGCCGTGGCTGTTGTTCCTGCCTCTTCAGTTTTAATAATAATAATAATAATAATAATAATAATAATAATAATAGCAACACTTACATAACATTTACTGTCCATTGGTTTTGTTTTAAGTGCTGTAAATAAAGGATCTCATTTAATCCTTGCAGCAGCAGCCCTGTGAGGTAGGCACTATTAATATCCTTTTCACCAGTTGGGGAATCTGAGGCATGGGGAGACAAAGTGACTTATCCAAGGTCACACAGGGAGTGGCAAGGGTGGGGCTCGAATCCAGACTCTCTGGCTCAGAGAGTCTTTTAATCACTGTCTGCTGCTTTTTATTATTTTTTAAGATTTTATTCATTTATTTTTTAGAGAGAGGGGAAGGGAGGGAGGAAGGGAGAGAGAGAGAGAGAGAAACATCAGTGTGTGGTTGTCTCTCACGCGCCCTTTACTGGGGACCTGGCCCGCAACCCAGGCATGTGCCCGGACTGGGAATCGAACTGGCAACCTTTTGGTTGGGCACACAATCCACTGAGCCACACCAGCCAGGGCTGTATATTGCTTTCTAAAGTCCAGAGACCTAGTGCACATCCTGGCTGTGTTGTATGACATCAAGTAGGGGCTCCTCATTCAGACTCAGTTTGCTTTCTGTGAAATGGGAGAATGATGGCTCCTTCCTTAACTAGAATGTGAAGACAGGGCAGCCACCTTCCAGGGGTGTCCAACCTTTTGGCGTCTCTGTGCCACACTGGAAGAAGAGTTATCTTGGGTCGCACATTAAATGCACAAATACAAAAACTGATGAGCAAAAAAAAAAAAAAAATTTAATGTGAATTTGCGATTTTGTGCTGGGCCACATTTATAGCCATCCTGGGGCGAACGCCGCTGCGGTAGGACACCCCCACACTGCCTTTGTGCCCCTCCCCAACCAACCGTTTCCTCTGGCCAAGGTTTGAGGTTTGTGGGTGGGACTCCAGCAAAGGGGCGTGGCCTAAGGCGCCCTGGCCCAATGGGAACCCAGGGGTGGGGATCTCCTCCCAGCTCTGTCCGGCGCGGCACGCGGATCCTCTTCGCAGTTCCATCTGCCTTGCGGGTACCTCTGGCAACCACAGAGGTCTCGGACCCCAGCCCATCCCAGCCCGCCCCCTCCAGCCAGAGTCCCTCTCCTGCCATTCCCCTCAGGCGTGGATGTCATGGGTGACGGAGGAGAGGGCGAGGATGAGGTTCAGTTTCTGCGGACGGTGCGTACTCTGTGTTAGGGGTCTCTGGGGCTACCTTTGGAGCTTGAGTTCTCTCTGTCTCCGGATGTTTCCATCTTGATTGCTGGTGGTCTCTGAGACTCAAGGTTTCTTCCTTTGTCCCTCTGGGTGACTGTCACTCTGACTTTCTCAGTTTTTGTCTCTCTTCGTTTCCCTACCCCCCACCTTTTTTCACCACAGAGAATTTGCAGACTTTGGAGCTTTTCTGATATTAGCAGTTTGTCTGGGAGAAGGGGGTGCTGCTGAGGGAGCACCCCCTCCACCACCCTGGAAGCAGGCACTTGGGGAAGGTGGTTCTAATTCCTGAGCCTAATTTAGCCATCCCTCCTCCCCCCCAGCCCAGCCCTAATTCTCTTCTTGCTCCAGACTCTGACCTATATAAATTCTTGGGAAGGGGGCTGGGGTGGGCTGGAAGACCCAAGTCCTTTGAACTCCTGACCCTTAAGGGTCTTGGGGGTCCCTCAGGTTCTGGGTCATCTTCCTTTCCCACCTTGGCTTTGGGGAGGAAGGTCAAATGTGGCCGTTAATAGTCTTTGAGTGGTGCCTTTACAAATAGGTCTCTCTGGGTTGTTTCTGTGTCTCTGTCTCCCTGTCTCTGTCTTTGTCTTTGTTTTTTGGCTTCAGGCCCTCTGCCTTTGGCTCTGTGTCTCTAGCTCTGACCCCACATCTCTCTGATCCCTGGCTGGGGGCAGGGATAGGAATTGGAACAACAGGTGTCTCTCCCAGAATAGTCAGTTCTTCTGGGGCCTGGGCAGCAGACAGGGAGAGGATGGGGGGAGAAGATGCCCATCTCAGAGTCCTTCTCACTTTTCCCTCCCAGAGGCCACCTGTGTGTGGGGTGTGAGTATTAGAAGGAGATGTTCTCTCTCTTGGGCCAGGTCTGCTGACCCTGCACTAGCCCCTCCCCACCCCCTGTGGGCCCTGGGAAATGCTGACATAGCTTTCCGGCCCCAGAATAGGACCCTGGTTATATGGTCCAGTTTCCTGGGAGGGAGGAACAAACAGCTGGGCCTGGTAGTGAAGGATAGGGACAGCTGAACATTCAGCCGTGGGAGGAGGCCTGGCTTTAGCCTGGACTCTTGCTGCAGCTCCAACCTGTTAGCAGACACCAAGGGTTGGGCCCTCCTTTCCTCTCAGGCCCTAATAAGACCGTGGCTATGGCCATCAGCCCCTCAGCCACTCTCTGTCAGGCCCCGTGCCCAGGGCCTCGGCCTTCTGAGACATCTAATTATATCCTCACTGCCCTATCTTCTGAGGTAGTGCCCTATCTTTATCTCTCTGAGAGATTTGAGGGAAACATGAGTGGCATCACTTGCCCAAGGTCAAGGCCAGGAAGTGTCATCTCTAGATGCCCTGGGGGCCCAGCCCTCCTGCTTTCACAAGAGGAAAACTAGGCTTAGATTTGCCAGGGTAGGCATTGTTGGGTTCTAGAAGTCTGGCCCTGGCATCTCTCGGCCACAGACTGGGTGTGTTTACTTGAACTTTACTGAGGTTGTGTGGTAGTTTTTGTTTGTTCATTTTGGTTTTTTAAAGAGGGTATTAAACAGTTTATTGATTACACATGATCATGGATGATACACAAGCTTCATTCCCATCTGTAATTTTATCTGATACCATAATTCAATTTAAATATATTGCGTAGGATATGCTGACAATCATTAATAACCAAATAAACTCCCTGACTCTGCTTGGTGACCCATGTAACATTGCACACCAGGCCACAGCACAGTAACTGTCAGTCCACCTGCACCAAGGCTTCTGAGGACAATGGCTTCTGTGCCCAAGCGGGCTGTAAATAAATTTCAAATAGGTAGTGATTTCCTCTAATTTTTTTAGACCTCATTCCACCAGTAAGAAATATATTTTTATATTGTTACCTGGTACATGCACCTACACACATGCATTATTATTATTTATTATCTTCAGCCAAGGACATGCTTACTGATTTTAGAGAGAAACATTGATAGTTTGCCTCACATATGCCCTTACTGGGGGACAAACCCAAAACCCAGGCATGCGCCCTGACCAGGAATTGAACCAGTGATCTTTTGGTTTATAGGATGACATTCCAACCAACTGAGCCACACCGGCCAGGGCCACACATATATTACTTAAAACCCAACTTTGTTGGGGTATGATTGACATGCAATAATTGCATGCATTATAGGTGTTACCGTTCAGTGAGTTTGACACGCTGTCCACAGTTATGTGACCACCATCGTAATTAAGGCAGAGTGTTTCCTTTAGCCCAGGAAGTTCCTTCTTGCTCTTTGCGGTCCTGTCCATCTGCTTTCTGTTACTGTAGGTTCCACTAGGCATTCTAGTGTTTCATATGTAATACATGCTGATTGGTCTTGCTGCTTTTGCTCAGGGTAATATATTTTTTAAAGGTCTTATTTATTTATTTTTAGAGAGAAGGGAAGGGAAGGAGAAAGAGAGGGAGAGAAACATCAATGTGTGGTTGCCTACTGGGGACCTGGCCTGCAACTCAGGCATGTGCCCTGACTGGGAATTGAACCAGCAGCCCTTTGGTTCACAGGCCAGCACTCAATCCACTGAGCCAACCCAGCCAGGGTGGGGTAATATTTTTGATGTACATTTACAAAGCATGTATCAAAGTTTGTTTTGGTGCTGAGCAGGATCTCATTGTGTGAATTTGGCACAGTTTGTTCTTCAGCTCACGTGCTGATGACATCAGGCTGCCTGCAATTCATGGCAGCACGGACAAATCAGGTGTATCGATACACACATGCACACGCACACAGACATGTGTACACCTATTTTTAACTGAAACAAGTCTCATAAAATGTAAGTCGCCCTTAGAACATGATGGGCATGTTGGTATTTTCTGTTCTTGCTCTACCTATTGCCCTCCTTATTTCCCTTTGATGGGTAGCAGTCTCTAGCCCTGCCCTAGCTGGGTTTTCTCAAAGCATGGCCCCTCTCAGAACCTCCTGACGGCTAGTTAATTGTCCAGACTCCCTGCTCAGTCAGAGCCACTGAATCAGGCTCTTGTAATTGGGGGTGGGGGGTGGGCGGAGACTGGGGCAGCAAGGAAGCTGCATTTTAACCAGGCTACTCCCCTTCACACTGACGCAGGAGAAAGTTAGAGGATCATTGGTGTAGCAATTAGGCCCCTTGTCTCTGGTTCACATCCTTGCTTTGTTATTTTCCAGCTTCCTAACTTTGGCCAAGTGATATTTCTTTTTCTTTCCGAACTTCAATTTCCTGATCTGAAAAATGGGCACAGTGCTCGCTTTGGCAGCAAATATACTAAAATTAACAATGGGGACAAAAAATACGTACCATTAGGATTCAATGGGTCCATGCAGGTAGCTCTCTGAGCTCACCTGTTCCCAATATCCCTCGCTCCGGCTGGCCCACCATCCTACCTGCCTTGCTCTTCCTCGGGACACCCTTGGGCCCCTCCAGCCATAGGCTGCCCCTCCTTCCCCCAGAGACAACCAGGACTGATTCCTTCTCATTATCTGGATAAGGTTTACAGTTTGGGATAAAGTGTTAGGCTCAGCTGAAATGTCGCCTCCGTGGAGAGGCTGTCACTTCATCCCCTTACTGATGTCATCCCTACCCCAGAAGCCACTCTCTTGCATCACCCTGGGGAATTTTTTCCATTACACTTATGACTGACATTAAAATTATGAACCTATTCACCTGTTTATTATGTCTCCTCCATAGGATGTCACTCTGTGAGGATGGGGTTCTGTCTGCTGTATTCACTGCTTAATATGCAACTTTGAGATCAGTGCCTGGCAGCACAAGATTCTCAGTAGTTGTCTATCGAATGAACGTGAAGTCCTGAGCATAAGGCCTCGCAGACAGTAGTGCTTAATAAATGCAACTTCTATGAGTCCTATGAATGCACAAGTGCCAGGATGTCACGGTTGGGGGTTATGGGACAGAAAAGTCATGGGGCCTCCTGCTGGCAGGTCCACCCTCCCACCCTCCCTCCCCCCAGGCTGGATACACTGACTGAGGGCTGCCTGTGTGGGTCAAAGCCCAGGACTGAGACTTGCTCATGTGGTGTGCTGGAAGGGCCTAAGGCAGTGCGACCTCAGGCAGGGTGCCTAAGCTCCTTGAATCTGTTTCCTCAGCTCCCAGAAGGGATAACCACTCACTGCCTTCCTCAGTAGTTAAGAGCTGTGGTCTCCTTCATTTTTGACTGAGACCTCTGTCAGTAAAAATAGTGGGCATTCCCCATCTACATTTATACTAGTTATAAATGTAGATATGAGCTACTACAGTCATGTATTAAGAGGTTGTCTTGTATTCTAAGAGTGTGGCATGCAGAGCCAGCCACAGAGCTGAGATCAAATACCAGCTATGTCAAATGTCAGCTGTGTGACTTCAGGCAAGTTAGTTCACCTCTCTGGGCCTCCGTTTCCACAGGTTCACATAATAGGACTTAGCTCAGGGGTTGTTGTGAGAATTCATTTAGTTAATACATGTTAAGTCCTTCAAATGGGACCCAGCACGTAAAACAATGCTTTTATTTTACTAATTTTTAATCTTGAAATCATTTCAAACTTAGAGAAAAGTTGCAAGGTTGGTTCAAAGAACTCCCATATGGCTTTCAGTCATTTTTCCCAAATGTGAAGATTTGGCACATTCTCTCTCTCTCCCTCCCTCCCTCTCCACACTTTTTTCCTGAACTGTTTTAGAGTAAGTTGTAAACATGATACCCTTAACCCTGAAATACTTCGGCGTCTGTTCCCTAAAAAACAAAGGCAGTCTCACGCAAATCGCAGTAGTTGCCAAAATTAGGAAAATTACTGTTGTGGTGACAACATTCTCTAATTCACGGTCCTTATTCAGCTTCGACCGGTTGCTGCAACACCGTCCATTGTGGCATTTCCCCTCCACCCAGGATCCCGTCCAGCTCTGGTATCACATTCTGGTGTCATTAGAAAGCACTCCTTAAATGGTAGCTGTTATTATTATTTTTTAAAAGATTTTATTTGTTTATAGACTTTTTAGAGGGGAAGGGAGGGAGAAAGAGAGGGAGAGAAAGATCAATGTGCAATCTGTTGCCTCTTGCACTCTCTCAACTGGGGACCTGGCCCATAACCCAGGCATGTGCCCTGACTGGGAATTGAACTGGTGACCCTTTGGTTCGAAGGACAGTGCTCAATCCACTGAGCCACATTAACCAGGGCATGATAACTATAATTAAGAAAACACACAAAGAGAGCCCCGGCTGGTGTGGCTCACTGGATTGAGCGCCAGCCTGAGAACCAAAGGGTTGCCATTTCAATTCCCAGTCAGGGCACATGCCTGGGTTGTGGGCCAGGTCCCCAGTAGGGGGCGTGCGAGAAGCATGCATTGATGTTCCTCTTCCTCTCTCTCCCTTCCCCTCACTCTAAAAATGAACAGATAAAGTCTTTTTAAAAATAAATAAACAAAATCTTTTTTCTTTTTTAAAGAAAATACACAAAAGAGAAATTAGAGAAGGCTGAACCTAAAAGCCTTGAACTTCAGGTGTTCATGCTTTCCATCCTCTGATGCTTCACATTGAGGACTCCACCTGGGAGGCCTCTGGAGTCAGCTAGACGGTGGTTCAAATTGCAGCTCCTTCTCTTATTAGCAGTGTGGCCTTGGACAAACCATGTCCCCTCTTTGAGCCTCACGTTCCCCTTTTTACAATGGGCATGACACTGGCTCCTATTCTGTGGGGATGTTAGAAGAATGTGAAGCGTTCAGCACAGGCACCTACTTGATAAATTGTAAGGGTGGGTATCTCTTTCATGGGGATAGCGTAGGGTGAGTGGCCAAGGTTTGCAGTATCTGTGGGATGTGGGTGGGTGCCAGGGAGCCTTGACCACTCTGTCCCGCCTCCAGGATGACGAGGTTGTCCTACAGTGCAGTGCCACCGTGCTGAAGGAGCAGCTTAAGCTCTGTCTGGCAGCCGAGGGCTTTGGCAACCGCCTCTGCTTCCTGGAGCCCACCAGCAATGCGCAGGTTAGTACAGGAGGGAGGGCAGGGGCCAGGGTAAGAGGGGGTCTGAAGAGGCTCAGAATCTGGGGTCCAAAGAAGAGTGGTCTGGAAGTCTGAAGAGGGGGTGCTGATAGGAAAGAAAATGGGGGGACTGAGAGGCAAAGGGGGCTGGGTTCTTTGGAGGCAGGTATCTGAGAGGGCAGAGGGTCTTGGATCCAAGGTGGCAGGGCCTGGAGGGGCAGGGGGATGCCAGCAGAGGGCTGAGTGGGAGTGGAGAAGTCTGAGAGGTGAAGGGAGCCTGGGTCTGAGGGTGAGGTAAACTCAGGGTCTGAGAGAGGAGATGACCTGAGGGATGAGGGGTGAAGGCTGGGAAAGGGAGGGGAAATGGTAGCTGATGGGGGAAGGGGCCGGGGTCTGCAGGTGGCAGAAAGCCTTGGGTCAGAGGGAGAAGGTGTCTAGGATTCTGAGGTGACAGGTGGGAGACTGAGGAGGGTGGTTAAGGTTGCCCTCCTGGGACTTGGAAGCAGTGTTCAGTGTCCCAGGCAGGAGGCAGGAACTGGGCTGCACTGGTCACCAGGAGGTGGGACTCCCTCTGGGGCTGGAGAGATCTGGGGTGGGGCTGGCAGGGGAAGTGGGGGAGCCTCCTGGGTGCAGTGTGTCTGAGGGTAGAGGCATGGGCTGAGGCATCCTCTGAGATTAGGTGGGGCGTGGGGTGCTTGAGCAGGAGGGTAGTGTGGAAGCTTCCGTGAGGTTTGGGTGGGGTTCTTGAGGTGCTTGAGTGGGGACAGCAGAGATGCTTTCTGTGGTACTGGGGAGGAGGATTCAGGGTGCCTGAAGCAAGTGGCAGAGGGCAGGTCTTCTTGGCAGGTTGGGATTGAGTGTGGGTCTCCAAGGGATGTGAGGATTTAGACTAAGGGCAGGGGATGTGCCAGGTTTTGGGGCCCTCAGGCCCTTCGCTCACATCTCACCCCCCATCCAGAATGTGCCCCCCGATTTGGCCATCTGTTGCTTTGTCCTGGAGCAGTCCCTGTCCGTCCGAGCCCTGCAGGAGATGCTGGCCAACACGGTGGAGGCCGGCGTGGAGGTGAGGCTCCCACACCTGGCCAGCTGGGTGGCAGGGGTGGGCAGCGAGACCTGGGCATCATTTACCATCTGCTCTTCTTCCTCTCTCTGCCCCGCCCTCACAGGCCCTCAATTTGGATAAGTGGGTAGGTCTGGCCTTGGGTGTCATCTGTCCTTCTGACCCCAGGCCTGCCTCTTGGGCTCACATCCTGCACATGGGGCTGGGATTTCCCACCCCAGCTGTCAGGGCTGTGGAGCCTAGAACAGGCCAGGAAGGAAGGAAGGAAGCGGAGGGGGCTTCTGAGCCCCTGTCCCCCTGCCTACTCCTTCTTCCTCTTTTCCATCCTTCCCCTGACCTTGATCCCAGCTCTTCTCTGCATGGGACCTCTCCCCTCACCTCCCTTATCCCAAGTGTGAGTCCCCTCCAGTCTGCCGTGTGATCACGTGGCCCCATCACATGGCCCCTCAGAGCATGGGCGTGTGGGAGCTGGGATGGAGGCCTGGTGCTGTCGAGCGAACAGGTGTCGCTCCTCAAGAGGGTGTATATGACAGCACAGGGCAGGTCTCCACAAGTGGTGTTAAAATCTCTGACAGCTAGTAGGACTATCCCAGTACACACCAGCTGCAGCTCAGCCATCATGTGATGGGTTAGAGCAGGAGAGGCCGAGGTCCATGGGACATGAGATACTGGGGCTTTCCTGAGTGTCCTTGTACCTAGGGGAGGGGTCCAGCCTCCCTGAGTGACTTCGGGGCCTAGTGAACAAGCTAAAGGAGTCGGAGGACAGAGAGGGCTTTGGGAATATAAAACACCCCACCCGCAGGCTTCTCAGAAACTGAGGCAGAGACTCTGTCAAGGGTCTAAGCTGAGGCTTCCTTGCATCCAGACCCTAGCACAGTATTTTATGGGGGTCAAGTTCCCAGGTGGGATAGGCTGGACATATTGGGTGTCTGTTCTCACTCTGTGCCCACCCCTCACAGTCATCCCAGGGCGGGGGACACCGGACACTCCTGTACGGCCATGCCATCCTGCTCCGGCATGCACATAGCAGCATGGTGAGTGCATCACTGAGAGGGCACAGGTCGAGGCAGGGAGCAGGGAGGGCAGTGCCTGCCAGGAAGAAGCTGACCACCCCCTATGACCCTAGTACCTGAGCTGCCTCACCACCTCCCGCTCCATGACTGACAAGCTGGCCTTTGACGTGGGACTGCAGGAGGATGCAACAGGTGCAGGAGCTGGAGGGCAGGGTGTGACAGGGAGGTCTGCAGAACCACGGGGGTGGGCATGGGGGTGCTCTGGGGGTGCGAATGGACACTCTGGATGGCGATGCTTGGGCAAGCATGGGGGAACTGTAGGCAGAGGGTCTGAGGGCAGGAATAGGGAACTGTGAAGCAGAGTTGGTAGCAGCAGTAGGAGTGGGCAGAAGGTGTGGAAGGCTCAGGAAGAGAAGGCCCTGGGAAGTGAATTCTGGGTAGCCATCATCCTGAGAGCCCTGCCCCGTAGGAGAGGCCTGCTGGTGGACAATGCACCCAGCCTCCAAGCAGAGGTCCGAAGGAGAAAAGGTCCGAGTCGGGGATGACCTCATCCTTGTTAGCGTCTCCTCCGAGCGCTACCTGGTGAGCAATTCCACCTCTGTCACAGCTGCTATTGCCCCCAGGGCTGGAGGCACAGGGGGTCCGCTCCATCTCCTTATCACCATTAGCCTGGTCTCTGGCCCCAGCATCCTGACTCCCAATTTCCAATTTCCTGAGCTTTGACATTCAATTACTGGTCTCCGATGCCCCATTTCCTGACTCCATCCTGGTTTGCCGACTTATGACCTCTAATTTTCTGTCTCCCATCTGCTGGTCTCCCGGCTTCCATCCCCGTTTGTGGCCTCTGCCTCTGGAACTAATTCCCCCACTGCCATTGTCTCTGACTACCACCTTCTGGTCGCCCCCAGCACCTGTCAACAGCCAGCGGGGAGCTCCAGGTTGATGCCTCCTTCATGCAGACACTGTGGAACATGAACCCCATCTCCTCTGGCTGTGAAGAGGGTGAGGGCCCCATAACTCCAGCCTCTAGACTGAGACTCCCAACATAGACTTCCCACATTGCCCCTCAGACATGCCCTCAGACCCTGAACTATGACCCTTCCACTGAAATCTCCACCTGACCCCAAATCCAGAGCTCAGTATCAGACTCCCAAACTCAGACCCAAGGTATTGGTCCCTGAAGCTCAAATGCCAAACTCAGGCCCAGGAGGCCGGACCCCTAAGCTCAAACCCAAGATTAGAACATCACATTTGGAGCTTAGACTTAAATTTAAGCTTCAGACACCAAGCTGAGCCCCTAAACCCATACCCCCAAATTGAAGCACTGATCCCCAAACTAAACTCCCTAATTCAGACTCCAAGCCTCAACCTCAGACCTCCACCTTTAACCTCAAATCTCCAGAATCATCTCTCAGATTCAGACCCCCTAGCTAAGATCCCAAAGCATGGCCCCAAATTTTGACTCACACCCCAAACCTCAGAGCTCTCAGCCAGACCCAAGCTGAGACTCAAAGCACAGATCCCAAAACTCAGGCCTGAATCTCAGGCCCACCAACTTCCAATAGCAAAGCTCAGATCTCTTCAAACTCAGACAGCTAAGTCAGACTTCCAAACCGTAACCCTCAAACCCCAGATCTCAGCTGCCTGCCTCAGACCTTCAGAATCACACTCAAAATGCAGACCCCAACTTCAGAGCCCACCACCGCACCTCTGCATCCAAATCCCCAGTCCAGCCCCAGATCGCGGACCTCTGTATCAGGGAACACAAGACCCAAACCTCCAACTCCAACCTCAGATATCCAGTTCAGACCCTGGAGCCCCCCAGCCTCAGCTCTGCACACCCAGACCCCCAAACTTAGGTCAACCTCAGACCCAAAGTCTCACACCCCATTTCAGGCCTCAGACTCAGCCTCGCTCTCAGAGTACACTTCATGCCCTGAAACCCAGATCTCTAGCTGCAGACCCACAGTGCAGCCCCCAGCCTCCCACAGGGGAGAAGCAGGCCCCTGGCCTCCACTCTAGCTGCTGGGCTTGTGTGTCTGGCGCTCCAGCACCACAGGGATCACTTTTCCTTGCTCTTCTCCAGGCTATGTGACCGGGGGCCATGTCCTCCGCCTCTTTCACGGACACATGGATGAGTGCCTCACCATTTCCCCTGCAGACAGTGATGACCAGCGCAGGTCTGGGTAGGGGACAAGAAGGTGTGGAGTCTCAGGGTGGGGGTGGGGGAAGCAAAGAAGTTGGTTGGGGACCTGGGGTCCTGTGGATGGATTAAGGATCAGATTCTGAGACTAAACCCCTGACCTCACTCTCTCCTGTGTCCCCAGACTTGTACACTATGAGGGGGGAGCTGTGTGCACCCATGCCCGCTCCCTCTGGAGACTGGAGCCTCTGAGAATCAGGTGGGGGCATTAGGGTTGAGCTGGGGGAGGGGCTAGGGACTGGGGGCTAGGAGGGAAGAGAGGGTCTTGAAAAAAGAACTGAGGAAGAGACTGGGGGGGTTTGAAGGAAAATCTGGGGAGCCCAAGAGAGCCATTAGGCCCTCAGGGTCCTAGATTCCTGGAGGAAAAGGACATCTTAGGGAATGGTGGGGGGCTCCTGAGGGAGAGATCAGGGGGTCCTGAGTGGAAATGTGGGGAGTGGAAAGGGATAAAGTGATGGGTCTGGGAAAACTGATGCACTAGAGACACCTGGGGAGCCCAGAGGAAGCTGTGGGGGCCTGAGAAAGGACTGAAGGTCCAAAGAAAGAGATGAGGCAGCTTTGGGGCACCCTGGAAGATGGCTTGTGGTTTGAGGAGGTCTGGCCTAAAACTGTGGTGTCCATGGGAGAACTGGGAGGACCCTCTGACCCCTTGGCCCTCACCCTCCACAGCTGGAGTGGGAGCCACCTGCGCTGGGGCCAGCCACTTCGCATCCGCCATGTCACCACGGGACGGTACCTGGCGCTCACTGAGGACCAGGGTCTGGTGATGGTTGACGCCAGCAAGGCCCACACCAAGGCCACCTCCTTCTGCTTCCGCATCTCCAAGGTTGGTGGGGTCAGGGTGCCCTCTCTCACCTGGAGCCCCAAATCTTGCCTCAGCCCCAAGTCTGCTGTCTCTCATTGGGGTTCCCCCATTAACTGTATAGCAGAAAAGTCTCCTGCTTTTACTGCTATGAAAAGGCGCTGCTTCTGCCCCTGCAGGAGAAGCTGGATGTGGCCCCCAAGCGGGATGTGGAAGGCATGGGCCCCCCTGAGATCAAGTATGGGGAGTCGCTGTGCTTTGTGCAGCACGTGGCCTCAGGCTTGTGGATCACCTACGCTGCCCCAGACCCCAAGGCCCTGAGGCTTGGCGTGCTCAAGAAGAAGGTGGGTGCCTACAAGGGGCCACGCGGTGTTCGTGCTTGAGACTTCAGGAGTTTGAGGATGGGACCAAGATGAATTCATGGGCTGAGAGAGAAACTGAGATTGAGAAAGACGGGAAATAGGAAAAAGAAATACATATTGTTAATATATATGAAAAGAAGAGAGGGAGAAATACAGAGACAGGGAAAGGCAGGGACGAAAAATATGGAGAAACAAAAATAGAGAAAGGTAGAGATAGGGAGACAGAGATGGAAAAGACAGAGCATGACAAGCAGACTGAGAAGAACATTCAAGAACTTAATGAGTACCCAATGTGTTTGTGGAAAAACAGGCCAGCTGTACAGACTTGTTCCCTACGCTCCCAGTGCTCAGAAATAAACCCTCTTTAATGAAGTACATAGTTTTAACTGAAGAGTGGGAAGCTACTTTTGACAGGGGGAAGAACATGTGCAAAGGCCCTGAGGTCGGAATGAGGTTGGTTTATTGCAATATTAGAAAGAAAATCCAGTTTGGCTGGAGTAGAATGAGGGCAGGGTGAGTAGAGGGGCGAGATGAGCACAGAGAGGGGATGTGTTTACCTTGCATGAGATGGAGACACAGTGTTTTGAGCAGGCCAGGGAGATGACCCGGTTCACGAGGTTCCTTAGCTGCTTTCAGGAACAGATTGTGTGTGGCAGGGGGGTGCAGAGGCAGAGCTGGAATAGAAAGACCAGGGAGGAGATTGCTGGGAGGGTGCAGGTGGTTAGATGACAGAGGACAAACCAGGGGGGACTGTAGAGTGGGGAGACATAGTGGATTCTGGTTCTATTTTGAAGAAGGAGCCAACAGGATTTTCTGACAGATTTTCAACAGAGATAGGGGTTGGGGATGATGGTGTGGTTTTTACCCTGAGGAACTGAAAGGTTGGTAGTGCCATTAACCAAGTTGGGGACAGTCCGGTGTCAGCTCAGGCCCTGACTGGGATAGCTCAGTGGGTTGGACGTTGTCCTGCAAACCAAAAAACTGGTTTAATTCCCAGTCAGGGCACATGCCTGTGTTGCGGGCCAGATACCTGCTTGGAAGTGTGCGAGAGGCAACCAGTCAATGTTTCTCTCACACATCCATGTTTCTCTCCCTTTCTTTCTCCCTCCATTTCCCGCTCTCTAAAAATAAATAAATAAATAAATAAATAAATAAATAAATAAATAAATAAAATCTTTAAAGTGTTAGCTCAGGAGGACAGGGCTCTAAAGTTTTACCTCCAAAGTCTATAACAGAGTGAATGAGTGGGAAGACTAGGGAGGGGCCTGTTTGCAAAGAATGAAAAACAAGAACAAAAACAAAAACAAGGCTGGTAGTTGGAAACATAAGCAGAGGGTGATATTTACAGCCACAGGACTAGGTGGGGTCAACTCAGGGGAAAGCCAGCACTGCAATGGCCTTATTCACAGAAGGTGCCAGGTGTTCAGTCTGAGACATGGTGAGTTTGGGGCTGCTGTTACAGCATTCTCATGGGGGAATGTTACATCATTAGTCGATACAAGTGGAGAGGGTCTGGCCTGGAGACGGACAAGAGAAGAGAGAGAGAGAGGGAGGGAGAGACAGAGACAGAGAAAGAGAGGCAGGGAAAATGAGAGAGAGTGCGCAATACAGATGAGAGACATAAGGAGAGAGACAAAGATGGACAGACAGAAACAAGGCGGGACAGAGAAAGAAAGAGACAGAGGCGAGGGGGAAAGATAAGAAATGAGAGACAGAGTCAGGTGAAGAGGCATAGAAGGTGGCAGGGGGGACTGGCAGAGAGATTTGGTGGAGATAGAATACAGCATTTGGGGCTAGTGGCATGGCCCCCTCCTGACTTCTCTGTCCCTCCACTGCCAGGCCATGCTGCACCAGGAAGGCCACATGGACGATGCTCTGTCACTGACCCGCTGCCAGCAGGAGGAGTCCCAGGCTGCCCGCATGATATACAGCACAGCTGGCCTATACACCCAGTTCATCAAGTAGGCAACCTGCCCGCTCTGCCGGGGTTCCGGGCCACACCTTGACCCCCATGCTCCTGGTGTTCAGGCACCTCAACCCATTAATCTCTACCTCTGACAGCCACGGCCCTACTAACATACACATGACCACTAACCTCTCAACTCTTGACCTTTATACTTGACCCCTAATCTGACCTGGCATCCCTGATCACTGACTTTCATACCCCTGACACCCAGATCCTTGACCCTGGACCTCCCCAGCCCTGACTCCTGCTTCCACTACCCCAGTGCCTACACAGGCGTGAGTCCTAGTTCCAGCTCTGCCCTTGGCCATGTGTGACCTCAGGGTCAATACCCTTGGCATTCTGTGTCTCAGTCTCCCCGCTGTTGAATAGGTGTGTCTGTGGGAATCCTGCAGGAACAGGGGGTGGATCTTGAGAGTGCCTCACCGGCGGCTAGCCTGCCCTGGCCCCTGGCTGACAAGTGCGTGATCCCCACAGAGGCCTGGACAGCTTCAGTGGGAAGCCGCGGGGCTCGGGGCCGCCGGCTGGCACAGCGCTGCCCATCGAGGGCGTCATCCTGAGTCTGCAGGATCTCATCGGCTACTTCGAGCCCCCCTCCGAGGAGCTGCAGCATGAGGAGAAGCAGAGCAAGCTGCGCAGCCTGCGCAACCGCCAGAGCCTCTTCCAGGAGGAGGTGAGGCCCAGCGGGGGCAAGGGAGGGGGCGGTCTGTGTTCCAGGAGGCGGGGACTGAGGAGGGTGGAGAAGTAGAGGCCTGCGAGCGGGCGGAGCCCGGTGGATGGGTTCGGGAAGGACCTGCACCTAGGTCTATGGGCAGGGCAGCAGGCTGTGGGCACACGCGAAGGGCTGGGGCCTTGCCAGGGAGCCGGACTGCTTTGGCGGGAGGAGCCTTGAGGGGCGGGGCCTCTGGCGAAGCAGGGCAGGGCCTGTGAGAGAGGGAACCGGAGCAGTGACCTGCCCGCCTTGCTTTCTAATTTGGGAGGAAGGGCCCGATCGTTGATGAAGCTCAGTGCGGAAGACCAGTGAAGTCAGAGGATAAGCGCCAAGAGGCTGCTGGGCTCAGGGGCTGTATCTGTGGGGGGTCGGCCTAAGGGGAGAGGACGGTGGGGCATGGGGTGGGGCAGGGACAGAGGAGGGTCTTTAGGAGGCTAGGAGGGCAGTGTAGGGAGGGACCTCAGCTGGGGTCCGGGGCTAGAAGTTGGTGTGTTATGAGAGCAAGAAGGGAAGAGATGTGGGAAGGGCTGAGAGGAGTTGGAGGAGGGGGCTGGACAAAGGTTGGTCGGTCTGATGTCTCCACAGGTGATGAGGGTTGCATGGTCATTCAGAGGTTTCCATATCGGTCCCCTTTCTTTCCAGGGGCTCCCAGTCTGATGGGGGAGGCACACCTAGAAAGGGTACTAGTGACTAACAAAACTTATTTATGGAGTGGAGTTAGTATGTGCAGAATGCTTAGAACAGTGCCAGGGCATAGTACACGCTACACTAAGTATTAGTGGTTATTATTACCTTGAATTTAGTCCTTACTATGTATTAAGAGCTATGTATATGACATCCTCTGGTAACCCCATAGGGGACTGTAATTCCCATATTAGAGATGGGTCACTCAAGCTTAACAAATATGCTAGGGGACATGACTGTCAACAGAACAGACACAAATTCCTACCCTTATGGAGTTGACATGGTGGGGGATAGGTGATCAATAAGAAAGGGAAATTCTATGGTATAGATGATAACTGCCAAGGAGAAAAATAAAGCAGGGCAGCAGCAGGGAGTGCTGGGAGTGTTGCAATTTAAAACAGAATGCTCAAGGAGGGCAACCTGAACGAAGGGAGGGGGCAATGTGTGCACCTGGGGGCGGGATGAGTAGAAGACAGAGGGAGGCCTGGCTGGTGTGGATCAGTGAACTTAGTGCCCACCTGGGAACCAGAAAATCGCTGGTTTGATTCCCAGTCAGGGCACATGCCTGGTTGCAGGCCAGGTCCCCAGTAGGGGGCATGCAAGAGGCAACCACACATTGATGTTTCCCTTTCTTTCTCCCTCCCTTCCTCTCTCTCTCAAAATAAATAAATAAAATCTTTTTTAAAAAGAGAGAGAAGACAGAGGGGAGCGCAAGTGCCCAGCCAGGCCATGAGGAGAAGGCGAGGGCAGTTGGAGCAGGGCAAGAGTGGGTGGAGACAGGGGAAGGGAGGTGACAAGGGCCAGGCCATAGTGAAGCTTTGGCTTTGGGAGCCATAGGGTGGTCAATTCTTCTAAATTCGTAAGTAGTTAGTGGTAGAGCCAGTCTGCATGACTCCAGTCTAGTTATGCTCTGAACCACAAGGCACCGCCTTTCTTCCTGGTGCTGTGGACCCCCGGATATAAGATACAGTTGCCACAGCAGCACAACCAAATGCCCACTACCACTAGAATGGACCCACAGACGTGTCATGTTTATTAAATGGATATGAATACACTCAGCAACGAAAAGGGGCAATCGATAGTCAGATACAACAATATTTTTGAATCTTAAACTATAATATTGAGCAAAAGAATCCATGTACAAAAGAACACTTGCTGTATACCTCAAGTTCAAATACAGGCAAAAGTCAGTTAGAAAATTGAAGAAAGGATTTTCATAAAAGTCAGGATGACAGTTTATCCCTAGCAGAGAGGGCTGTGTAAGCAGAAAGGGTGCCCAGGCGACTACTGGGTGGCTGGCACTGTTGTCTTTCATGACCCAGCTAATGGTTCCATAGGTGGTTTCTTTTCCCCACATAGATACTCTTTTTTAAATATATTTTAAATGTATTTTATTGATTATGCTATTACAGTTGTCCCATTTTCCCTCCTTCACTCCCCTCCACCCTGCACACCTTCTCCTACCCACATTCCTCCCCTTTAGTTCATGTCCATGGGTCATACATATAAGTTCTTGGCTTCCACATTTCCCACACTATTCTCGCCCCCCCCATCTATTTTCTACCTACCGTCTATGCTGCTTATTCTCTGTACCTTTCCCCCTTCTCTCCTCCTCCCACTTCCCTGCTGAAAACCCTCCATGTGATCTCCATTTCTCTGGTTCTGTTCCTGTTCTAGTTGTTTTCTTAGTTTGTTTCTGTTTTTGTTTTAGGTGTGGTTGTTAATAATTATGAGTTTGCTGTCATTTTACTGTATATGTTTTTTATCTTCTTTTTCTTAGATAAGTCCTTTTAACATTTCATATAATAAGGGCTTGGTGATGATGAACTCCTTCAACTGGACCTTATCCGAGAAGCACTTTATCTGCCCTTCCATTCTAAATGACAGCTTCGCTGGATAGAGCAATCTTGGATGTAGGTCCTTGCCTTTCAAGACTTCAAATACTTCTTTCCAGCCCCTTCTTGCCTGTAAGGTCTCTTTTGAGAAATCAGCTGACAGCCTGATGGGAACTCCTTTGTAGGTGACTGCCCCTTATCTCTTGCTGCTTCTAGAATTCTCTCCTTCATTTTAATCTTGGCTAATGTAATTATGATGTGCCTTGGTGTGTTCCTCCTTGGGTCCAACTTCTTTGGCACTCTCTGAGCTTCCTGGACTTCCTGGAAGTCTATTTCCTTTGCCAGATTGGGGAAGTTCTCCTTTATTATTTGTTCAGATAAGTTTTCCACTTGTTGCTCTTCCTCTTCTCCTTCTGGTACCCCTATAATTCAGATGTTGGGACATTTAAAGATGTCCTGGAGGTTCCTAAGCCTCTCCTTATTTTTTTGAATTCTTGTTTCTTCCTTGTTTTCTGTTTGGTTGCTTCTTTCTTCCTTCTGGTCCACTCCATTGATTTGAGTCCCAGTTTTCCTCCCATCTTTATTGGTTCCCTGTGCATTTTCCTTCATTCCACTTATTGTAGCCTTCATTTGTTCATCTAATTTGTGAGCAAATTCAACCAATTCTGTGAGCATCCTGATCACCAGGGCTTTGAACTGTGCATCTGATAGGTTGGCTGTCTCTTGGTCGCCTAGATGAATTGGCTCTGGGGCTTTGATTTGTTCTCCTGTTTGAGCCATTTTTGGGTTTTGGGGTTTTTTTTTTTGTCTGGTCATGGCTGTTACATAGTAAGGGCAGGAGCCGTAGGTGTTCCCTAGGGCAGGGCAGCCCAGTCGCTGGGTAATGAAGCTGTATGTGGGGGCGGGGTCCAAGAGGGAACAATGGTGCTTGCTCCACTCTCTCTCGAATTCCAGTCCCTTTGGCTGTTTCCCCTTCACCTGGATTATCTGCGTGTGAATGTGGGACCACCTGCTCAGCCAGCTGCCTTGCGTGACCTCACTGGGTCTGCACCATTGCCACCCTGTGCCCGGGGTCTGCTAGCCACTGCCTGTGTGCCTGGGTCTGCCAACCTCTACTTTTTCTTGCCAGGACTCTGTCCCGCTTACTGGTGTGGATGAATGGTTGTTGGACTTCCGTACAGTTCAATTTTCTATCAGTTCTGGTTATTTTCTTGTTTCTAAATCTTTGTTGTCCTTAATTTTGGTTGTGAGAGGACACCCAGTGTGTCCACCTACGCCTCCATCTTGGCTGGAAGTCCTGTCCTTCCATTCTAAATGACAGCTTCGCTGGATAATCTTGGATGTAAGTCCTTGCCTTTCATGACTTGGAATACTTTTTTCCAGCTCCTTCTTGCCTGTAAGGTCTCGTTTGTGAAATCAGCTGACAGTCTTGTGGGAACTCCTTTGTAGGTAACTCTCATTTTGTCTTACTGCTTTTAAGATTCTCTCCTTATCTTTAATCTTGAGTAATGTAATGATGATGTGCCTTGGTATGTTCCTCCTTGGGTCCAACTTCTTTGGGACTCTCTGAGCTTCCTGGACTTCCTGGAAGTCTATTTCCTTTGCCAGAATGGGGAAGTTCTACTTTATTATTTTTTCAAATAAATTTTCCATTTGTTGCTCTTCCTCTTCCCCTTCTGGTACCCCTATAATTTGGATGTTGGAATGTTTGAAGCTGTCCTGGAGGTTCCTAAGCCTCTCCTCATTTTTTTGAATTCTTGTTTCTTCATTCTTTTCTGATTGGATGTTTCCTTCTTCCTTCTGGTCCATTCCATTGATTTGAGTCCCAGTTTTCCTCCCATCACTATTGGTTCCCTGTACATTTTCCTTTATTTCCTTTAATGTAGCCTTCATTTTTTTAATCTAATTTGTGACCAAATTCAACCAATTCTGTAAGAATCCTGAGTATCAGCGTTTTGAACTGTGCATCTGATAGGTTGGCTATCTCTTCATTGCTTAGTTGTATTTTTTCTGGAGCTTCAATCTGTTCTTTCATATAGGCCATTTTTTTTGTCTTGACATGCCTGTTATGTAGTGAGGGGTGGAGCTTTAGGTGTTCACCAGGGTTGGGCAACCCATGGTGCTGGGTTGTGATGCTATATGTGGGGCAGGGGTCGAGAGGGAACAAAGGCACTTGCTCTGCCGGATTTCAGTCACTTCCCCTGTTCCCCCAAGCAAATTGGACCCTTCTTGTGCTGATTCCTGTGTGGGTGGGTTCACATACATTCTAGGATCCTGTGGGTCTCTCCAATGAACTCTCCTGTGAGGCTAGGAGTTTCTCCTGGCACCTCAACCCCCACAAGTGTTTTCAATTGGTGTTTTGAGGCTTTATTTCCCCACGCTGGGACCCTGGGTTGCGCGGTCTGTCTCACTCTCCAGTTTCTCCTGGTTCATCTGCACACAAATGTGGGACCTCCTGGCCTGCCAGCCACCTTGCATGTCGCACCCCTCCACAATCCTCTGCCTCCCTGGGTACACCAGCCGCCCTGCCATGAGCCCTCTCCACAGGCTCCCCGACTCTTCCCCTCCTACTAGTCTGGATGAATGTATCTACTTTAACTCCTTGGTTATCAGACTTCCATACAGTTCAGTTTTGTGTCAGTCCTGTTGTTTTTTTGTTTTAAAATTGTTGTTGTCCTTATTTTGGTTGTGTGAGGAGGCACAGCATGTCTACCTATGCCTCCATCTTGGCCTGCCACATAGGTATTCTTGATATTAGTTTGGTAAATCACATCATTTGATCTTTATTATTCACAGATTCTGTATTTACAATTTGCCTACTTACTGAAATGTATTTGTGTTACACCCAAATCAATACCAGGGCACATTTGTGGCCATGTACAGGGTGGCAGAAAATTTGAGTCACCTGATGCACTTGGCTCGTGTTGCCAGCGTGAGCTTGAACAAGGCAACACTCTGCTTTCTTTTTTCAGCTCTTCTATTGTAAATAAGTATTCTTTCTGTTGTGTATTTGGCACCACATGTTTTGCATTTTTGGGCTTTTTGTTGATTTTGCTGTTTAAAATGGCCCCCTAAGTGTAGCGCTAAAGTGCCATCTAGTGTTCCTGAGCACAAGAAACCTGTGAGGTGCCTTACTGAGAAAGTGTATATGTTAGATAAGCTTCATCCAGGTATGAGTTATAGTGCTGTTGGCTGTGAATTTCATGCTAATGAATCAACAATATATATTAAATCAGTGTCTTTAAACAGAAATGCACATAAAACAAGAGTTGGTATTAACTGATTGATGACATCGTTGTTGTCACCAGACACTCAGAGGAACTGCCTGTGTTGCCCCTAAGAGTCACGGTTCAGGATTTGCTGACTCAGTGTTCACTGGGCCTTTACAGAACCTAACTATGAATAACAATGGACTATATATAGTTTATGTGCATGTCCATATGTCTGTTATAATTCACAATAAAAAAAGACAAAAGATTAAAATGTAAAAAAAAAGGAGAAACCAAAAAATTCTCTCTGACGGTTGGTGTGGAGAGTGAACTGGGCCAACTGGGATCAAGAGTGGGGTGCTTGGAAGTGGAAAGGATGCAAAGAAAACTGTGGGGAAGAGAAGCACAGATTCTGTCCTGATGTTAATAAGGCTGTATTATGTCAGGGACAGGGGCACAGAGGAGAGGGACTGATCTGACAAGCCAAGAAGAAGAGAAGGGTGATGGGAGTGAAGGGGGACATGACCCTAATGGTGCTGGTTTAGATCTGGAAACTCACAGTCACTAGTTGTCGAAGGAATGTGAATTAGTACATTCAAGAAAGGCAAGGAAGGGAGGGCTTGGAACTCCTCTGGTCACCCACTTGTCTTCCCCACTGCAGGGGATGCTCTCCCTGGTCCTGAATTGCATTGACCGCCTAAATGTCTACACCACTGCTGCTCACTTTGCTGAATTTGCCGGGGAGGAGGCAGCTGAGTCCTGGAAAGAGATTGTAAACCTGCTCTATGAACTCCTGGGTAAAGAGGCCTAGTCCTGGCTTCCCTCAGAGCTCCCCAGGTCCCCAGAACTGTTGGGTCTAACCCGTCTCTCCACCCTCAGCTTCTCTGATCCGTGGCAATCGTACCAACTGTGCCCTCTTCTCCACCAACTTGGATTGGTTGGTCAGCAAGCTGGATCGGCTGGAAGCCTCATCTGGTAGGAAAGCCCACAGGAGAGGACGGGGCTGGGGGGAGGGGAGGGCCACAGCCACCTCACCTCTCACTCTGCTAACGGGGCAGGAATCCTGGAGGTGCTGTACTGTGTCCTGATTGAGAGTCCGGAGGTCCTGAACATTATCCAAGAGAACCACATCAAGTCCATCATCTCCCTCCTAGACAAGCATGGGAGAAACCACAAGGTCAGCCCCTCACCCTTAACTTCTCATCCCCTTAACTCTGAAACCTGACCCCACTGCCCCAGAACTCTCCACTCTCCTCACTTACCTCCCCCTCTTATCTCTTACCTGGACTACTCTTCCACCCTAACACAAAGTCTCCAATTCATGGTTCTTAAATTCTGGGCCATAGACGTGCTTCAGTAGATCTCTGAAATATTTTCTTTTAACTTCCCATAATTTTCTAATTTTATCATCTTTGGTGGGGTGCATATACACTCTCTACTTTGCCACAGGTTCAACCAGTTCCCGCTGCATTATTCTAACCACTTCAAAGATTCACATGATCCACCTGGTTCCTGAAGACACTAGTTTGCAGTTCCTGTTGATCTCAAATCTCACCCTGACCCCTGTGCTCTCCCACTGACCTGATCCTTTCACTTTTCTCCTGACCTCTTACCTCTAACCTCTTACTTCAGTCTCTCATTTCTTTTATTTTTAAGATTTTATTTATTTACTTTTTTAGAGAGAGGGGAAGGGAAGGAGAAAGAGAGGGAGAAAAACATCACTGTGCAAGAGATGCATCGATTGATTACCTCTTGCACATCCCCAGCTGGGGAACCTGGGCCACAACCCAGGCATGTGCCCCGACTGGGAATTGAACCTGCAGCCTTTTGGTTTGCAGGCCGGCACCCAGTCCACTGAGCCATACCAGCCAGGGTAGTTTCTTATTTCCTACATTGCTGATGCTTTATCCTAACTCATATTGCCCCTGATCTTTCTCTTTGACCTTTGATCATTCTTTATTATCCATGACCTTACACTTTCTCCACCTCTTCTCAGTCAAAATCCCCATCTCCTCTCCTGACACACCATTCTTTACTTCTGGCTTCCCACCCATGGCCTCCCCAGCGGATCCCTGCAGGTGTTCTTGCATCCTGACCTCTGACCTTGACCTCCAGGTGCTGGACGTGCTGTGTTCCCTGTGTGTGTGTAATGGCGTGGCTGTGCGCTCCAACCAAGATCTCATTACCGAGAACCTGCTCCCTGGTCGTGAACTTCTGCTGCAGACAAACCTCATCAACTATGTCACCAGGTCTGATCCCTACCACCTGACCCTAGCCTGACCTCACCCTGACTCACAGACTCCACACCATGTAACTGTCTCTTCCTCCATCTCCCACCCTGAATCTAACACCTGGTCCTCACAGACATCTGCTCTTGGCCCAGCTCACCTGGCTCCTCACTCTTGTCTTCTCTCCCCATTCCATTTCTGCCTCTGTCTGTTCCTTTCTCTCACTCTCTCCTTCTGTCTCTGTTTCTCCTCCATCTCTTCCCCCGTCTCTCCCATCTCTCTCTTTTCTATCTGTCTTTGGTGTCTTTCTGTCTGTCTCTGTCTCTGCTTTTTTCTCCCTTTGTCTCTGTTTCCCACCCTCTACCTTCATGCCTCTGCCTCTTTGTTTTTCCTATGTATACATCTCTTTCTGTATGTCTGTCCGCCTGTCTTTTTCTCCTTCGCCCCCCTCCCCTGCAATAACCTCTCCTTTCCACCTCTCCCTCATCCGTCTCTCTTGTCCCGTTTCTCCTGCAGCATCCGCCCCAACATCTTTGTGGGCCGAGCAGAGGGCTCCACACAGTACAGCAAATGGTACTTTGAGGTGATGGTGGACGAAGTGATTCCATTCCTGACAGCTCAGGCCACCCACCTGAGGGTGGGCTGGGCCCTCACTGAGGGCTACAGCCCCTACCCTGGGGGCGGCGAGGGCTGGGGCGGCAACGGGGTTGGTGATGACCTCTACTCCTACGGCTTCGATGGGCTGCATCTCTGGACAGGTATCTGAACCCTTTCAGGGGATGACCAACCCTGACCACTGATCCCAGAGTTTCCAAGCCTCTCACCTTAGGGTTCTTGGGCTCCTAACCCACAACATAGGCCAACTTTTGATCCCTTACTCCTTATTTATCAAGACCCTAACCCTAGAGCTTCCAGAATCCTGTCCCTAACATGTTTCTTCATAGTCTCCAGAAGTCTGACCCCAGAGGATGTATGTTCTGTGCCCTTGGAGAACCCCCCCACCAAAATACCCAGATTATTATGACCTTTGATCTTTGACTTCTGACTCTAAAGGATCCAGAATCCTAACTCCAGAAGGACTTTGATTTCTGACCCCATAGCTCTCAGGGGAGCCTTGACCTCTGGCCCTGTTCCAGAGCTTCAGGACCCTCTGTGGGAACACTTGACCTTAGGTTTCCTGGATTCATACTCCATAGGGTCCTCTCATATCTGCCCCTTGTCTCTTGAGGTCATTGGTCCCATAGCACCTCTAACTTCTGACCCCTCCCTGGTGACCTTGGTGCAGGACATGTGGCACGGCCGGTGACTTCCCCAGGGCAGCACCTCCTGGCCGCGGAGGATGTGGTCAGCTGCTGCCTGGACCTCAGCGTTCCATCCATCTCTTTCCGCATCAATGGCTGCCCTGTGCAGGGCGTCTTTGAGGCTTTCAACCTCGATGGACTCTTCTTTCCTGTCGTCAGCTTCTCAGCTGGTGTCAAGTAAGGAATTACTCCTGCCCCCTTGCCAGTCCCCAGACCTGGGACTGTCCTGAGACAGCTTCCTCAAGCCCTCCATAGGCTCCTGCGAGGCCTGGACCCAGTAGCCCCCACTTAGCACTGACTGGTCAGACCACTACATGACCTCTACATGACCTCAGACACTTTCAGTGTCCTCCTGATGACCTCAGCTTCTCCCCAATGTTATGTTCTTCCAGTGCCCTCCAAGTGTCCTCGAAATTACATACTGACCCCACTAAAAACTGCAGACTCTTCTGCTGACCTCTTAAATTACCTCAGATTGTCCCAATGACTCTGTGCTGTTCCAGTGACCTTCAAATGACTCCAGAATATGACAGGAATCTGCTAATGACCCCCAAACTTCCCAATATCCTCTCATGATCTTGGATTCTCCTAATGACTCCATGCTTTTAAAAACTTCGCAGTGACTCCAGCATCTTTCAGTGATCTAATTGCTCTATAATCTCCCACTGACCCCTCTGTGTCCCCAGACATTTCAAAGACCTCTCAATAACTCAGTCTTGCTCTAGGGGTGTGACTCAGTGGACTGAGTGCCAGCCTGCAAACCAAAGGGTCACCAGTTTGATTCCCAGTGAAGGCACATGCCTGGGTTGTGGGCCAGGTCCCCAGTAGGGGGCATGAGAGAGGCAGCCACACATTGATGTTTCTTTCCCTTTCTTTCTCGTTCCCTTCCCCTCTCTCTAAAAATAAATAAATAAAAATCTTTTAAAAATAATAAATTTAATCCTTAAAAAAATAACTCAGTCTTTTCCCAGTGATCCCCAAACCCTGTGAAGGACTTCCCAGTCACTATTCAGTGGCAATTATGGTTATCTCATAGTTATACCAGACCCTCAGTGACTCCTGAATGACTTTCTTGGTCTCCCCAAAGCCTTCCAATATCCCCAAATGCTCTGTTGAACCAGTTCCTCCAAAGGACCTTCCTGTGACCTTACATTAACTCTCCAAAGACTCTACACTTTTCTTCTTTGACTTTCCAATGATTCCCATTGACCTCAGACATTCTTTTCGACCTTAGAATATCCCTTCTGACTCCTAAATGACCTTCATCCTTCTATGACTGCCCCCGTACCAGTCCTCAGACCTGGCCTCAGGTGACCTCAGGTCTCCTCAGCACCTTCCACCAATCCCAGGGTCGCTCCCTTACCCACACTGAGCGTAGACTCTCCCCGCAAACTGCTCCACCCTGACCTTGCTCTCCCATCCAGGGTGCGGTTCCTCCTTGGTGGCCGACATGGCGAATTCAAGTTCCTCCCCCCACCTGGCTATGCCCCATGCCATGAGGCTGTGCTGCCCCGAGAGCGACTCCATTTGGGACCCATCAAGGAGTATCGCCGGGAGGGGCCCCGGGGGCCCCACCTGGTGGGCCCAAGCCGCTGCCTCTCACACACCGATTTTGTGCCCTGCCCTGTGGACACTGTCCAGGTAGTTCCTGCCCTGCAGGGGTTTCCTGGTGATGCAGACTCCCTTAGGAGTCAGGGAGGTGGGAAGCTGAGCTGGAAGTTCAGCTCAGCTGAACTTTGTTCATCTTGTTAACAGAGGGAAACTGAAACAGAGGAGGCAAAGGACTCTCTCAAAGCAGACTCTCAGTTTCAGGCAGTCCTCACTGCAGCCCCTAAGGAAAGGATGTTATTACCCCAATTTACAGTTGAGAAAAGTGAGGCCCAGACAAGTTCAGCAATGTGTGCAAGTCACACAGCTGATTTGAACCCAAGCAGTGTGATTCCAAAGCCTGCGATCTTATCTACTACAGTTTGCTGGATGCCTCTTTTATTGCAGGCTACTCACACTCCTCTTACCCCAACCTGAACTCCCGCCCTCCTGCCAAGCATGTCCCTCTATAGGAGGGGATTGAAGTCATGTTCAAGAGACTGACCAGAAGGGTTTGATTTTCAATATGTCACCATGGACATGTGGCTTTACCTCTCTGTGCCTCAGTTTCCTCATCTGAGAAAAGGGGATAACAGTAGAACCTACTTCGTAGCATTGTTGGGAAGCTTAGATGAACTAATATATGCAAAATGCTTAGCACAGTCCTGAGTAAACAGTAAGTACTCAGTATATTTCCTGTTAGCAGCAGTAGTAGTAATATTATTTCAGTAATGAACTTGCCATAACTCTCTAGCCAGGCCAGAGCCCTGGGCCTCTTCCTTGATGTCTCCCTCCTCCCACCCCACCTGTCAGTCAGTTTCATGGGCTGTCAATGCCTCCACTGCTCCTGGTCTGCCCTCCACACCTCTCCTCTCCTCCCCACAGCCCACCCTGGTCCAGACATCATTATCTCCTGCCTGTAGAACAGATGTTTAAATAGACTATGTAACACTTAATAGTTTGTGGGAGTGATTTCACTGAATCCTTAAGAGGTATTATGAGTTAAGCATTGTTCAGATCCTCACTGTACAAAGAGAGAGACACTTACCCATTTGCGCAGCTGACGTTTCCCAAGCATCTCCTCGGGGCCTGGCTCTGGGCTGGGCAGGCCTGGGAAAGTGGCAGAGAGGAAGCCCAGGTTCTCTTCTCATGGAGCTTCCAGGACAGGGGAGAGACAGACCCATTCCCAGATAATCCCTTAATTCTGATGATGCTAAATCCTTACTTTGCTGGTATCAATCCTGGAGTCGGGGCGAGGTGATGGGGAGCAGGGCTTAGAGTAGAAGAAAAGGTTAGAAGAGCATGCTGGGGGACTGTCCAGAGCTCACACATGTTCTCCAGAAGAGGGTCACAGTGCGAGCCGCAGGAAACTCAGGGACTGATGAATGTATTCTGCCCCAGATTGTCCTGCCTCCCCATCTGGAGCGTATTCGAGAGAAGCTGGCGGAGAATATCCATGAACTTTGGGCTCTGACTCGCATTGAGCAGGGGTGGACCTATGGCCGGGTGAGGGACTGCCTGCCGCATCAGGCTAGACTTGCTGGGGAGGGTGTGCACGGCTCGTGGCAGGGGGAAGAGCCTTTAGCGCATGGGATGAGGGGGTGTCCTTGGGTTTCCAGTAGCAGAACTGAGGATGGGAGGTCAGGGGTCACAGTCTGGGAGTGTGAGGGGAGGGAAGGGGAACTGACAAACTTGACTCAGAGTTTCTCCAGGTTCGGGATGACAATAAGAGGCTGCACCCATGTCTTGTGAGCTTCCACAGCCTTCCAGAGCCTGAGAGGAATTACAACCTGCAGATGTCGGGGGAGACACTCAAGTGAGGGGGGTACCATGGAGCAGGGGCTGGGCCTGACTGCAGGTGCGGAGGTGGGCGAGGAAAGACAGGGAGAGTGAGACAGAGACAGAGAGAAGATGAGAGAGAGACAGAAAATGACGAAAGAGACAGAGGGAGGGAGGCAGGGTTTGTGAGGCAGAAATTGACATAGGTCAAGAAAGAGAAAGGCAGAAAGCAAGATGGTCAGTAAGTGTGAGAGAGACAGATGCAGAAAGAAGTAGGCTAGAAAAAAATGTACACAAAGAGATACAGAGACAGAAGCAGGGAAAGACAGGAGTTAGAGAGACAGAGACCAAGATGGAGAGAGGTGGAGACAAAGATACCCAGGAAGCTGGGGAAAAGATATGGAGAGAGCTGGAGACCTGAGACAGAGGCAACCGGGGCTGCAGGATAGGGACCAGGGGCCTGGGTGGGGTGACCCTGTATCCCCGTCTCCTGCCCCAGGACTCTGCTGGCACTGGGCTGCCACGTGGGCATGGCAGATGAGAAGGCGGAAGACAACCTGAAGAAGACAAAACTCCCCAAGACGTGAGTGTGGGAGGCTCAGGTCCCATCTGGGGACTAGAGTGGATGGTTGAAGTGGTTAAGGGGTCTTGTGGGAAGGCTGGGGTCAGAGAAGGAAGGGCTGTGGGTTATGGTGAAAGTCATAGGGTCCGGGGTGAGAGTTCTGGAGTCAGTGGTGAGTGTCTTGGGATGTTTCAGGGCTGCAGAGTTAGGAGTTCCAGAGGTGGAGTGGGAGCTGGTCAGGCCCCCCCAGGGTCAGGCTCTGCCATGGAGGCAGGAAAATGAGAGAACAGAGGTTGTATCTCTAAGCTGGAGGCCAGGAATCAATGGAAAGAGGTGAGAAGTTATTATAGTTGTAAGTAAGGGGCCCTAAAATTATAGCTAAGAGGTCCTGGTGCTAGAGGCCAGGGTTCAAAGGTCAAGAACTCACAAGCTAGGAGTTTGGAGCCATAGGGTCCTGGGGTCAGAGGGTAAGAAACATCAAAGCTAGAGGTGAGAGGTCAGAGCATTTCAGGGTCAGAGATGAAGCTCCCAGAATCAAGATAAAGGAGTCACAGGAGCCAGAGGTCAGTGAAATCGAAGTCCTTGCTAGGGTCAGAGGACCCTGGGGTGAAAGGTCAGGTATCTCCAAAATTATTCAGGGAGTCGTAGAACCCTGATGTCAGAGATTAAAGGTCAGAAATTCCCAGACTCATGCCCCTGGGACCCTGGGAACAGGGTCAGTTCAGAACCAGGGCTCCCACAGTGCAGAGCCCAGAGCCCCTCCACACCCACAGATATATGATGAGCAATGGGTACAAGCCAGCGCCCCTGGACCTGAGCCACGTGCGGCTGACACCAGCACAAACTACACTGGTGGACCGGCTGGCAGAGAATGGGCACAATGTGTGGGCCCGAGACCGTGTGGCCCAGGGCTGGAGCTACAGTGCTGTGCAGGACATCCCCGCACGCCGAAACCCTCGCCTCGTGCCCTACCGCCTGTTGGATGAGGCCACCAAGCGCAGCAACCGGGACAGCCTCTGCCAGGCCGTGCGCACCCTGCTGGGCTATGGCTACAACATTGAGCCACCTGACCAGGAACCCAGTGAGTGCTGACTTCCAGCCCCCAACCCTGACCCCTGAACTCTGAGCCAACCCAGCCCTGGAATGAGCTACAGCCACAATACTGAACCCTTCCCCCAACCCTGACTCTCACTCTGACCCTGACGCTGATCTTAACCACTGACCTTGACCTAACTCAAGTTCTGCCTGGGGTATGGCTACAATACTGAGCCACTGGACCAGGAACCCAGTAAGCAATGACCCTGACCCCAGACTCCAATCCTTCACCCCTAGCTATGACCCCTAACCCTAACCCCTAACCTCTAGACTTTAGCTACAACATGGAGTCACCCAACCAAGGTCTCAGAGAGCCTCTAACCTCTACCCCTCACTTGACCCTCGACCCATTACTGACCCCTAATACCAGCCTTGACCCCTAACCCTGGCTGTGTCCCCAACCTTCAGTTCCTCACCCCTTGGTCCCAATCCCTATTTCTATCTCCTCCCTCACCCTTACTCTGACTTCCTCTCTTTGCTTCAGTTCTCAACGCTTGATTCTAAAGACTGACCTTAATCTTGACCATGACAGACCCGACTTTCTCCCTCTATGTCTCTGTTAATATCTCTTCTCTGAGAGCTCTGAGGGGTGAAGACAATAGTGGAGGAGTCTCACTCAGGTCCTTTCTACCTTTCTCTGACTAGTCTAAGATCCCCAATTCTTCTTTAACTCCAAGAAATTCTCCCTCTTCCCCCAGCCTTACTTTCTCTGGTCTCTCCCACCATCCTCTGTACCTTTGGATCCAGTCCTCACCAAGCCTCTTTAACTCTGCCTGGCCTCATTTGTAGGTCTGGTGGAGAGCCAGTCCCGTTGGGATCGGGTGCGCATCTTCCGGGCAGAGAAATCCTATGCAGTGCAGAGTGGCCGCTGGTACTTCGAGTTTGAGGCAGTCACCACAGGAGAGATGCGAGTGGGCTGGGCAAGGCCCGAGCTGCGGCCTGATGTGGAGCTGGGAGCAGATGAGCTGGCCTATGTCTTCAATGGGCATCGTGTGGGTACTCCCCTGGGCTCCACTCTGCCAGGCCTTGTAGGCCCTCCTACAGCTCATACACTCCAGCCCAGCCTCTGTCTGTGCCCCACTCTGTCCACCCATCCCTGCATCTAACTTACCGCTCATCCATCCATCCATCCATCCATCCATCCCTCTTTCTCTGCACATACATCATCCATCTCTCTATCCAACCATCCATTAATCCACCCACAAATCCAACCAACTATCCATCTGTCTACTCACCTGTCCAGATAATCCAATCACTTAACCATTCACTTTTCTACCTATTTATTCGTTAGGTCAACTACTCACCTATTTAACTTATCGATCATTTATCTGTCCATTCATCTATTCAGTAATTTAATGCATGCATCCATCAATCCATTTATTTTTCCACCCACCCATCCATCTGACCACTCATTTATCTATTTGTCTGTCTATGCTTTCTTCCTTCCCTGCATCAACCCATGTAGACTCAGCTTTCATTTCATTCTTCCATCCATCCACACACCCTGCTTCCCATCCATCTCGATATCCATTTACCTGTTCCCAGTATATATGGGTCTGTATGGGAAACACCGGGAGGTTCCTTTTTCCTTTCCATCCTTCCACTTGCTGCTGCCCCCAACCCCTCACTACCACTTTGGTGGTCTGCATAGACCCAGCCCCAGCCATGGACACAGTAGAGAACCCAAGAAGAAGGGAAGCAAAAGCATGAAAGCCTGTCCCTTATATTCCAGGGATCATGTATGCAAGGGTGGGGAAAGATGGAGGACACCTTGGGAATGACCCCTGTTCTGTCCCACATGCCCTGGACCTGACGCCTTGCATGTGTCTCTTTACATGTCTCTCCTCGCTTTCTTACGTCTTCACTTCTTTGTGTGCCTCTCTCATGCCACATCTTCCCCTTGCCCCCTCACAGGGCCAGCGTTGGCACTTAGGCAGTGAACCATTTGGGCGTCCCTGGCAGTCGGGCGATGTCGTGGGCTGCATGATTGACCTCACAGAGAACACCATCATCTTCACCCTCAATGGTGAAGTCCTCATGTCTGATTCAGGCTCTGAAACAGCCTTCCGGGATATTGAGATTGGCGATGGTGAGTGCTGGCTTCATGGCCCCTTTCTTGTTTTCTTCTATCTGACCTGACCCTACCCTGCCCCCTCCAGCTTCCCACTCTTCTATTCCTTCCTTCCTTTCACATTTCCCCTCCCCATGGGCTCCTGCCCTACCCACCTATCTCACCCCTGCCCACCTGTACCTTCCCATCAGGCTTTGTGCCCGTCTGCAGCTTGGGACCTGGCCAGGTGGGTCACCTGAATCTGGGCCAGGACGTGAGCTCCCTGCGGTTCTTTGCCATCTGTGGTCTCCAGGAAGGCTTTGAGCCATTTGCCATCAACATGCAGCGCCCGGTCACCACCTGGTTCAGCAAAAGCCTTCCCCAGTTTGAGGCCGTGCCCCTGGATCACCCTCACTACGAGGTGAGAACCGACACCACTCAGTACCCTCTGATCTGCCTCCAGACCTCGTTCTTCCCACAGTTGTCTCCCCTGAGTTTCTCTTCTCCTTTCGTGTTAGCCCACAACCTTGCATAAAGGGGTGTCAGGGTAATGAGCTCCCAGGGCTGCCTTGTAGGGTACAACCTTGCAAACCATGACCTTTCAAGCTCCAGGTAGCTTGCCTATAAAATGGAGGAAGAGAGGAAAAAGCAGCTGGATTAAGTGACCCCAATGGAAATTTCCAGTCCTTATAACTATCTCATCATAGAACAAGGTTTCAAGAAATATGAATCCTTGAGTACATTTTTGGCACCTTTCTTACTGTTATCTGTGTTTTTGTTCATTCATTTATTTTTAGTAGCTCTTTATTAATCTGAGTATCCTAATTTTTAGACTCCAGTGTTGAACTCAGGATGAGAAGCTCACTATAAATACTCCCATCGACCAAAGTGATAGTGCTTCTCTCAAACTGGGAAGAACCTGAATTCTGTGTGACTGAGGTCCAGCTTTAGAATCAGACTCACCTGGAGTTAGCCTCTTGCCTTGGGCCTATAACTGTCTCTTTCTGAGCCTTAGTTTTCCCACCCATGACATCTTTCAGATCTCCCTCTCACATAATTTCCCTCTTTCTGAATCATTTGAGTAAATTGGAGACATCACGCTTCTTTATCCCTAAATTTTTTAATATGCATTTCTTCAGAACAGGCTATGCTCTTACAGAACTGCAGGCAGTGTAGTTATAAAAATCAGGAAAGTGATACATACTACCACCTAATTCACAATCCATACTCAAAATTCGTAAATTATGGCAATAATGTTCTGTTTTTGTTTTTCTGGCCTAGGATCCAATCAGGATTACATGTTGCATTTAGTAATATTTTTAGTCTTAAAGTAGAATGTTTCTTTCTTTGTCTTTCATGACGTTGATGTTTTTGAAGTGTACATGCCAGTTGCCTTGCAGAATGTCCCTCAGTTTGGGTTTCTCGGATGTTTCCTTGTGGTTGGGTTCAGGTTCTGCGTATTTGGCAGGAATTCTGCAGCAGTGATGTTGTGCAGGAGATCAGGAGGCACGCAATGTCACCATGTCTTATTACTGATTATGTTAACTGTGCAGTTAAGGTGGAGTCTGTGATTTTTGCACTGTGAAGTCACTCTCTCTTTTTAATTACTGAGTGATTTGTAGGGAGGCATTTTAAGACTAGATAAAAATGGAAAGGTTTTAAGCTGAGAAATTTCCAGTTCAGATTTGAGTTTTGGAAAGGATGCTCTTGACAGTGGGTTGTATGTAGGAAGCAAGAGTGGAGACAGACAGGGCAGAGAGGTGGGTGGGGCGGGAGAGGCCAGTGTTCTCAACACAAAGGACAGCAGTGAGAATGAATAAACTTGTATACACACAGCACGTGGTCAAATCTCACACACATCATGTTGAGTGAAAGAACCAGATACAAAAGAACTCATACGGTGGGGCCCCGTTTGTAGAAAGTCCAAGAACAGGCAAAGCTAATATGTGATGTGGTAAGTCAGGAGGGTGTTGCTATGTTTGTCACTGTGCACGGGAGGGAGAGGTCAGTAGGCTGTGGTCAAGGAGCGAAGTCCAAACAAGATTTATTCAGAAGGCGGATAGAGAAAAGATCCTGCACACAGTCTGGGGACAGGCAAGGTTGTTGTACAGTTTTGGGGTGAATTCTTTGCCTGGTGAGGAGTACAGAGGTCGTGTCAGCAGTGGGGCCTTGAGGAAGCCAACTTGGAAGGGGCATCAAAGAAAGGGAATTGCTCCAATTGTTTGTGGAGTCTCAAGAAAACTTCTTTTTTGTTCTTTAGTAAATTATTTTTAAATTATAAGATTACAATGCCTTGATTATGCAAAATAGCAAAATGGAAATTAAATAAAATCGATAAACCAAAAGACAAAGAAAACTTGATTTTCTTGAATATCAGTCAGTACTTAAGCCATCATTATAAGTATTTGATATCCCAGTCACATCTTACGTAGACAGGTATAAACATTTCAAACATTTTACTTGTGGGTTTAACTTTCCATTTTCAACTTTTATGAACTGTAATATAATTTACTTCAAACCCCATTATACCGAGTGTTTATACCGCAACAGAAGCAGGTCTCACGTGTGCTGCCCAGTGTGGGACTGGGGCACAGGTTTTAAATTTTGGCTGTAGACAAAAATTATACACTGCATTCAGCACAGTACAATACATTATGTTAACCAGACCATGGAGTTCAGTACACTTATTGCAGGATTGGTATTTCTTTATCTTTGAACTGAACTGGAAAACTTTTTCAAAAAGGTTTTTTAGATTTATTTTTGGACATAGAGGAAGAGAGGGAGAGAAACATTGATGTGTGAAATATAGATCAGTTACATGTGCCCTGACAGGGAATCAAACCTGAAACCTTTTGGTATGCAGCCCAGTGCTCAGCCCACTGGGCCACACCACCCAGGGTGTGAACACTTTTGAGAGTCTGTACTTGGAGCTCACAGGACAGGCATGTATTCCTCTACTAGGTTCTGTTCACATCTGTGTTCCCAGCACCCAGAACAGGACCTGACACAGTGAGTGCTCAGTAAATATCTGTGCAATGGACAGATAGATGGATGCGCGGATGGGTGGATGAGTGGACAAGTGGACAGGTGGGTGGACAGATGGGTAAGTGTGCCCATGGATAGATGGGTGGGTGGATGACTTGGTCTGAGTGAGGCCTGTGCACAGGTAGGTTTTGAAAGCTCCCCAGGATCCCAGTGTCTGGCCAGTGCTGCCACCGTACCAGGCATTGACAGAGGGCTGACCATACCCACGGCCAATCCGTGTGCCCCATGGAGAGTTCATCCACCCAGAGGAGGTGACACCTTTGGCTTATTCTCATACAGGTTCTCTAAGGCCTAATGGTGACTCGGTGTGTAACCAGGTTTAGGACCAATGGCCCAGCCTGCCCATCAGGCTCAGTGTTTCCCGTTCCCCACCCAGGTGGCCCGTGTGGATGGCACTGTGGACACGCCCCCCTGCCTGCGCCTGACCCACCGCACCTGGGGCTCCCAGAACAGTCTAGTGGAGATGGTCTTTCTTCGGCTGAGTCTTCCAGTCCAGTTCCACCAGCACTTCCGTTGCACTGCAGGGGCCACCCCTCTGGCACCCCCTGGGCCGCAGCCGCCCACCGAGGACGAGGACCGGGCAGCAGAGCCTGACACTGACTATGAAAACCTACGCCGCTCAGCTGGACGCTGGGGCGAGGCTGAGGGGGGCAAAGAGGGAACTACCAAGGAGGGGGCACCCGGGAGCACCCCACAGGCTGGGGTAGAGGTCCAGCCTGTCAGGGCAGAAAATGAGAAGGATGCTACCACAGAGAAGAACAAGAAGAGAGGGTGAGTCAAGGTGGGGCCTGGGGCCTCCAGTTGGGCAACCTCAACAATTTAAGAAACTCTGGCGCATCCCCAGGTGTCTCCATATATGTTCAGTGAGTCAGATCCTGAGGGATCCTATTGTGTCTCAAATGACATTGTGTCTCAATGGCATAATGCCATTATTTTCCTAGGAAGTTCTAATTTCCCTGAGGATGTAAAATTGGGGTATCCTACTATATCTATGGAAAACTTCGCCATCCTTGGGGTACCTGGTGGGCCTCAGGCATTTCACCTGATGGGCTTCATACCCATGGACAGTGAAGGGAGGACCTCACTGCCTTGGCAGAGTTGACCATACCCCAAGGTATCCCAGTGAATGCCAGTGATCTTCTGAATTAGGGTCATTTCTGTGCTTCAGATGTTCCCCCAAAACTATTTCAAGGAACTCCCTTGAAAGGCATTAAACTTGAGTTGAAATGAAATCTGCTTTCCCCCTACTACAGCAGTGGTTTTCGAGTGAGATATAGTTTTGTATCTTTTGGGGGTATTTGGCAACAATGGGAGATTTTAGTTATCACCGTTTCAGGGGTGCTGCTGCTGGAGTCTCCAGGGATTCTACTTGCTTTCAGTGTACAAGACAGTCCCACATGCGAAGAATTGTCCTTTCCCAAATTCCTTTAACATCCACATGAGAAATGCATATGAGAACTGCTGACCTAGGGGGACCACTATGCACCCCAAAGGGGACCTCTGGGGTTCCAAGAGGCACCTGTAAATTTGGTTCAACTGACATCCCCAAGCACAGAGTGCAGCACCTTAGAATGGATTAGTCTGGCACAGTTGGGAATTCTATCCTTCTAGGGCAGGGGTCCCCAACCTCTGGGCTGAGGACTGGTACTGGTCCAGGCCTATTAGGAACCAGGCTGCAAAGCAGGAAGTGAGCTTTAATGCAATGCACTTGAATCATCCTGAAACCATCCCAAACCCCCAGCCTTAATCCGTGGAAAAACTTTCTTCCATGAAACCGGTCCCTGGTGCCAAAAAAGTTGGGGACCTCTATTCTAGGGGGAAAGCCTTGGGTATGAGATACAGGATGTAGTTAGGACAGATGTGGGGGGCGTGAATGTTGTGACTGGGGGACTGGAGGGCTGGACGTGAGAGCTGTTCTTACGCAGTCCCTCCTTCCCGCTCCCAGGTTCTTATTCAAGGCCAAGAAGGCTGCCATGATGACCCAGCCACCAGCCACCCCGTCTCTTCCCCGACTCCCTCGAGAGGTGGTACCTGCAGATGACCGCGATGACCCTGAGATCATCCTCAACACCACCACGGTGCGGACCAGGGACCTTCGATTTCAGGAACCCCTCAGATTTCAGAATGTTATGTTGTGATCCCCAGTAATTGCCCATAACTAGGAACACCTCAATGTGTAATGGAGACCTCAAAATACAGCGCACAATGATTCAATCCTCTAAACTCCTAGATACACAGGGCCTAAAAACTGCCAGGAACACAGTGAAGCTATAATGCACACTATATAACTCCCAGGGGTCCCAAAATCCAAGAGGTAAACCAGCACAGACTTGGGACCCCAATATTTGTGTTCGCCCATATACACTAAATACATCCACATTTAAGTTATTGTAGTATGTTCCTGGGAACCAAAATTGACTCCAATATAGTTTTGGGATTTCCCAAATCTGGAATGTTTTCTGAGACAAGCAGTCTAATGTTAGGATCATGGGTGACATGGGTGCCCTTGGGTGAGCCATGTCACTGCTCTGTGCCTTCTTGTCTATGGAAGCTCTGCGCTTTCCCCATCTGTAAAATGAGGATAAAAATTGTACCCTGATGGTAGTTGTAAGGAATAAGTGAGTTAATTTATGAGCTAATTAGTAAGCTGTTTGTTAGCCATTATTTATATATAACTTTGCTGTAACCTGGGGGGAGACCCAGATTTGGAGGTATCACAAATAGTCCCAAAGGATTCCTGAATTTAGAGATACATCAGTAGACACTGAAACGGAGGGACATAGACCCACTGGGTCTCAAATCTAGTGGCTTCTTTTTAAACTCCCAGAAGACACTGAGACTCCAGAGAAACCCACTCAGAGACCTAGGGAAGCGCTGTGTCACCATTCTTCTGGACTGACCACTGTTCCCCCTGCCCTCTGCCTCTCTAGTACTATTACTCCGTGAGGGTCTTCGCTGGCCAGGAGCCCAGCTGCGTGTGGGTCGGCTGGGTCACCCCCGACTACCATCAGCACGACATGAACTTTGACCTCAGCAAGGTCCGGGCTGTGACAGTGACCATGGGGGATGAACAAGGCAACATCCACAGCAGGTGCCGGGGAGGGGTAGGGACAGTGGGAGGGGGGAGGTCAGCTCTGGGCACCTGGCTCAGAAGCTTCCCTCCTACTCTTCCTCCTGTCTTCCTGTTTATTTCCCTCCAACGGCTCCTGCTCTGCTTTTTTCTCCTCCTCTCCTTTTTCCATTTCTTTTTTTTTCTGTTTATCTCACCCTCCTTTGTTTACACTACCTCCTTTCTCTGTTTTCTACTCTTTGCTCCCCTTTCTTCTGCTCCTTCCAGAACACCCCACCAGCTTCTAAGAATTCTAGCTCCAAGGGGCTCACATTGGGGTGAGGGGTTTCAGTGCTCAGGTCTGCAGGTGGTGGTGGTTTGGGGATGAGCCCTGAGGTCATGGTGTTCTAGGAGCTCAGGGAAGGGAGTGTGCAGGGGCCACAGTGCCTTGGCTGAGGACCCATGCGCTGACTCCCCATTGTCTCCTACAGCCTCAAGTGCAGCAACTGCTACATGGTGTGGGGCGGGGACTTCGTGAGCTCCGGGCAGCAGGGCCGGATCAGTCACACGGACCTTGTCATTGGCTGTCTGGTGGACTTGGCCACCGGCCTAATGACCTTTACAGCCAATGGCAAAGAGAGCAACACCTTTTTCCAGGTGAGTCCAGATCTCTACAACTTAGCAATAGCATCTTCATGTCCCAGCATCCTGGGACAACCCTCCAAGAGACCCCTGGAGGCCAGACCTTAGAAAGACAGGACAAAAACAGTACCTAGTCCTCGACACAGGCCAGAGCTGAGAGGCTCCTGGGAGACTGCCCAGTTAAACCAGTCATTGAAATGAGGCCCAGAAACGAGGAGACAGAGCATATTCTTGAGCTTAGACAAAGGTTCACATTCTCTGTTAGGCTGGGTGCCACCAGTCACCACCTTTTCACCAATCAGGTGGGCCAGAATTCTAAGATGGGCTCTTCCTTTTCAACATTTTATCATGAAAAATTTTAAGTATACAGCAAAATTGAAGGAATTGTACAGTGAACATCCATATACCTACCACCAAGAATCTACCATCCATGTTTTACTTCAGTGGGTTTTTTTTTTTGTAAACATTTTTTATTTATCTATCTTTGGAAGGGAAGGGAGGGAGAGAAGGAGAGAAATATCAATGTATGGTTGCTTCTCGTGCGTCCCCTGACAGGAACTGGCCTGCAACCCAGGCATGTTCCCGGACTGGGAATCGAACCGCGATCCTTTGGTTCACAGGCCCGCATTCAATCCACTGAGCTACACCAGCCAGGGCACTTCAGTGGTTTTATCACATATTTATTCACCTATCCATCCACCAATCCATCTAAATTGGATTTTACAAAACTGAATTTTAAATGGAGAACTTCAAAAATATACAGAACTAGAAGAGCATAATTGACCTCCACGTCCCCATTACACGGCTTCAGCTGTTACCCACTCATTGCCAATCTTCCTTCATCCCTACCCCCCACACCCACCTTCACTGTCACACCCACTGGGTGACTTTGAAAGAGATCCTAGACATCATCTAGTTTCCTCTCTTTTCATGATATATCTCTAAAAGATAAGGACAATATCATCACCTTTAAAAAGTCCTAATAATTCCTAAATATCATCAAATGTCTCTGGTCCATGTTCAGATTCCTCTGGTTGTCTCAGAGACATCATTTTTTACCATTTGTTTATTTGAATTGAAATTTAAATAAGGTCATATGTTTTAATTGGTTGCTATGTCCCTTGAATTTCTTTTATATGTAGATTTCCTCTCTCTCTTTCTCCCTCTCTCCCTCTTTCCCTCTCTCCCTCTCTTCTTTGAGTTGTATTTGTTGAAGAAACCAGGCTGTCTGTCCTGTAGAGACCTTTGCTCTGCAAAGTGTGGTCCCTGGGCCAGCAGGGTCTGCATCACCTGAGAGTTTGTTAGAAATGCAGAATCTCTACAAAAAGATGTTCAAGATCACTAATCATTAGGGAGATGCAAATTAAAACCACAATGAGATATCATCTCATACCTGTCAGAGTGACTATGTCAACACAGCCGACTAGTCTTGGAGAGGATGTGGAGCAAAGGGAAGCCTCGTGCACTGCTGGTGGGAATGCAGATGGGTGCAGCCACTGTGGAAAACAGTATGGATGTCCCTCAAAAAAATTAAAGATAGAACTGCCATACAACCCACCCAGCAATCCTACTTTTGGGTATTTATCTGAGGAGATACAAAACACTAATTTGAAAAGACACATGGACCCCTATGTTCACTGCAGCATTATTTACAATAGCCAAGATATGGAAGCAACCTAAGTGTCTACTGATAGACAAGTGGATAAAGATGTGTTCTGTATGTACAACGGAGTATTACGCAGCCATAAAAAGAATGTAATCTTACCATTTGTGACAACATGGATGGAGCTGTAGGGTATTATGCTACAAAGACAAGTATTATATAACTTCACTTATATATGGAATCTAAAAACCAAAATAAGTGAACAAACAAAACAGAAACAAACTCATAGATACAGAGAGAAAATTGATGGTTGCCAAATGGGAGGGGGGTTGGAGGATGAATGAAAATGGTGAAGGGATTAAGAAGCACAAATTGCCGTCTATAAAAACAGTCCCAGGGATGTAACGTACAGTATAGGGAACCAGTCAGTAATATTGTGATAACTATGTGTACTGTTAGGTGGGTGCCAGACTTAACAGGGCGATCATTTTGTAAGGTATATCACTGTGTTGTACACCTGAAGATAGTATAATATTATGTGTCAACAGTAATAGGGAAAAAATGTTAAAGAACAATGCAAAATCTCAGGCCTCTCCCAAGACCCACTGATCAGAATGTGCATTTTAACAAAGCCCAGGGGATTCTTTGTGCACGCTGCCATTGAAACAGCTTGGGCCCAGCTCCTCACTGTCAGGATCTGGCTGACGCATCCTTGCGGGATCATTTGAATATTTACCTCTGTCCCCTGTATTTCCTGTCAGCTGGGAGATGGGTGCAGAGGTGCAATTAGATTCAGATTTGGTTTTGGCAAGATTGTTTCCCAGATGGTTGTGTTTGTGGTTGTTCTACTGTGAAGATCAGGAGGGCTGGGGAAAGGGGCAGGCGAGGATGCTGGATTTTAATATCCTTGGAGAGAAATGGAAATGGCGATCATGGTCGGGGACAGGATGACCCAGATGACAGGTTATCCTGGTGGAGCTGAAGGAGGTTGTTCAGGCTGGATCAGAGACAGTGCAGCCCAAGGGCAACTTCAGGGCCATTGTGGAGCCCACAGTGCCCTTCTCCTCACCCTGCCCTGCTCTTCTTGCCAGGTGGAACCCAACACAAAGCTCTTTCCTGCTGTCTTTGTCCTGCCCACCCACCAGAACGTCATCCAGTTTGAGCTGGGGAAGCAGAAGGTCAGAGTGCAGTGATGGGACAGGCCAGGGTGGGAGGTGTGGGAAGTCAGAGTCAGGCTGGAGGAGTAGACAAAGGGAAGGGGGCAATCCAGGAGTTTCCCTGGAAGCAGAGTGGCAGGACAGGACTGGGAGTCCTAACCTCTGCACCATGCCTCCAGAACATCATGCCACTGTCAGCTGCCATGTTCCTGAGCGAGCGCAAGAACCCGGCCCCGCAATGCCCACCGAGGCTCGAGGTGCAGATGCTGACGCCTATCTCGTGGAGCCGCATGCCCAACCACTTCCTGCAGGTGGAGACACGGCGAGCTGGCGAGCGACTGGGTTGGGCCGTGCAGTGCCAGGAGCCGCTGACCATGATGGCTCTGCACATCCCTGAGGAGAACCGGTCAGGGCCAGCCCATATGCACCATGGGGGAGGGGGGAATGTGGGGGTATTGCAGGCAAACCTCCTGGGTGTGAGCCCAACTCAGTGTCCCCCACCACTACCCTAGGGTTCCAGCCAACACTCCAGAAGGCCCCAGACCTACCTTACTGTCCCCAGATAACACCCTAAGGGGCCTTAGATCCATCCATCTCAGCGAACTCCAGACCCACCTTAGGGGATCCTAGGCCCTTTTCAGTGGACCATGGACCCACCTTATGGGACTCCAAACCCATCTTAGGGAGCCCAGAACCACATCAAAGAGCCCACACAACACCCCAGGGGCTTCAAGTACAGTTTGGAGGATCTGGGCATTACTTACTTAGAGAGGCATGAATCACACCCAAGGTGTCTCAGTCACACCCAGGAGGACTTCAGATGTATCCCATGGAGCTCTTCAAACCCACTCCAGGGGACCCAGACACATCTGGGTTGATGTTGTTCACACGAATAGCAAGAGTGCTGTTAAGAACTCTGAATATGGCCAGGAATCCCAGACTCGCCCCACAAGGCTGCCAACATACTTCATCTTTCCTTTATTCATTCATTTGACAAATAACTTTGAGCTCCTCCTATGTGACTGGCAGCGTTCCAGGCTTGAGACCCTCGGCCTTTGTGAACAAACATTCTAGTAATGCTCATGTATAACTCAGTGGGCTCACACCCATCCTGGGGGGCCAGACGCATCCATTTATTCAGTCAACAAATATTTATTGAACACTTAACTATGTGCTAGGTCCTGTTTAGGTGCTGGACATATAGAAAGAAAACAAAACAAAATCCAAAACAGGCAGAAATGTCCTTCCCTGGCGGTATTTACATTGTAGTAGTGCGGAGACATAGGGTACTCAGACCTGCCAGAGGCAGGGGTTCCAGGCCTAAACCTGGATCCCAGATACATTCAGGGTCGCCAGATTTTCTCCATGGAGTCACGGATACCCAGAGTGCCAGACACTCCCGGTGGGCCCTCGGACCCTTTAGGGACTTCCAGAATCATTGAGACGCTCCTCAAACCAGCTGCATAAAACTCACAGAACCTTGACCCAGTGAATCACTGGGATTCTCTTGGGGTCACCAAAACTCACCTACGCACCTCTTTGCCTCTCTCTGGTCCCTGTCTGTCTCCCATCTCTTCTGCCTGTTCTGTCCCTGTCTGTGGCTCATCTCTGCCACAGGTGCATGGATATCCTGGAGCTGTCCGAGCGCCTGGAACTGCAGCGCTTCCACTCCCACACCCTTCGCCTCTACCGTGCAGTGTGCGCCTTGGGCAACAACCGCGTGGCGCATGCTCTGTGCAGTCACGTGGACCAGGCGCAGCTGCTGCACGCTCTGGAGGACGCGCACCTCCCCGGACCCCTGCGTGCTGGCTACTATGATCTCCTCATCAGCATCCACCTGGAAAGTGCCTGCCGCAGCCGCCGCTCCATGCTCTCTGAGTACATCGTGCCTCTCACGCCTGAGACCCGTACCATCACCCTCTTCCCACCTGGAAAAAGCAAGGATAATGGTCCCCGACGCCATGGCCTGCCTGGCGTTGGCATCACCACCTCGCTGCGGCCTCCACACCATTTCTCACCCCCCTGTTTCGTGGCTGCCCTGCCCAATGCTGGAATGGCAGAAGCTCCAGCCCGCCTCAGCCCCAGCATCCCTCTGGAGGCGCTACGGGACAAAGCACTGAGAATGCTGGGGGAGGCGGTGCGAGATGGGGGGCAGCACGCACGCGACCCTGTTGGTGGTTCGGTGGAGTTCCAGTTTGTCCCTGTGCTCAAGCTTGTGTCCACCCTGCTGGTAATGGCTTCCTCCTGCTTTCCTCTGTCCCACTTCTTCCACAGTCCAAATAATCTGTGTGTATGTAGTACCAACTACTCTCGCATTTATGAATCCAGCCACCCATTCATCTCTCCGTGTATACATCCTGCACCTTTCGGTTTATCCCTCCCTCTTCTACTCATCCTTCATTAACGTTTCCTCCCATTCATGCATCTAATTCATATATGTATTGATTTCTTCTTCTTTCCATTCAGCCATCCAACGAACCATCATTCACCCATCCATCTATTTATTCTTCCATTCTCCAACCACATATTCATCCAGCTTTCAATCTAGTTTTCCATTCAGACTTTCACTCACTCATACATCAGCTCATCCACCATTCCATCTATTCATCTGTCCCCCTACCCATTTACTTATTAATCCATCTTTCCTTTCATACATCCAATTATCATTCTATTTCCACCTATGCACCAATATATCCATATATATATCCAGTCACCATCCACAGATCCATCCATTCTTCATCTTCCACCTACCTGTTCATCCAGACGTACATCTCTCTATCCATATGTATTTTCCACCTATCCACCTACCTACGAATCTATCCAACCACTTCCACCCATTCATCCACTCACCCATCCACCCAGTCTCCATCTTTTGTTCATCCTCTGTTTCATTCACTTAACCATCTAATGATTCATCCATATACCTACCTACAGATCCATTCAGTTTTTCATACACAAACTTACCCATCCGTCCCACTCTACTGCATGACTATCTACCCATTTATCTATTTACCCTTCCACTCATTTACTTGCTTATGTATCTATCAAACCATCCATTCACCTACCCACATATCTATACATCATTTGTCCTCTGTCATCCATCCACTCAACATCTCTTCCTCCACCTTTACCTTTGCCTCTCCATTCCTTATCCACTCACCCATTTTTTTCTCCTCTGGAAGCTGTTACTATCCCATCTATTAATTCAGCCACCCAGTTCTCCCCCCATTCATCCATGTTTCTCTTTCTCAATTCTTCTTCCCTTTTATCTATTCACTCATCTTCCATCTGTTAGCATCTCCATTATGTTGACTTAAAACTGGCATATACTGGAAGCTATAATGGCCTCCATCAGGTACAGGGTATGTCCTGTTCCAGAGGCACATGTGCTCAAGCTTGGGAGTCTAGACACTTACTTATGAAGAGAGAGATGCTCATGTTTGGCTATAATGGTCTGGACCCTATGGGTAGGACATGGGATATGGATCAGGGGGATTCTTAAGGAAGATGAATGTTAGGGCAGAGGAATTCCATTCCTGCTTGTAGGAGGAACCATATAGCCCATGCAGGAATGAGTCTGCCATGCTCAGGAGAAGTAGGTCTGGGAAGTAATGCTGGGACTTGATTATGGAGGCTCTGCAGGCCACAGTGAAAGACCCAGGATTTGTCCTGTAGGTGATGGGCATCTTTCGAGATGAGGATGTGAAACAGATATTGAAGATGATTGAGCCTGAGGTATTCACTGAGGAAGAAGAGGAAGATGAGGAGGAGAAAGAGGAGGATGAAGAAGAAAACAAGGAAGAGAAGGAGGAAGATGAGGAGGAAGAGGCACAGGAGAAGGAAGATGAGGAAAAAGAGGAAGAGGAGACAGCAGAAGGGGAAAAAGAAGAAGGCTTGGAGGAGGGGCTTCTCCAGATGAAGTTGCCAGAGTCTGTGAAATTACAGGTGGGCTGGTTCTTCTCATTTCTGAACCTCTATTCATCTGGGGTGGGAGACACAGTGATGAGGCATGAGTCTGGATTTGTCCTGAGGCAGTGGGGAACTATGGAAGTGCATAAAGGAGTGGAGTGCTGCTGGCTTGGAAGGATCTCTCTGGTTTCCACATGGGAAATGAATTGGAGAAATGAGACCATGGAGAAGTCTGGCCTAAGGATCCAGGCAGGAGATGGTGGTAGCTGGACAAGGTCAGAGCCACTGAGAAGGGAGAGAAAGCAAGAAGAGTCTCAAGGAGGTCTTGATAGTCTTACCACCATCCCTCCTACCGCATGGTTGTTCTCCCACAGATGTGCCACCTACTGGAGTATTTCTGTGATCAAGAGCGGCAGCACCGTGTGGAGTCCTTGGTAGCCTTTGCAGAGCGCTATGTGGACAAGCTCCAGGCCAACCAGCGGGACCGCTACAGCCTCCTCATGAAAGCCTTCACCATGTCTGCAGCTGAGACTGCCCGACGTACTCGAGAGTTCCGCTCCCCACCCCAGGAGCAGGTCCTCTGACCCCTGACCCTGGTTGGCTTTACTGTCTAAACCCCAAACTCAGCCTCTCCCCCACTGTGATCACTAATGGCACTTGACCTCTAAACCTGTGCTTGATCTCTGACGCTATTGAAATACTTATACTTATCTCTTACTCTCCTACCTATCTCTGAATTAACTTGACCTCCAAGTCATCCAGAATGACCCTGACCCTTTCAAACCTCTAGTCTCCCAGATATTCTTCATTAACTCACACTTTGGCTCATGACCTTAGACAGGGTCTCACAATTGGATTTTCAATCCTTTACCTCAGTGTTCCTGCTCCAGGGGTCTCTGACCCTCATTCTAACCTTTGACCTTCTCCTAGATCAACATGCTAGTGCACTTCAAAGATGGTGAGGAAGAGGAAGGTTGTCCTCTCCCTGAAGAGATTCGCTTGAATTTGCTTGAATTTCATGAAGACCTGCTGGCACACTGTGGTAAGGAAGGGCTCAGAGAACCCTCCTTCCAAACTTTCTCTTGAGACCTCTCCTGAATTTTCTCTAACATTTCCTGATTTTAAACATCTATAGTATTGGTGCTATGTAACTGTTGTTTGGTTGGTTGGTTGAGTAAATGAATGAATAAATAGATGTATTTGTGAACACAGGTTATGAGTGGAATGATATAAATGGGTATTTGGGTGGATATGTATATGGATGGATGGCTATAGGCAGAGGGATGAGTGTGGAGAAATGGCTGGCTGGAGGGATGGGTGGACGACTGCTGTTGCTGTTGATGAGAAGTCAGCTGACAATCTTACTGAGATTCCCCTATAGTGTGTTGTTTTTCTCTGGCTGGCTTTCAAAATTTTCTCATTGCCTTTGCCTTCAAATAATTTGAGTATGATGCATCTAAGTATAGAGCTCTTTGAATTTGTTCTACTTGAAGTTTAATTTCTTGGATATGCAGATTAATGTTTTTCATCAAATTTGGGATTTCTGGTCATATTTCTCCAATTATTTTTTCTGCCCTTTTCTCTTCTTCTGGGATTCTTAATATAGGTATGCTGGATGGTGTCCTACGGGCCTCTGAGGCTCTGCTAGTTTTTCTTCATTATTTTTCTGTTTTTCAGACTAGATAATCTCTATTGTCCCACATTCAAGTTCACTGATTCTCCTACCAGGCCAAATATGTGGTCATACCTCTCCAGTGATTTTTAAAGATTTTATTTATTTATTTTCAGAGGGAGGGGAAGGGAGGAAGAAAGAAGGAGAGAAACATCAGTCATTTGTCTCTCACACACCCCCAACTGGGAACATGTTCTGCAACCCAGGCATTTGCCCTGACAGGGAATTGAACCAGCCACCTTTCCATTCACAGGCCAAAGCTCAATCCACTGAGCCATACCAGCCAGGGCTCTAGTGACTTTTTAAAATTCTTATTGTACTTCTCAATTCCCGAATTTCTATATGGTTATTTTTTATATCACCTCATTATTAATATTCCCTATTTGATGAGTCATTGTCTTCATACTTTTATTTAATGCTTCAAACATGGTTTTCTTTAGTTCTTTGAACATATTTGTGGTAGCTGATTTAAAAGACAAATATTTCACCCAGGCCAGATAGCTCAGTTGGTTAGAGCATTGCTCCCATATAACAAAGTTGTGGGTTTGATTCCCAGTCAGGGCATGTACAAGAATCAGTCAATGAGTCCATGAATAGGTGTATCAACAAATTGATGTTTCTCTATCTCCCACCCTTTCTCTCTCTGAAATCAATAAATAAAAAATAAATAAATAAGTAAAACTCTACAAAATAAAAAAATAAGAAAAGACAAATACAAATACTTCAAAGGATGAATAAATGAAAAAAGTAGGACAATTAAAGATATAAATGAAAAAAACCTGTGAATGAACACACGAGTGAATGTACAGGTGAAGGGATGAAAAAGTGAATGATGAAGGAGACAAATAAATAAGCAGATGAGTGACACTCCCTCCTTCTTGACCACCTCCAGGAATTCAGCTGGTGGGGGAGGAGGAGGAACCAGAGGAAGAGGTCACCCTGGGCAGCCGTCTGATGAGCCTGTTGGAGAAAGTGCGGCTGGTGAAGAAGAAGGAGGAGAAACCTGAGGAGGAGCTGCCTGCTGAGGAGAGTAAACCCCGTAAGGACAGGGCCATTAGGGAGGGGGCCAAGGTGGGGCAGGCCTCCCTGTGCTTGGGGAGCCTTTGAGTCCAAGGTGGGCTATAAAGAGTAGCGCAACTAGAGAGGAGGCACACTGAAGGTGTGGCCCAAATATGGAGCTGCACAGTATGTGTGTTGGACCCGGGTGGCATGTGGCTCTCCAGAGCAGAGACTTACGTCCATGCATGACAGCTCCTACACCACTATGGTTTCCATGTCCTCGTGGTTTTGGTTTGCTTTTTAAAATATATATATTTTTTATTCATTTATTTTCAGAAAGAGGGGAAGGGGGAGAGAAAGAGAGGGAGAGAAACATCAGTGTGTGGCTGTCTCTCATGCACCCCCTACTGGATACCTGGCCTGTGACCCAGGCATGTGCCCTGACTGGGAATTAAACTGGCAGCCCTTTGGTTCACAGGCCAGCGCTCAATCCACTGAGCCACACCAGCCAGAGTTGCTTTGCTTTTCTTTCTCAGTAACATGATTACCATGCTAGGAAATTAGAAAAGCAGTTATGATAAGTGTTGGGCCAATGGGTCATCATGCAAACTATATATTAGTCCCATCTCACAAGGACAGATTCCTTGATGTTAGTAGAGGATTTAGTCTACAACATTTGGGAAGTTTTTATTGGGTCAACTCTGAGCCAGACACTGTTGGCAGGGCTGGGGAATACAGTCAAGTCCCCATCCTCAAGAGGTTCAAAATATTATGACAGATAACAAACGTGTGTGTGTGTGTGTGTGTGTGTGTGTGTGTGTGTGTGTGTGTGTGTGTATCATCATGTCAGGTGGTGTGGATGCTAAGAAGAATGAGGTTGAGTGAGAGGAGAGGGAGAGACAAAGATGAAGGGGCAGAATCGGGAAGAGAGGTGTGTGAAGGTCTAGAGAAGGACAACTGGTATAGAGGGAACAGCCAATGCAAAGGCCCTAAGGCAGGGACATGCGCCGTGTGTTTAGAGGTCAATGTGGCTGGAGTGAAGTGAGCAAGGGGAGAGGGGCAGGAGATGAGGTTAGAAGTGATGGGCCAGAGTGTGTAAGGAAGGTAAGATTAACACATCACAGGTCATAAATTGACACTATCATTTAATGCCAGTGCCTGAAGGTTTCTTTTAACCTTGAGACACAGGAGACATCTGTTCTTCTCTCCCAAAAATCCTGGGAAGGAAAAGGGTTGGAAGAGAAAGAGAGACAGAGAGATAGGGGATAGGAGATGTGGGAGAGGAAAGGCCCAGGGAGATGGCCAGGGAAAATAAGAGTTGTTCTGACATCATTTTCAAATGATACCAAACTGTTCGCAGTTTTTCTTTGTGTTTGTTGACTCTTGTGATGAAAAGTTGGCAGTGTTTTATCAGGACACATGGAATGGAGGCTTGTTTTCAGAGATGCATAGTGAACTGCTTATAATAGTGCTCTGGTGTTCTCTAGCGATTCCATTTTTTTCCTCTTGAAAGTTGTAGAGGCCCTTATGGAAGGGGTATTAGAGTGAAGAGAATACAGAGGCTCTTGGAGCAATAGAAAAATATGCCTGAATCCAAGCACTCCCCACAGGTGGAGCAGGGCAGTTAGTAACCGAGAAGCCACTGGAAAAGGGGGGGCCCCTTTTGCATTGTTTGGGCTCAAAGCTCTGGCCAAGCAGAGTGTGCTGACCCTCAGGTCCCTTTCCCAGAGTCTCTGCAGGACCTGGTGTCCCACACAGTGGTACAGTGGGCCCAAGAGGACTTTGTGCAGAGCCCCGAGCTGGTACGGGCCATGTTCAGCCTCTTGCACCGGCAGTACGACGGTCTCGGGGAGCTGCTACGCGCCCTGCCCCGGGCGTACACCATCTCACCATCTTCCGTGGAGGACACCATGAGCCTGCTCGAGTGTCTCGGCCAGATCCGCTCGCTGCTCATTGTGCAGATGGGTCCCCAGGAGGAGAACCTCATGATCCAGAGCATTGGGTGAGGCACCATCTCCTCCTTGACTTTGCACATCCCAGAGGAAAGGAGGGGAGATTTCCTGGCTCCAGCTTGTCCCCTGGGTCACATCCTCTGGGTACGGTGATATCTCCTTCCTCCACCTGTGTTTCATCCTTGGGTGATATATTTCTTTTGGCAGCTAACTCAATCCCCGAAATAATGTCCTCTACCCTGACCTCTCCACCCACCCCTAGGGTTAACAGCTCCTACTGACCTGTGACTCTTGGCATAAAGTTCAGCCTTTTTGAGCTTCAATTTCCTTATCTCATGCCTACCTCATTGAGTTCCTGCACAGCTTTAGTGAGCTCTTGGTTGTAGCCATGGCAATAACAATAATAGTATTGAGCACTCACTTAGTGTCAGGTGCCTCATTTTCTCAGACAGCAAACATTTATTAAACACCTACTGTATGCCGAGCCCTTTCTAGGCACTTGGGGATACAATGGGCAACATGATAAAAGTCTTCTCCCTAGGGGAGTCTACCTGGTGATGGCCCCCTCAAGGGTCTTGGGTCTAGGGGCTCTCTCTGGACTTGGACCCCCCAAAGCATCCCACCTGTCCACAGAAACATCATGAACAACAAAGTTTTCTACCAGCACCCGAACCTGATGCGGGCACTGGGCATGCATGAGACAGTCATGGAGGTCATGGTGAATGTTCTCGGGGGTGGCGAATCCAAGGTAAGTGTCCTGCATGGGCCTGGGAGCTCCAGAGGCAGGGGCTACGGAGGGAAGGCACTGACCACTGACCCACCCTGCCCACCCCAGGAGATTCGCTTCCCTAAGATGGTGACAAGCTGCTGCCGCTTCCTCTGCTACTTCTGCCGCATTAGCCGTCAGAACCAGCGCTCCATGTTTGACCACCTGAGCTACCTGCTGGAGAACAGCGGAATTGGCCTGGGTGAGAATCCCGGAGCCTGGTGCTGCCCCCCAGGACCCACTCCTGGGAGTCCATCCAGACCCACCTCACTCTCTACTGGCTGGCTCACTCATTCATTCAGCAAATACCCTCAACCTGCCCTTGACCTGACCCTGTAATGGGTAGTGCTGGAGACACCCAGACAGCCCTGGGCCTGGCCCTCGCAGGGCTCATAGTATTACAGAAAAGACAGACCCATACCAGACAGCAGCAGCCCAGAGTGGTCAGGCCTGGGATGGGGAAGGACAAGCCAGAAGAGGTACCTGACCCAGATTGGAAAAGGGTGGTCAGGGAGGGCTTTCCAGGGGAGGTAGGATAAGCAGGAGAAAGACAGGTAGCTATGCACCTCCAAAGAGCATTCTCACCACCTTTCACCCCACAGGCATGCAGGGCTCCACACCCCTGGATGTGGCAGCTGCCTCTGTCATCGACAACAATGAGCTGGCCTTGGCATTGCAGGAGCAGGACCTGGAGAAGGTGTGGAGGGGGGAGGCCTGGGATCTGCGGGCACCCATTCTGAGTGGCTGTTCTGGACGGTCCAGGACTGAATTAGAAGGGAAATAATTTTCAGGGAAAGAACAGGATCTAGTCACTCACTGATGGGCTGAGGGCAAATCCACGCTCTCCCCTCCCCAGCTGTATGGCCTTGGCACATTTCTTGGCCCTCTGTGCCCCTACCTCTATGTGTAGTGCTGAAGGGTGTGGGCTCTGGAATTCAGCAACTTAGATTTAACTCTCCCCACTCCCTTGCTCTGGCCTTGGACAAATGACTTTAATTCTGCAGGCCTCTGATTCCTCATCTGCAGAATGAATATAATAATTAAAACAATGCTATAGAGTTGTTCAGAGGATTAAATAAGTTAATCTGTAAAAGCACTTCCAAAACAGTAAGCACTAACCTTTACCCGCTATTATATTGTTATTTACTTAACAAATATTTGTTGAGCACCAACTATGTGTCAGGATCTGTCCCCGGGGCGTTAGGGATGTGGCAGTGATGGTGACAGTCAAAACTCCTTTTTGGTTAGATGTTCTAGTTGGGAGAATGGATAATAAACAAGATAAATAAGTAGAATATATGGTTTATTAGCTGGTGATGAGGGTTAGAGAGGAAAAAGGTGAGAGGGAGAGAAATATCAAGTATCAGAAGGATGTCCACGTTTAGACAAGAGTGGTCAGATACAGCCTCCCTGAGAAAGTGACATTCAGGTAAAGCTCTGAAGGAGGTGAGGGACCATGTCGACATCAGGGGGAAGGCATTCCAGGTAGGGGAACAGCCAGTGCAAAGGTCATGAGGCAAGAGTGAACCTTAGGAGTTTGAAGAACAGCAAAGAGACCATTGGAGCAGAGGGAGCGAGAGGTTAGTGGTTGGAGGTGAGGGCAGGAGGTAAAGCAGGCAGGTTGTGTGAAGGGTCATGTGGGAAACAGTGAGGGTTCTGGCTTTTACCCTGAGAGGAGCATTCTGAGCAGGGAGGGGACGTGACCAGACTCAGGTGTTTGCAGGTTCTTTCTGATGGTGGGGGGGGGGGACAGATTGGGGAGAGTAGGGAGTCCCAGGTGGAGGCTGCACCCATGGCAGGTGGGAGATGAGGGTGGATGATGAGTCATCTTTTGCTGAGGGTTCCAGAGATAATTAGCATGCGGAGTGTCAGGGGTGGGCAGGGCCCTGAGCCTTGGGGAGGGAGGTAGTGTGGGTCTGGCCTCTGGCTGAGCCCTCCTCTGCCCCCAGGTGGTGTCCTACCTGGCTGGCTGTGGCCTCCAGAGTTGCCCCATGCTTCTGGCCAAAGGGTACCCAGACATCGGCTGGAACCCCTGTGGCGGTGAGCGCTACCTGGACTTCCTGCGCTTCGCTGTCTTCGTCAACGGTGAGGCAAATGGTGACAGTGGTGGGGTGGGAGGCTGGGGTCACTGGCTAAAGCCTCCCTTGGGTGGCCCACATCTTGAACCACAAGCCTGGTCTGAACAAGAGGCAGAGTCTGGGCGTGAACCCTTGAGGTACTGGGCCCAAGGCTGCCTGGGGAGGGATCCTGGGCTCACCAGGTCTCCTGACCCCACCGGAGCCACCAGGTGAGAGCGTAGAGGAGAATGCCAACGTGGTGGTTCGGCTGCTCATCCGCAAGCCGGAGTGCTTTGGGCCAGCCCTGCGGGGCGAGGGAGGCTCGGGACTGCTGGCTGCCATTGAAGAGGCCATCCGTATCTCTGAGGACCCTGCGAGGGATGGCCCAGGTGTCCGCAGGGACCGGCGGCGTGAGCAGTGAGTCTCCCACCTACTCTTCAACAGAACAACCTGCCCTCCTTGTCCCTTGCTGTCCCCTTACACCACCCATCTTTCCCTGTAGCTTTGGGGAGGAGCCCCCAGAGGAAAACCGGGTACACCTTGGACACGCCATCATGTCCTTCTATGCTGCCTTGATTGATCTGCTTGGACGCTGCGCACCAGAGATGCATGTGAGAACCAAAGAACGAGGGCAGAGGCATGCATGGCCAACCCTAAACCTCTTCATTTAGGCATTCGAGAACATTGATCCTGGGTTAGGCAATGCTGGGGGACACACCAGTGATCAAAACAGCCCCAGGTCCCACTCTCCCAGGGCTCCCTGTCCACTGCGGGGTGGGGGTGGGAACAGGCAGTGAGAGTAGGGGTGGTCAAGGCTGCCGTGTAGATACACAGGCAAGGGTTGGGGCTGTGTGGATCCTAGAGTTAGCCCCACGAGACGGAGTTCTGCTGTACCTGCCACAGGGTCAGGAAGGGATAGAATGGTGCATGGGTTTCCCAGTGACGTGCCCATCTCCCCCATGCAGCTAATCCAAGCAGGCAAGGGCGAGGCCCTGCGGATCCGTGCCATCCTTCGCTCCCTCGTGCCCCTGGATGACCTCGTGGGCATCATCAGCCTCCCCCTGCAGATCCCCACCCTGGGCAAAGGTTTGAGGTGGCGGGACTCAGTGAGGGAGTGATGATGGAGAGGGTGGGTCTGTAGGGGATCCCTGACTCCTTGTGTCCTGGCCTACAGATGGGGCTTTGGTACAGCCAAAGATGTCGGCATCCTTTGTGCCAGACCACAAGGCGTCCATGGTGCTCTTCCTGGACCGTGTGTATGGCATCGAGAACCAGGACTTCTTGCTGCATGTGCTGGACGTGGGGTTCTTGCCCGACATGAGGGCGGCTGCCTCATTGGACACGGTGAGCAGCCTGGCCACCCTCCCAACCTCCAGAGAGGGAATAGGTGTTCTGAAATTGTGTATGTATCCTGATATTCCCTCCCCCATCACCAAGAGAGAAAACAAAAACCAAGAAAAACTCTGAGTTCTGGGAAAGGGGAGGTGGAAATCTCCAACACCTCAGGTGGAGATTTTAAGAAATAATCATTCTCGGTGATGGCTCAGCACCACAGAGACACAAAGACTTGTGCACAACACCAACAGAAGGTGTTGATTACAGAAGGTGACACGGCCAAGTGAGATGAGGACTGACAACTGACTGCTGGTTTGGCTGGATGGAGGCCACGGGTGACCTTGACAAGCAGGTTCAGTAAGGTGATGGGCCCAAAGTCTTACTGGAGAACATTTAAGGAGCCTGGGAGGTGAGGTATGGATGGGGGACAGTGTGTTAAGTCTTTACACAAGTTGGTGACAAAGGAGGCACAGGAATGGCGATGTGCTGCAGGGGTGACCTTGGTCAAAAGAAGGATCTTCGTAAGATGAGAGAAATGACTGTTGGCCATTAACTGAGAAAAAGGAACACATTTGAATCTCTAACCATCAGCTTATCAGAAATACGGGGCAGAGGAACAAGTTCACTGACACCACCAGGAAGCAACCCATCCAAAGCCAAAATGTAGGAAATTCCACTGGACCAATGACCTAGTTTCTTCAGCAAATAAATAACATTAAAAATGGGGAGGAAAAGGGACAGTTACAGGTGAAAAGACCTAAGAGACCCCTCAGCTAAATATATGTAGTATGTTAACTTTCCTGCGGCCCAGACCCAGATAATCTCAGCTAAATGCCAACCAACTCTTGAGACAACTGGAGAAAGCGTGAATATTAAGATATTAATTTTGCATGGTGTGATAATGGCAGCATGGAATGTTAAATAGAAGTATGTGTCTTAATGGAGATACATATCTAAGTATCTTTGGGCAAAATGGTGTATGGCTGGGGTTGCATGAAAATATCACAAGAAAAAGGCGGGGTTAGAGAAAATGAACATGCAGGAGGTGGAAACTGCAGAGCAATCTAACTTGGGTTGTGAAGGATCATTAATTGGGCTCTCCACTTCTGTGTGTTTGAAAGTTTGCATAGTTGGGAGCAATAAGGGAGTGGAGACCAGGGGAGCGGGTTTGGGGGAAAGATCAGAAGCTTGGGTCATTTGCTTAGAGTGGTCCAGCTCAAGTGCCAGGGCAACCCCAGGAGCCAGCAGAGGACCTGATGATGTCCCCACTCTGCACCCCAGGCCACTTTCAGCACCACGGAGATGGCGTTGGCGCTGAACCGCTACCTGTGCCTGGCAGTGATGCCGCTCATCACCAAGTGTGCACCACTCTTTGCGGGAACTGAGCACCGCGCCATCATGGTGGACTCCATGCTTCACACAGTGTACCGCCTGTCCCGCGGCCGCTCGCTCACAAAGGCGCAGCGCGATGTCATCGAGGACTGCCTTATGTCTCTTTGCAGGTGTGGAGGGGGGTGGGGGGATCGTGGTCTGGGGGCGGGGCCTGGGCCGGGGCTGTGAGGTGGGGCTGGCCTTGAGGCGAGAGCCCACCACTGTCTTCGCAGGTACATCCGCCCGTCCATGCTGCAGCACCTGCTGCGACGCCTGGTGTTCGATGTTCCCATTCTTAATGAGTTCGCCAAGATGCCACTCAAGGTGAGGGCAGGCTTTTTGCGTGCTCATTTCCATGCCCCGCCCATCTGCTTACTCCACCCTGGGGGTCATTTGTATCAGTATCCCCCAGGCCAGTTAAACTGCAAATATGAGGCCATTCTTTAGCATCCTTATTTGCATACTGGGATTCCCAGGATATTCACTTTGCGTCATTGGTGCCTCTGACACTCTCTAATCAGCATTTCATTTACCTAACACTGAGCCAGCCCACACATAAATTAACTATATTTGCATGGGCACACCACTTTTCCTAATTAGCATGCTTATTCTCGTGCCCAGACCACCAGCCTTCTACTACTCAAATGAGTACATTTATTTGAATAAACAGTACCACAGCTATTCTGAATATTTGCACACTGTCTCTATTATTTTTTTATTTGTATGCTAATTTCCATAAGGAGATACCTCCAACTCAGATATCTTGACTATTTTGCATAATACATCTAAATCAGCCTCTTTCAAATTTGCATATTAAATGTGGAGGCTCTCATCCTAACTACCATATATTTGTACGAGGTGCTGCTTATGTTTCTACTCATCATGATAACTTACATAAGAGCAAAGCACTGCATCCATATGCCCATTTACTCACAACCTATTTGTGGATTAATATTAGCATGCTTATTTGTGTAAAGCAACACCAGACAAATCTAGCTCTGGTTTAAGGCCCACTGTGACTCTAAATTAGAATGCTAAATTTGCATAACAAACTGTCTAGTACCACTCCTCAATAAGCATATTATTCCCTCATTCACATATATTTGCATAATCCACACTCCATACCAGCCTAAGGCTGGGAGCCCTGGGCCTTCCAGAATTTTCTTTTGCCTGCCAACCACTTCCACCCCCCTCATCTGCATGTCCCCCTCTTGCTCCCACCAGCTCCTCACTAACCACTACGAACGCTGTTGGAAGTATTACTGCCTGCCCACAGGCTGGGCCAACTTCGGCATCACCTCGGAGGAAGAGCTACACCTCACAAGGAAACTCTTCTGGGGCATCTTTGATTCACTGGCCCACAAGGTCTGGGCACCCAGGGACCCTGAAAGGAACCTGTTTGAAGGGTTTGAGATCCAAAGATGAAATTCAGAATGAAATCCCCAAATGTGGGGCTCAGGGAGGGAGGTGACTCTGCAGGTTTGGATCAGAGAGAACCTGTGAGTTGGATCTCTGGTTTGGGTGTCATGGAAGAGGGGATGGGCCTCTCTCATCTGGGCACTTGGAGAAGGTAACATAGGATAGTTTGAGGGGCCCAATGGGGCTGAGGTTTGGGCTTCAGAAGAGAGACCACAATCTATGTTTGTGGGCTCAGGGAGGAGAGTGGCTGATGGGTGGGATGAGTTTGAAGTCCTCGGGCTCCAGGAACATCAGGCTCAGTCAGGCCTGCAGTGACACCCCATCCCATGCATCCCCAGAAGTATGATGCAGAGCTGTATCGCATAGCAATGCCTTGTCTGTGCGCCATTGCGGGGGCCCTGCCCCCCGACTACGTGGATGCCTCGTACTCATCCAAGGCTGAGAAAAAGGCTACGGTGGATGCTGAAGGCAACTTTGACCCTCGGCCTGTGGAGACCCTCAAGTGAGGCCTAGGGGCAGGAGAGGGTGGGACCTGGAGGGGAAAGAAGGAGAAGGTGACTGTCAGAGATGGAAGGAGGGGCCTGTCCCCAACATCCACTGACCCTATCCACCCCAATAGCGTGATCATCCCAGAGAAGCTGGACTCCTTCATTAACAAGTTCGCAGAGTACACGCATGAGAAGTGGGCCTTCGACAAGGTTGGCATCAGGGCCCACCCGTCCCCAGAGGCCCCTCCCCCTGCCAGCCTTCCTCAAAACCCTAGGTTTTCCTCAGAGAGACCCTTAACTCTTCCTCAGACAGCCTCCTCTGAAGCCCTCACCCCTCCAGGGTTCCCTCTCTGTGTCCCCCAAGCTGCTGTCTGCCCCTCATCCTGCCCCCATGCTCAGCTCTGCAGTAACACTGCCTCCACCCATTCCCTTTTCATCTCCAGATCCAGAACAACTGGTCCTATGGGGAGAACATAGATGAGGAACTGAAGACCCACCCCATGCTGAGGCCCTATAAGACCTTCTCAGAGAAGGTGACCAAGCCTTGGGGCCCAATGTTGGGAGTCCAAAACCAAACCTCTGAATTTGGAGGTTCAGGGAGGAGTGAGTCTGCTTCATGGACTTGAATCTAACTAGATGCCCCTCCACAGACTGTGCCTTTCTTTAAACTTGGTTGTATCCCCTAGACCCAGGACTCCTAGTGTTCCTCCTGAAGGGTCGATCTGGGTTTGATTCCTTGGCCATACTTAACTTCTCTGACTCTTGTGTGTAAGATGAGACAATGAGAGTTTGTTGGGGAGGCTCTGTTAAAGGGCAGGGAAGAGACCTGGGTTCAAATTCGACTGCACCACTTCCTTGCCACGTGCTGGGAGATTTCCCCTTTTTGACACTGGAAGCCAGGGAGACTGAGCCAGGGCCTCCTACCTCCACCTGCTTCTTACCCAATTCCAAGTCCGCTCCTTCCTGTCAACCCCAGGACAAAGAGATTTACCGCTGGCCCATCAAGGAGTCCCTAAAGGCCATGATTGCCTGGGAATGGACCATAGAGAAGGCCAGGGAGGGTGAGGAGGAGAAGACAGAGAAGAAAAAAACACGGAAGATCTCCCAAAGTGCCCAGGTAGAGGCAAGACGGGGTGGGGAGCCGGGTCATGAGGGGCTAGTGAGTGGCTAGAATAAGGGGTGGGAACAGAAGAGGGTGGGGCCAGGCAAAGGAGGAAGGTCAGAAGAGTGGGGCAAGAGAAGGCCCAGAGATCCAGGAAAGGAGAAAGCGTAAGTCTGGAGAACTGCAAAGGGCAGAGGAGAGAGGAGGGGATGGCTGAGACAGGGCCTTAAGGAGAAGGCGCACAGCAGGGGTCCAGGACCAAGTGAGGGAGGTAGATTGGGTTGGGGCCTGGGTTCCTGCTCACTCATCAAGCCTACCCTCTCTCTTGTACCCCCAGACCTATGATCCAAGAGAAGGCTACAACCCTCAGCCCCCCGATCTCAGCGGAGTTACCCTGTCCCGGGAGCTGCAGGTGAGACCCCAGATCCTTTATTTGGGAGCACGGGGGTTTCTGTTGGGGTGGGGGAGGACATCCTCTGAATCTCAGCCTTGACTCTCTGCATCTACTCCCAGGCCATGGCAGAACAGCTGGCGGAGAATTACCACAACACCTGGGGGCGGAAGAAGAAGCAGGAGCTGGAGGCCAAGGGTAAGGGTGCCCATCAGACCCCCACACAGACCACCCTTCTCCGGGGCCTCCTAGTCATAGGCTCTGGACTCAGAAGGGCCTACGTTAGAGTTGTGTGGCTTTCACCTTCAACAATTGTTTTTACCCCCTTAAACCTTTGTTTTTGCATTTTTACAGTGGGGATAATAGCACTTAATACCGCAGGGTTGTGGTGAGGCTGTGATGAGCATCGGAAAGCAATGTTTTGCTTATTCTTCGCTCTGTCTTTATCACTGTAATTATACAAGCCTTCAGCTGCAGGAACCACTTCAGTGCGAGTGGCCTGGGTCCCTCCCAGCCCCCTGATTTCTGGTCTTTTGCTGCTCCAGGTGGTGGGACCCATCCCCTGCTGGTCCCCTACGATACGCTCACGGCAAAGGAGAAGGCACGAGATCGAGAGAAGGCCCAGGAGCTGCTGAAGTTCCTGCAGATGAACGGCTATGCAGTCACTAGGTAGGTGAGCTGGGAGCCAGACCAGGGAGCAGCTGGGAACTGGGGCAGAAGGCACAGGACAACAGCTGGAAGAACTGAGGCCAGGGTAGGGGAGGCAGAGAGAAGCCTAAAAGGAGGTAGCTAACAGAGCAGGGACTGGAGAGTGGGGGTGGAGCCAGAGTGAGGAAAAGGTTAAGAGTGTGGGGTCTGGGAAAAAAGGGCAGGCCTCCTCTAGGAAGGAGCCGGGAACTCCAGGGACCTGGGGTGAGGCAGAAGCAGGGCCTTCGGGAGCAGAGTCAGATCTAGAGAAGGATGGGAAGCAGGGTGTTTTGCATCTGGGCTGACACTTTCCTCCACGCCTCCACGCAGAGGCCTTAAGGACATGGAGCTGGATACATCTTCCATTGAGAAACGGTTCGCCTTTGGCTTCCTACAGCAGTTGCTGCGCTGGATGGACATTTCTCAGGAATTTATCGCCCACCTAGGTATGGAGAAGTCCCTCCCTGATGCCTACCCTATCTGAGACCTAGGTCACACATGTCTCCTTCCTCCCTCATCTAATTACTGTGCCAGACTGTTCTGGGTGTTGAGAATAAGCAGTAAGCAAGACGGACAGAGATCCTTGTCCTGGTTTCAGACAATTAATGTCAGAAATAACTAAGTCACTTCCTGCGTTAGAAAGTGGTTAGTGTTATGGGGAAGAATACACTAGAGCCAGCTAAGGAGTGTGGGAAGGGGAGTATTCTGGGAAGACCTTGAAGGAGCCTGGGAGGGGGCTGTGTGGCCATCTGGGGAGAGTATTCCAGGTAGAGAAGAGCAGTGTGAAGGCTCTGAGAGGTTCTGTTGTGAATATTCGGCTGTGTGGCTGCAGCAGAGCGACCAAGGGGGAGAGTAAGAGGAAACGGGGTCAGAGAGGTGACAGGGGCAGCTCATGGACTGGTTTCTTAAATGTATTTAGAGCTCACATTTATTTCAAAGTTTAATATTAGAATTGTTTTGGGTCTTTAATAGAAGTTTGGTGATGTTTTTTGATGACAAATATGCCATAGGAACTTAACTCTTGTTTATATCAATTAGCTTGTAGTCAAATTGGTTTCCTTATACTTGTACATTGTTTCGCTTCAAGTCAGAGTTTCCAAGAACTTTCAGAGACGCTAAGTGAGAACTTACTGTGTTCAGGCCTCCGAGGTGGGAGGAGATGGTGCAAGGTCATTTCTCACTGAGCCAAGACATAGCAAGTGTACAATAACTGGAGTCAGCACTGTTATTTTAATAGTGTTAATTATTACTATCACCATTATTATTATGTTTGAAATTGATTTCCATTTTAAAATGAACAATGTTGACTTCTTGTTTCATTCAGTTCATCAATCATTTATTCCAAATTTACTGTGCCAGGTATTGATGTTCAGGTAGAAAACGGCTTGTGATAGGAGGGGAAGGGGATGTTTCATGGCCTTACTCCATCCCAGTTTGTCCTCCTCCCCACTCTCAGCCTCAGGAAGGGTTTGATCAAGGAGTTAAGACAGAGGTTATGTTGTAGAAAGAGGTTTATCTCGAAGCCAACAAAGTGACTTCCTGCCAAGAATTTATCTCCTAGCCTGGCTGGTGTGGCTCAGTAGATGGAGCACCGGCCTGTGAACCAAAGGGTCACCAGTTCGGTTTCCCATTTGTAGTCATGCCTGGGTTGCAGGACAGGTCTCCAACTGGGGGCATGCAAGAAGCAACCAATCGATGTTTCTCTCACATACCAGTGTTTCTCTCCCTTTCTCCCTCCCTTCCCCCTCTCTAAAAAATAAATAAATAAAATCTTTTAAAAATATAAAAAAGGTAAAAAAAACAAATTATCTCCCATCATACCCTAACTCTGCCCCATCAGAATACCCTGAGTTCCCTAGCCTTGAACTCACCATGACCCATATTTGCCCTCCCCACACCACCAGAGGCTGTGGTCAGCAGTGGACGAGTAGAAAAGTCCCCACATGAACAGGAGATTAAATTCTTTGCCAAGGTGAGAGGTGGGCTCAGTAGCTGGGGACTGGGTGGGCTCTTCCCACCCTTTACTCAGTCACACTCGTCTCTTCCCCTCCATCCCAGATCTTGCTCCCTTTGATCAACCAGTACTTCACCAACCACTGCCTGTACTTCCTGTCCACACCGGCCAAAGTGCTGGGCAGTGGTGGCCATGCCTCCAATAAAGAGAAGGAAATGATCACCAGGTAGGCTGTCCTGTGACCTCTGACCCAGTCCCCTGACCTCACAGCAAAGTCCAAATTCTGGACCTTATACTCTCACCTTGGACCTTCGGGACTCTGTGCTGGGTGCTGGGCACTGACCAACTCTACCTGCAGGAGCAATTAAAGGTCTAGGGTGACCAACTGTCCTGGTGTGTCTGGGACTTTCAGGCAAACTGGGATGAATCGTTTGCCCAGTCAGAAAGGCAGACCAGCCTCCCCAACCACCACTGTGACAGTTATTGCCTATGACTTTCAAGCTTATTCATCTCTCTGCCCGTCCCCACCCCTCTTGTCTCCTTCCTTTTCTTCCCCATCATCGTACCTCCTCCTGGCTCTGTCTTCTGTCCCTCTCTCCATTTCCACCTCCTCTAATTGTGTCACCACTGCCCTTGTCCCCTTGGAGTCCTCACGTCCTGTGTCCCCTTCCTGTCCTTCTCTTTCTTTCTCTATCATCAGCCTCTTCTGCAAGCTTGCTGCTCTTGTCCGTCACCGAGTCTCTCTCTTTGGTAAGTAACTCTGCTCCTGAGCCCTTCTTCTTAATCTTCTCTCTCTTCCCCTCATTACCAACCCCACCCTGAAGAACTGTGGCCCAGGTTCATGCCTTGACTTGAATAACCTTTACTGTGTTCTTCCCCTGGACCAGATGTGGACTGGGTAGGCCTGAGGACAGGGCAGTGACTGGGTCAGTCCTAGGCCCCACCCTCATGGAGCTCCCAGGCCCCGGGGGGTGAACAGACTCATAACCAGACAGTGAGGGCCTGAGGGGTCAGGGCTGGGATGGGGGAAGGTCAGGGCCTTGATGGGGAAGAACAGGGGCATATGGGAAGCTGGGTGGCAGTGGGGAGAGAGCCTGTCAGGTGGATATACAGGGAGGTACTGTCTTGTAGTCTTTCCTTCATCCAGGCCTGTCTTCCTCCCTCAGGGACGGATGCCCCAGCTGTGGTCAACTGTCTTCACATCCTGGCACGCTCCCTGGATGCCAGGTAGGGTCACAGGTCATGGTGCCTACTCCTAGATCCTCCAAAATCTAAACTTTTGGATTCTACAACTGGGGTGCCTTCCACTTCCCTCCTAGGACGGTGATGAAGTCAGGCCCTGAGATCGTGAAGGCTGGCCTCCGTTCCTTCTTTGAGAGTGCCTCAGAGGACATCGAGAAGATGGTGGAGAACCTGCGTCTAGGCAAGGTGTCACAGGCGCGCACGCAGGTGAAGGGTGTGGGCCAGAACCTCACCTACACTACCGTGGCCCTGCTGCCCGTCCTCACCACCCTCTTCCAGCACATCGCCCAGCACCAGTTCGGAGATGATGTCATCTGTAAGGGTTCCTAACCCCAAGGGCAGGGGTCGGGGGTGGGGGGTCAATTCAGCCAACACCACCCATCCCTGTATGCCTGATAGAATCCCTAAGTGTGTTTTTACTGAGTAGATATATTGCCATAAGCAAAGTGTGCATTCAGTAAATTAGTAGGTAATAGAATGAATCAATTAGGCTATGCACTCAGCAGCTCTGTCCAAAGAGCCTAAATCACCATAGCTTATGCAAGACAGCAATATATTTCTGTCTCATGGAACAGTCTACTTGTGAGTGGATCATAATGTCAGGATCCCAGGTTCCCTCCATTTTGTTGCTCTGCCATCTCTGAAATATCATCTTTATCCCTGTGGTTCAAGATAACACACCATCACATCCTCATTCTAGCCACTAGGAGAGGAGGAAAAGCAAAGAGGAGGGCACCTCAGTTCCGTTAAAGGAACAGTCCAGAAGTGGTCCACATCACTCCTGTTTACATCTGTCCCATTGGCCAGAAAGTAGCCTCCCTTATTCAGGGAGGTCATGAGTCCAGCTAAATATTGGAGGTCTATTATTAGGAAGAAAAAAAGTACAGAAAGAAGGTAAGAACAGGTGCTGAAAGTCAATTATCAGTGTCTGCTGTGTTTATTCTACCAAATGGCACCTCACTTGGGATCTTGTGACAGAGTACACACACACTGTGGTGTAACATACCGTTGTTAAAGAGACACAGGTACCTGGTGGGGTGTCATGATACTGAATGTTCATGTACTCAGAAGTGCCTTATGAGATGTGGCCTGAACCATGGGGGAACTGGGGAAGGACCGGAAGGGTTGGTGGGAGAGGCGTTCAGGAGGCCGGGGAGACAGGCTGTGGAGGGAAGGTGTTCCGTATGAGGTCCAAGGCCCTGACGTGAGGACCTTGGTGCAGCAGGTCCCCATGAGACAGATTGGGAAGATGCTGAGGTCAGGCTGGGACTTGGTGGTTGTGAGCAGCCCGCCTGTGGGACGCCCAGGGGAAGCATCCAGAATGGACTGTAGGGCGGATGGGCTGAGGACACTGAGAGACAGGAGAGCCATGTCCCAGCTCACTGTTCCTTTGAAATTAGAACCTAGTGATAAAAGTAAGAAAAGCAGCAGTTGGGAGTTCCAACCTCCCTCGGTTGGCTCCACTTTCCTCTTAAACCTCTCTCAGTTGGCTTCACTTTCCCCCTTATTCCCCACTAATAAACCCTGCAGAAAGAAAAAAAAAAAAGAAAAGAAAAGTAACAGTTGGGTGAGGTTTCCCCCCCACTCCAACATTTTATTTGGAAACATTAATAATATGCAGAAAAGTCAAAGGAAGAGAATTGTTAAGAACTTGCCCCGTTTGCTTTGTCTCTTGCTTTACGGTGACAAGATCTGCAGGCTTTTTGAACTCTTGAATGTGACCGCACACAGAGCAGCAGCTCATCCCTGGGTACTCGGCTCACATCTCCCAAATAAGAGCTTCTCCAATGTGGTCACAATGTCAGTATCACCCCCAACCCAAGTACATTTAAATTTCTCTGTGACCCTCAAAACGCCTTTGATTTTTTTCACAAAATTCAGAATCCAGTGTAATTTGTCTCATGGCTTTGTAGTCTTTTCTCAACCTAGAACAATCCCCCACCCTCTTCATACCTCATGACACTTGTGAAGTTGATGAGGTCCTTCACCTGACCTTCTGAGGAGGACGTCTGAATGACCTAAAATTGTAGTCAGGATTGCATGTTCCTTCGCATTTTTCTGGAGAGTGTATCTATCGCTATCCTCAAATAGAACAACAACGAGCCTTTTCTGAGTGCCTGCTGTGTGCCTGGTTTTAATTGCTTTCCAAGTATTAACAACGTTTCATCCTCATAACCCCCATGATGAAGATACTGTAATTATGCCCATTTTACAGATAGGAAAACAGGCCAAGAGAGTGGTATTCGTTCAAATCACAAAAATAGTCAATGGCAGGCAGCGCCTACCCACCATTTGGATACAAGGAAGGGGCTTGGGGGGACTGGCATGGTGGGCACATCCTCGACCCTTGTTCTCTCTCTCAGTGGACGACGTCCAGGTCTCATGCTACCGAACTCTGTGCAGTATCTACTCGCTGGGAACAACCAGAAACTCTTACGTGGAAAAGTAAGGAGGAGCAGCCACAGTTTGGGGCTAGAGTGGGCACTGTGGGGGCTCAGGGAGGGGAGGATGCTAGAGAAGATGAGGGTTGTGAAAAGCAGAGGAGATATTCTAAGTCAACAGCAGACAGGTACATTGCAGCAGCTTCAGTTCCCCGAAGTGGCCACATGAGGGAATTCGGGGGAAGGCCCGCAGAGGAAGTAGAGGCCACCCGCGAGGGAGATGGTGGGTAGGGCAGGTGGGCATGGGGCACTTGCTGGCCAAGATGCTAGGTTATTCTCTGATGTGGAACAAGCTTGCCCTAGCTGTAGCAAGCATGGGGCACTGGGGAGGGCCCTGGCGGTGCCTATGTGGTCTCTCCTGAGCCAGGATCACAGGTGGAGCAAGAGGGCACTCAGGAAGCCTAAGGGAAAGGCTACATTTGTGCCCACTGGTGAGCAGCAGATCTGCTCCAAAGGGTTCTGGAGAGAGCTACTTCTGAGGAGACTGGGGTGGGACCCAAGTCTGGGCAGGATGACATGGGAGCTAAGGAGTTCCACCTTCCAGGCTGCGGCCAGCCCTCGGGGAGTGCCTGGCCCGCCTGGCAGCAGCCATGCCTGTGGCGTTCCTGGAGCCTCAGCTGAACGAGTATAATGCCTGCTCAGTGTACACCACCAAGTCTCCCCGGGAGCGGGCCAGTAAGTTGTGCGGGGCTGGGGCAGCTCTCGGGGTCCCATTCCACCCAGCACAGGGCCCAGGGCAGCACCTGCTTTGGGGTCGGTGTGGCCCAGTCTGGACTCTGAGGGGCTGTGGATTCCCCAGCTTGGGGGTGCACCAGAATGGGGAATCCCAAAATTTGTGGGAATCCTGGGTGTGGACACTGAAGTCTGAGGGTGATGGGCTGGCATGCCTTAACTACTCCCTGCACCCCAGTCTTGGGGCTCCCCAACAGCGTGGAGGAGATGTGCCCTGACATCCCTGTGCTGGAGCGGCTCATGGCAGACATCGGGGGCCTGGCTGAGTCGGGGGCTCGCTACACAGAAATGCCACACGTCATTGAGATCACACTGCCCATGCTATGCAGCTACCTGCCCCGCTGGTGGGAGCGTGGGCCTGAGGTGCCCCCACCTGCTCTGCCCGCTGGGGCACCCCCACCCTGCACAGCTGTCACCTCCAACCACCTCAACTCCCTGTTGGGGAACATCTTGCGAATCATCGTCAACAACCTGGGCATTGACGAAGCCTCGTGGATGAAGCGGCTCGCTGGTGGGTCTGGGCTGCAGCTTCTGAGGGCTGGGGCCCGGGGCCCGGGGCCCAGGGCCTGGGGTCGGGGCCCTTTGATCTAATGGTCTGAGAGGGAGATCCTGAGGTCCATGATCTCCTGGGAGTTGTGAGGAGTTGGAGTCTAGGTTTTCTCAGGATCAAAGGCCATCACAAGGGGTCAGAATCTCAGGCTCAGAGGGTCTGGGCCAGATAGATGGGTCTGAGGAGTCCTCTAGACTGGATTCTGAATTCGTGGGGCCTTGAAGTTGGGTTAGGTCAGGGTATAGGAACTGGGTCAGAAGCCTGAGTTTCTTATGCAAATGGTCAGGGATGAGGTCCCTGATGAGGATGGGGTTGTAGGTCAAAGGTCAAGAAATTAGTGTTTCTAAAGGGTTGAAATTCCTGGTTTAGAAGTTCTGTGTCAGAAATTGATTCAAATTGGACACTGCAGCCGGGATTGGAGGCCAGGGTCAGAGGCCAGAGGCTGGGGTAAGAAGCCAAAGGTCAGAAATCATGTAATGAAGAAGGGTCTGGGTAGGGACCAGGTCAGAGGCTAAACACTGGGGATAAAAACTAATATCACAGGGTAAGATATCAGTAAGGATACAGTTGGGGTCAGAGGTCAGGGGCATGTGTTAGGCTGGGTTCACAGGTTCAAGTTAGGGGTTATGGTTGGGATCACGGTTGAGGGGCTGTGTCAGAGGTTCAGGCCCAAGGTCAATGGTAAGATTAGAGATAGATACTGGAGTCAGAGGCTAGGGTCAGGCTGCGGTCAATGAAAGCTGCTGGATTAGAGGTACAGGTCAGGAGTCATGGGATGGGAACAAAGGTCAGGGATCAGAGGTCAGAGGTCAAATGCTGGAGTTAGAGGCTGTCCAGCAGGGAGTGTCCACCATTTGCTCCTGCAGTTTTTGCCCAGCCCATTGTGAGCCGGGCGAGGCCAGAGCTCCTGCATTCGCACTTCATCCCGACCATTGCGCGGCTGCTCAAGCGGGCAGGAAAGGTGGTGGCTGAGGAAGAGCAGCTGCGCCTGGAGGCCAAGGCGGAAGCCGAGGAGGGTGAGCTCCTGGTGCGGGATGAGTTCTCTGTGCTGTGCCGGGACCTGTATGCCCTCTATCCACTGCTCATCCGCTATGTGGACAACAACAGGTTAGCATATCCCCAGCCATACCCCTACACATTCCAGCCTGACCGCTGGCTTCCCTGAAGCCCTTCTGACCCCTTGCCTTCTGTCTTGCTATAAACTTCTTGCAATGTTCACCCAACCTTCGGCCTCCAACCCCACTGCTGCTGGGCCAACAAAATCCAACCCACTCCTGCCCCTTTGCACCTCTTGAATCTGAGCCCCTGTGCAGTTTTGATGTCAGCCATAAGGAGCCCTGCTTTTTGCTCCGGCACTGGGCCTCCAGGCTTGGGTAGATGGGATGCCTGATATTTGTGCAGTGAAACCCGATCATCAGGCCTTCCTCTGTCATTGGGAGAAGAAAGAAAGAGAGTCCAGCCTCATTTTCCTCAGAAACGTAGATCTTTAATAAAAGGGCAAGGTGCAGGTATCAACAAATGGCTAACATCTCCCTAAAATGAGAAACTGTTTAAAGAATTATTAACTCCTAGGTGCAGCTTAATCCAGGGATAGCAAATGAATTTCAAGAACAGTTCCATCCTGATTGAAAAAGATTTGAAGGCTGCACAGGGCTTTATGAAAAAGCCCAGTCTGTCATGGGAGCAGAAAAGGGAAGTGGTGGAATGCACGCTGGGGACGTCCTTGCACATCCATCTTTGTGCTCACCAGTGGGTATTGCTATAGGGGAGATTCCTAGGAGTGGGAGTGCTGGGTCAAAGAGTTTGAACTCGTCCATTGTGGTACATTCCCAGTGGAATATACATGACCATGAAAATGAACAAATTCACAACACACAACATGGATAAATCTCGTAAACATCAGGTTGAATGAAAGGATCCAAGAAAATAAAAAACAGTACACACATCATACCGCCTATCAATGTGACGTTCAAGAACAGACAAAAATAACTCATGGTCTATAAGTCAAGATAAGGGTCATTTTTCAAGAGGAAGGAAGTAGGTGTGGCAAGGGCAGTTCTGGGGACTGGAAATGTTCTATTTCTTGACTTGGGTGGTGGTTACACAAGTATGTTCACTTTGTGATAATTCATCAAGTTGACAATTTATATGTACATTGTACTTCTATAAAAGTTAGAAAAAGGAAAAATGGTAAAGGAATGGTCATTTAAAAAATTTAAATCCTCTGAATGGCCACATTCCTTAGAAAACTCCACCCCTGACCCCTCCCCCCTAGATCTCTTGTGTGGCCCCCTCTCCTGGGGGTCCCACCCCCAGCCCTCACCAGCCCCTTCCCTGATGCCCAGGGCACACTGGCTGACAGAGCCCAATCCCAACGCTGAGGAGCTGTTCAGAATGGTGGGTGAGATCTTCATCTACTGGTGCAAGTCCCACGTGAGTCCCTGCCCACTCTGCCCTCCTCTTCATATCCGAGACACTGCTGCCCCGTGATGCCCTCCCCCCACCCAGCCTGACCCCCAGTACTGCCTCTGCCATCAGAACTTTAAGCGTGAGGAGCAGAACTTCGTGGTCCAGAATGAGATTAATAACATGTCGTTCCTGACTGCCGACAACAAGAGTAAAATGGCCAAGGTGGGTGTTTCCTCTGGGAGATGGCTTTAGGAGGCAGGGAGGGAACCCCCGCCAGGGCTTCCTACCTGCCCCCTCCTCATCCAGCCAGCTGCCCTATCCTGGGCACATTCCCTGCTGCCCTCACAGCTTTGTCCTCCCTCATCTTGCATTTTCTTCCTCATATCCCCATTATCCCATGTGCCCCTGTCTTCTTCCCTTATACTTCTCAGAATTGCCCTCTTCAGGGTTCTAAAGGACAAATCCACCCACCCTGAGTCAAGGTCTGGGAGTGCCCTATTAGGGGGTGCATGGCCAGTGGGGCAGAGGAGCTGGGGTCAGGCCAACTTGGAGTTGAGCCTGGGGTTCTCAGAGGGACTGGGGTAACCCTTCTTGTCTCTGTCTGCCACCTGATGAAGCAGGCGGGAGATACACAGGTCAGCCCCTTGTCTGGAACCTTCCGCATGGCTCTTGGCTAATACCTACCCTCTTGCCCATAAACCCCACCCTGCTCCCCTTCCAGAAAACCCCTGCCCCTGTTCCCCACCCTCGCCCTTGGCTCCCAACCACCATTCTCCTTCTCTCCTCCCTCCTCCCCACCCCCAACCATGCATTCCTTTCCCAACCCTCAGCTTTGAGCAATTTCACTTTTTTTAAACTTTCATTTAAATTTTTTGTTCAAAAGACCACCTGTCGGCTTTCGCCAAAGCATCAAAGCATTGTGGGCTGAGGTCATGAGAAATGGGAATGCCAGTGGGACAGGCACGCGGGTGGGACAGGCACGTGGGTGGGACAGGCACGCGCATGGTGGGTGTGAGGCTTGGGCTCTGGAATTAAACAGACTTTGGTTAGAATCCTGATTCTGGCAATTGGCTGCGTGACCTTGGTCAACAGCCTTATCCTTCTGAGCCTCTGATTACATTTGGCCAGTGCCCCCTGGCCCAGGGCTCTGCCAGGACTCAGATGCTGCATGTACGGCCTCCCTATTGTGAGCCGGTGTGGATGTGGCTCTGGCCAAAGCTTGTCACTGGGGCTTGTCATTGGCATGACTTGGGTGGCTCTGACCATGGGTCTGCACCCAAGGCTTCAGAACACGGCTGTGGGACTCCGTGCCCCGTGTTTCTGTTCCCAGATCTTTCTAGATCTCTGTAGCATCTTTTGTCTTCCTGCATCCTTGTCCATCTCAGTCTCTCAGTGTCAGTTTTTTTCTTCCAACTTCTCTGCATCTTTATTTCATTCTTGGGCACTCAGTCTGAGATATGAAGTGTGGGGTTGTGCGTGTTGTTGTGGGGGGTGGGGGTCAATACTAGGAGTTCTTAGGGGATTCTGGGAGAAACTGCCAGAGGAATTGGGGGGAACCTGTAAGGGTTTGGGTTAGAAGTTGGGAATTTGGGATAGGTGTTTGGGTTTGGGAGGGTCAGAGCTGGGGGTCTGAAGTGAAAGATCAGCAAGGTCTGGAGTGGAAACTGAGGCAGGCTCTGAGATCAGGGAGAAGCTGCCTGGTATCCAGGCTGAGGGGTGAAGTGTGGACAATGGCTGTGGGGGCAGGGGCCGGGCATGGGCAGGGCTGGGGCTCAGGCTGGTGCTAAGCCCCATGTCCCCACAGTCGGGTGGCTCAGACCAGGAACGTACCAAGAAGAAGCGCCGGGGGGACCGGTACTCTGTGCAGACATCGCTGATTGTGGCTACACTCAAGAAGATGCTGCCCATCGGCCTGAACATGTGTGCGCCCACTGACCAGGACCTCATCGCACTGGCCAAGACCCGCTATGCCCTGGTGCCTGCCCAGCCCCATTCCGGGAACCTGTCAGGATCCCACTCAGCACTCTACCGAGCCCCCCAAACCCCAGGATCCTACTGGGAGCCCTCCCTTAGGACCCTTCTAAATCCTTCCCCAGGAACCTGAGGACTCACTGGGGCCTCTGGGATGCCCTGAGCCTTACCCAGGAAGCTAAGGACCCCACTTGGGAAACTGCCAGAACCCTGGAACCTAAGAACCCTACCTGGGACCCCACTAAGACCCTCTCAGACCCTCCCCGCACAAGCCTTTCACCAGCTGCTGAAGTGACAGACCTGGAAGGACAACATTGAGCCTTCAGGGATCCTTCTGAACACCCTCCTCCAGGACCATGCCAAACCTGTTATGACCCTGAGGACCCTCCCCCCAAGATACCATTAGCACCCTGAGACTCATCTGAGCCCTCTACCAGGACCTCCCACAACTCCTTGGGACCCAGTGAGCCCCTCATGATCCCACTGGCCCTCCCCTGGACCTCTGGGTCGCCACTGAGCTGGCAAGCTAGCTCTTTCCCTCAGGACCTGCTAGCCCCTCCCTCTGGACCCTATGGACACCCACCTGAGCCCCCCAAAACTCAGGGGCCCAGTGAGCCCTTAAGTAGCCCTGCAGGATCTTAATGGCCCCTTCCCCAGATCCACTCACAATCCTCTGAGGTCTCAAGAATCCTGGGGATCAATTGCCCCTGCCCTGGAACCCTCTTAAGCCCTCTGGGACTCCAAAGAGGCCCCCTTGGACCCCATTTACCCCTTGTATGGAATAACACTCTCCCCTCCCTGATGCTATTCAGCCTCAAGGGCCCTAAGAAGCCTTCTGAGGATCCTGTCCCGAGACCCCTAGAACTTCCCCTCCAGAAAATGCTAAGCACCTTTGCAACTTACTGCCCCCTGCTGACTTCCTCTGGTATCACAAGCACCCTCTTTACCAGAACCCTAAAGGCTCCTTCCCTCAGGACCTCAAGCTCCTCTTAGGGCCTACTGAGTCCTGCCAAGACCCCATAGAGCCCTCCAGGGCCCTTCTGAGCCCTGAACTTGGTCCTTGAGGGCCCTGTTTCCTGGGACTCTAAGAAACCCCCATCCTACTGACCCCTACTTTGGCCTCCATGTAAACTCCACCAGTGACTTGATCTGTCTGATCCCCCATGACTTCTGTTGTCCTGGCCATCTTCCTTATAACCCATTTTACTCCCCTCCTATCTTCAAAAATTCCCTGCCCATCTGCCACTTTCATGCAACCCCACTCTGACCCTCCTCTGACTTCCAGTCATCCCTCTGTGGCTTTACTTGACCTTCGAGGATTACTTGTGTCACTCCCTGTTTCCCTCACACCTCCACGAGGCCCCTCTAATCCTTACTGTCTCTTCAAGTTGCCTCTGTGGCCTATAGGACTCCCCCTCTGATCAGTCCTGATCTCTGGTTCCTTTCGGGTGTCCTCCCCACACAAGCCTCCCACCAGCTGCTGGGGTGACCGCCCTAGACAGGAAAGGGTGTGAGTCACGTTGAGCCCTCCGGAGTGACCCAGCCTGTTCATGTTTCCCCAGAAAGACACAGATGAGGAGGTTCGGGAATTTCTGCAAAACAACCTTCACCTTCAGGGAAAGGTAGGCCTCCTTAATATGCATCTTGGCCCCTCGGAATGATGGCAACAATAAAAGCCAACGTGTAAGCACTTACTATGTACTAGGCACCCAAAGAAGGCCCTTAACTTGTACTTCCCACCAGATTCTGAGAGCACTGAAAGGGGGCAGGACCATTCATCCCCACCCCCTCCAGAGGCTGGGCCAAGGGAGGGCGTTGTGGGCAGGGTAGGGGCCCTCAAGCCAGCCAGCTGTTCTTTCTTCTCTCAGGTGGAAGGCTCCCCTTCTCTGCGCTGGCAGATGGCCCTGTACCGGGGCCTCCCAGGCCGCGAGGAGGACGCGGACGACCCCGAAAAGATCGTGCGCAGAGTCCAGGAAGTGTCTGCAGTGCTCTACCACTTGGAGCAGGTGGGCGGGGCCGGCGGGGTCTTAGTGCCGAGTGGCGGAAGCTATGGGCAGGGGGCAGGCCTTCAACTTGTGGGCGGAGCCTGAGGGTGAATTTAGGCTTTTTGGGGGCGGGCAAAGAGCGGGCCTTGGGTCTGTGGATGGAGCCTGGGTGGAACTTTGAGTTTAAATCGAGGCTTAGTGTGGAAACTTGGATCGGTGCTTAATCTTGGGTCAGGGATAGAACTTTGGGTCTAATAGTGGGGCCTGATGAAGACTACTTGACTGGGTGGGCAGGGCCTTGGAAGTGGGGCGGGGCCTGGGCAGAGGCCCTGGGCGTGCGAGCTGGGCCCAGGAGAGAAATTTCAGACTGGAAGCAAAGACCAGATTACAACTTTGACTGTCAGCGGAACCAAGGGGTTTCTTTGGTGAAACCAAAGAAAGTGAGTCAGGCCTGAATTTGGACCTAGGCACAGATGGGCAGTTTCACTCAGCCTGGAAGTGGGAATCAGGCCAGGGGCAGGGTTTGGGGACATGACAGATTGTCCCGTCCCCAGGTCGAGCACCCTTTCAAGTCCAAGAAGGCTGTGTGGCACAAGCTCTTGTCCAAGCAGCGCCGGAGGGCAGTCGTTGCCTGTTTCCGCATGACGCCTCTGTACAACCTGCCCACGTAAGACACCCAGGGAAGAGGGGAGCTAAAGAGGCCTTGAATAAAGTGGGACTGAAAGTTTGGAAGGATGGACTGCCAATATGATGGGCTCTTGAGGAATGGTTGGAGGAGGCAGATTTGTGGGAGGTTAGAGGAAGCGTTAGGGGAGAAGGTCCCACTGTCACCCCACACCTTTCCCTTGCAGGCACCGGGCTTGCAACATGTTCCTGGAGAGCTACAAGGCCACGTGGATCCTGACTGAAGACCACAGTTTTGAGGACCGCATGATAGATGACCTTTCTGTGAGTTGAGGCCTGCCTGGGAGTGTGGGAACAGAACTGGACAGGGCTGGGGCTGAGGATGCCTGTTGCCCACCCCTAGGGGTTGCCCTTCACATTGAGGGGTATGAGAAAGGTGACCCCTGGCTTGGGCAGAACCAGGGGAGGGTGCAGGATGTGGGATGTGTGAGACAAAGTATCCAGCCCATCGGGGCTATGGGGGATACAGAAGAGGACTCTAGAAGCCCCTTCTCCAAGCCCCACACCTCCCTCTAGAAAGCTGGGAAGAAGGACGAGGAAGAGGAAGAAGTGGAGGAGAAGAAGCCAGACCCCCTGCACCAGCTGGTCCTGCACTTTAGCCGCACTGCCCTGACTGAAAAGAGGTGAGGACCCTCCCTAGGTCCAGGAACAAGAACCCACTACTTCCCTGCTCTCAGAAACCTCCCCGTTCCTCAAAAGAGACCCTCTGTGTCCTAGGGGACCCCCGAGGCTGATCTTTCAGTGTCACTTTACTAGGACAGGCAGGGCCACCATGTACCACTGTGCAGGCTGAGCACTTCACACAGGCATCTCCTCTCAAGGGTTCACATCACAGACAATATCCATTTTTACTTTTCTAGAAGAAAACATCTTGCTCAAAATAAAATCTGTGTATTATAGGAACACATCAGTGTATTAAGGCAAATTTCCAACAGAAGGAAGTGTGGAAGGGGGGCCTTTTGCTAATTCACACAAAGGCTTCATGTGGGCTAATGGCAGTCTTGGGAATAAATAACAGTAGTAATGGTGCTGCTGCTAACAAATAACATTTATCAAGTGCTTTTATGTGTCAGGCACCGTGCTAAACACTTGGCATCTATATTTTCTCACTTAATCTTCACATTATGAGATAGATACAATTATCAACTCCTTTTTGTTGATCAAGGAAATGGCGGCACAAGGGTTTCTTTTTCTCACATAACGTGAAGTCAGGAGTAGCAAGTCTGGGGCTGGGCAGTGACACAATGAGTTATAGGGTTATTCAGGCGGACAGGCTTGCTCAGGCTTTCTGCACTGCCATTCTGTGCTTTTGTCTTGTGGTCACAAGGCAGATGCTGAACTTCCAGACATGACCACATGCCAGGCAGAAGGAAGGGGACAGAATTTTTTCCCTCTAAGACCAAGATCTTTTTATCCAAGAACAGAAGTGCTTCTTGGTGGGCGTCTGCACATATCTCATTGGCCAGAATTCTGACATCAGGCCACCACTAGCTGCAAGGGAGGCTGGAAAGTTGAATGTCCTGGAAAAGCAATGACTTTGGAGTTAGACTATCCAGGTGTAAATCCCAATAGAAGCTGTGTGACCTTGGCCAACAAGGATCTTTGTGCCTCGGTTTCCTCATTGGTAAAATGAGGTTAGTAATATACCTACCTAATATGATTATTGTGAGGAGATACAGATATCTATCTACATGTATATATCTATATCGATATCAATATATAGAGATATGTCAGGGAATATGTATATATCTCAGGGAGTAACAGGGTAAATACAATAGGTCTTGGCCATTACTACTATTTTTTATTGTTATTATTATTATTAAGAACCAAGAACAAGATGAGTGGTCATAGTTGTCCAGTAAGCCAACAGGTAGCAAGATACACCCAGAAACTCCAGGCTTCCATCACACCAAAATTCCCCAAATGAGTTCCACTGGCCCAACCTGGATCATGTGACCATCTCTGAGATGTTACTGTGGCCAAGCAGATAGAAAGCACTGATTGGCTCAGCCTACACCACAGGCCCACACTGGCAATGGACAGTTTACCCTGCATGAATCACACAGGCTGAGCATGGGGAGAGTTGCTTTCGGAAGGAAAATTAGAAACCGCTATAAGGTGGTGGTCTGTCCATGGGGTCCTGACTATCTGATTACTTTTGCAGCAAACTGGATGAGGATTACCTTTACATGGCATATGCTGATATCATGGCAAAGGTGAGGCCCTGCCCCAATCCAGGAAAGGTCTCCTTCTCAGCTACAACACCTGTCCACTGAAAGGGCTGGGGGTGGACTGAGGTATCTCTTCTGTTGCCCATCATCCCTAACTTGATGCCCCATTCCCAGAGCTGCCACCTGGAGGAGGGAGGGGAGAACGGCGAAGCTGAAGAAGAGGCTGAGGTTTCATTTGAGGTAGGTGGGATCGGGAGGTGCTGGAGGAAAGGGATGAGGGCCCCTGACTTCAGTAATCCCCATTCATTCAGCATGTGCTCAGGGCCAGGCCCGGGGCTGGGCGATATTGGGGACACATCAGTGACCAAGTCAGTCCAATGGGGAGGTAGATGCATCAATCAGACAGTAACAGCAGAGTGTTCACGGTAGTGATGAGGAAAGCTCAGGCAGGGCGATAAGGGCCAGGGAAGCCAGAACGGCTCAGGAGACTATGGGGGAAATTCACAAGACTGTGGTAGCCCAGGCAAGGTGCCTGACCGAGTCAGGGGACAAGGGCGGCAGGGAAGGCTTCTCAGAGGCAGGGATGTCTGAGCAGGAGTGTGCCAGTTGAGGAAAAGGAGAAAGGTGTTCCAGACAGGGAAACAGCATTTGCAAAGGCCACACAGTGAGAAGGCGCTAGTACAAATGCAGTTAACCCACCTATTCATCATGAAGGCAATCAGCAAGCATTTCCGAGTTTCCTAACCATTTTTGTGCCAGGAATCCTTTTGTAGCTGGTGAAGCCTTTCTCAGAATCATGTTTTTAAATGTGTAAAATGAATTCATCACAGAGAAAATAAGCACATGGAAATAGTTATCAAAATATTGTTTTAGAAATTTGCGATACAGTAATACCTGTACTTTTTGATTAATCTATCAAATAAGACTGAACGGCGGGTCCAACAGCTGCTGGAAGTGAGTAGTGAACATAAACAAAACTGTGACATGGGAACATCTGTGATTCTTACTGGTGACACAGTCACAGGTTCTGCTAATATTGCTATGTTTTATGGCTTCCTCCATCAAGGGAGGAAATGCTACCTTTCAGTTAGAGGGTGGTAACATAAAATATAACTTTTTTCCTCATTCAAGTGCACAGACCTCCTGGATTTTATCCATTGGCTCCTTGGAGATCTGTGGGCCCAAGTTAAAATGGTGCCATGTCCAGCCCTGCACTAGGTGTAGGAGACAAATCAGACTTCGGTCCCAAAGGACAGAGGGGGTTTATGATTTGAAGGAAGGAGCTAGTGGGTGTGGCTGGAGCAGGGAGCACAGGGCTGAGGGATCAGGCTGTGAGGAGGAAAGGCTAGGCTGCTGAACCTGGACTCACTCTTCCCCGCGGTCCTGACGCTGTCCCAGGAGAAAGAGATGGAGAAGCAGAGGCTCCTGTACCAGCAGGCACGGCTGCACAACCGAGGGGCTGCAGAGATGGTGCTGCAGATGATCAGTGCCTGCAAAGGTGCCCTCCACAAGCATCCGGCTCCTGAGCACACTCATCCTGTCTTCCCTCTCCTCAACCAACCCATTTCCTGTGGACCCAGCAGCACACTTTCCCACCCCTGCATGCCTTTGTTTTGCACATACACCCCAGCCCTTGCATGTTCCACTTACTATCCTTCAGCCACAGTTACCCTTGCACATGCCTACAACCCCTTCTCTTACATCTCCTGCGATGGCCATTTTCTGGTGGATGGAGAACATCATTCCCAAACTAAGTGGACCATCTTTTGTCCCCTGCCCCCTCCAGGAGAGACAGGAGCCATGGTGTCCTCCACCCTGAAGCTGGGTATCTCCATACTAAATGGAGGCAATGCTGATGTGCAGCAGGTAACAGGCAAAGGGACTTGGGAGGAGAGCTTAGAGGGGTGGGAGGTTCCTGCGTGACTCCCATTTCCCCATTATGCCACCCCCGCTGCAGAAAATGTTGGATTATCTGAAAGACAAGAAGGAAGTTGGCTTCTTCCAGAGTATCCAGGCGCTGATGCAGACATGCAGGTAGGCTCTAGTACATATCTTTCAGTGAAGCTGTTTGGTGCAACTGTGCCCCCACCCTCCTACCACTTCCAGTTCTAGTTCCGCTCTCTTGGTTCCAGAAACAGACGCATTCAGACTAGCTCAAATGACAGGAAGTTTATGATAAGAATTCACATGCAACAATAGGGATGGGGAAATGCCACCCTTATGAATCCAGGGACCTGGAACTGGAATGTTGTTGAGAACTCAGAGGACACCCAGCAGCAGGGAATCCGGGTTCTCTCTGATGACCCCTATTAATGTGACTCTGCTCTTGCTGTTGACTGGCTTTCTCTACCCCTCTGAAGCTTTTGCTAATTGATGGCTTCTGTATCCTCCTGATTTCAACTTGTACACATTTCATCCATGCCTCACATTACTTCATAGCTGCAACCACATAGCTTCTGCCAGCTCTTAGTTTCTGCTTCCTCTTGATCTCTGCTCATTCATGGTTTCCAATGGCCCTCCACCTGCCACTGCTGGGGGCTGCAGGGCTCTGGAACAGGACCTCAGCATACCTTCCCATCTTTCCTTTCTTCTCTTCAGTGTCCTGGATCTCAACGCATTCGAGAGACAGAACAAGGCAGAAGGGCTGGGCATGGTGAATGAAGATGGAACTGGTGAGGCCCTCTCGTCGTGGGCTTCCCTCTCCATGGATCTCTCCTCCCTTTAGGATATGCCCTCTCCCCAACACTGCCCAGGGCTCCCTTCCTCCAAAACACCTCTCTAAGAGCGTTCTCAGATTCCGCCTCCTTCCCTGATCCGGGCAGTGGTCCCCAGCCCTGCTCCTCCCCATTCCTCCAGGGTCTCCCTCCCCATGGTCCCCATCCCTGGGTGTCCTTGTGTCCTGTGTTCTCTCACCCATCACCACATGGATCCCACTCTCCACAAGCCCGAAGTTTCCTGCCCTGGTTGCTGTTCTCTCATTAATGTCCCTAATCCGAGTTAATCGAGTCTCCTCTTTGCCGTGTTGTGACGTGTTTAACCTTTCTGCCCTGATCCTTGCCTCCTGCCTCTCCCCCTCTACCTGTCCATCTCCCTTTCTCTTCCCTCTTCTTTCTTTCCCAATGCTTTACCATCATTTCCTACTCTCTTTCTGGCTTCCTTCTCTCTCTTTATCGCTCTGTCTTTCTATGTGGTTCTTTCTCCATGTCAATGTCTTTGACCCTGACTGTGTGTCATTGTGTGTATTTGTCTGTCACTCTGTCTCCTTCTGTCTCTTTCTCTCTCTTTTCTCCTGCTTCCTCCTCCCATCCTGTTGGCTGCCCCAGTCATCAACCGCCAGAACGGTAATTCCCCTAGCCTACTCCCTTTGCTGTGCTACTCTGCTACCCCTCCCTTCTAACCCTGTCCCCCACCCCCTTCCCCCTCCCCTCCACCTGGGGGCTGAGGATCTGGGACATCCAGGGAGAAATTCTTCATTGGTTCAGGGTGCCCGCGAGAAGTCTTGAGATCGGAGTCCAGACACCAAATTCAGATCCCAGATTAGCCACTAACAACACCTGAGATTATGAAACCAGTCACTTACCTCCTGTTGGCTTCAGTTTCTCCTCATGCGAAGTAGAAGCCAGAGGAGATGGCAAAGATCCGTTTCCAGATGGATGGTCTTCCACTTCACGTCCAGATCCTCAGTCCCGGGCTGGGGTGATCCCCACTCCCACCAACCCTGCTCCCTGCGCCTCGACTCTGCATTGGTGGGGTCTGCAGTTCCCATTCACCAACCAGATTGGTTGCCCCCAGCTTCCACTCTGATTGGTGTGCGTGCGCCTTCGGCGCCTGCTCTGGTTGGCCCATTCACTGTCTAGGCTTCCCTCTCTCTCTCTCTCTCCCCTCTCCTAGGCCTTCCTTGATTGCTTTCTTTCAGATGGCCGTTCTGATTGGCCTATGTTTACACCCCCCCCCACCTCTCCTGGATTGGCTGGTTTCAAAGCTGCTTTCCAATTGGCTGGCTTTCAACCCAATCCCTCGCTGCTCTGATCTTTTGCGTGAAAGTGACCCTCCCCCTGCCCCCGCCCCATAATCTATTAACCCCACGTCCAGGAGAGTGCTGAGGGAAGTACCAGCTGCTTGAATCTCTGCTGGATCAGGCAGACACTTCCGGACGTCACATAAGTGGTGACACCAGAGGGACACTGATGTAGAAAGACACCGAGGCACCAGCTTCGGTACTCAGGGCCCCTCAGGCCTCCGTCTGCTGTCACGGATTCTGAGATCCGGTGCCCCTGGTGTTATGGATGTCAGTGGCCTTCTCAGTGTCTTTGAAGTGGTGGCTGCTCCTCCCCTCACCACTATGCTTTGTGCATGCGTGTGCAGTGTGCGCGTGCTGTGTGCATGGGCTGTGTGCATGTGTGCGCTGTGTCTTGGTGTACCTGACCTCTTCTGGGCCCTGCCCCCTTTTTCCACCCAGGAGAGAAGGTCATGGCAGATGATGAATTCACCCAAGATCTGTTCCGATTCCTGCAATTGCTCTGTGAGGGGCATAATAATGGTGAGAAGGACTGGGGTGGGTGGAGTGCAGAGGAGGCTGAGGTTTGGGGAGAGTCGGGCAGAGTTACTTGCCTGAGTTAACCTCCAGTCCCCACCTCCCCTTGTCAATAATGGCCTCACCACCCATTCTCGATCCCATTGTCCATCCTTTGCATTCAGCCACAGTCATGCCCAATCCACCCACCTTCCTAACTCTCTCTTGGGTTTCTGGAATCCAGCCACTTTGCTTCACGTTCGCTTCCTCTGGCCAGTCCACCTCCCCAGAAGCAACCTAGCCAGAAACCAGTTTGGCCAAAAATCAACTTGCCCAAATGAGCAATTAGCCACATGCCATTTTTCCACAGGCATTTTGAAATTGAGTAAATATGGATTTCCATACTTTGGGTCTGTAGAGGAAAGGAAACCACGTGGCATTTTTTCAATGAATCTATTAGAATCACTTATTAATTTTGCTTATAAAAAGACTTTGCCAGAAGGAACGACTACAAAATGTTTCCTAATTTGAGAGAGTTTTTACATTTGTTCTGGTTCAGGAAATTTAACCACATCAAGGGTGACCAGCAGGTCAATTAAACACATAGTTGGTGAGAAAATATAACCTTGTATGGCACACGTAGCTTATAATATTCAAGAGAGCCCAAATTCTGCCCGACAAACATTCTACCCAATGTCACGAGACTCAAGGTATGGTTGTGATGCTTAGGAGGTTATTATGGGACCACAGACTGCCCAGAAATCAGCTTTCGCAACAAGGATGGGAGCAATTATAAACTTAACTCCCATAGAACTTGCACCCCACTTGGCTAGTGTTCTTTAAGGTAACTGTTTTGTTAATATCTCTAATCCCCACTGTTCAACAAAGGATGGAGCATGAACTGTTGCTTTACATTCTCAAAAGCTCTTATGTCCATAACTAATTTTTCTTCAATGTTTATTAAATGCTCTTCTGCTGCATAACTGGGGTTTCCCATCTTGAATTTCAACAAAAGAAGAATTAGTCTTTGGGATTTAAAATGAATTTTACTCTCTGGGTCTGGACTTTTGGGAAATGAGAATATTCTTTTAGAAGGGATTTCTCTCTCCCAGAAAATTTTCAATCCAGTTCTCTGCCTAAATTCTTGGATTCATTAACCAACCAAATCATATAAGTATTTGAAGTACCTTTCAAATCTCAGATGCCTTGAGCATATTTGAGGCAGACGAAGGGTGTGTCTCATGTGTGCATGTTTATGACAGTGTTCTCAGTTGACAGGGTCCTTTATGAGAGTGGGGAGCTCTTTATCTAACCATTGACGCCTGTAGTCCGATTTAAATGACCACAAAGGAGTTAGCAAACAGGGTTGATGAGACAACCTGTATATTTGCTTATAAAATCTTGACAATTTTAGTATACTTTGTTTATAACGTGCAACCAGGGAAAGTGGACATTTCACTTGATACAGTGATTGTGAAGTGGCTATAGGGAAGTCAAGTGAAAAGTAAGGCTTTGGGGGCATGCAGGCTTTCAAGGGCTGTTACAGCCGTCCTGGGCAACATGACATTGCTATCCACATTAAAAGGACTGCACTGAAGCCCGTGTTTATTGCCTTGATAAATCGATGAATTGGTCATTTGGCAAATGAGTCTACATAGGTGGTTCTCAAGCTTAAATATGCCCACGAATCACCTGGAAGCCTTGTTAAAATACAGACTTCTGGGTCTCACCCCAGAATTTCTGATTTAGTAGGTCTTGGGGTGGAGCCCAGGAATGTGCACTCCTAACAGTGTCCCAGGAGGTGCTGATTCTGCTGGTCTGGGGCCACACTTTGAAAATCACCACTGCAAAGTGCAGCTCTTAACCTCAGTACTTTCTTTAAGGCCCTCCCTTTTTTTTTTTAAGGTCCTTTAAGAACAGCTAATGTCCACTGAGCACTTACATACCAGGTGCTGTCCTAAACCCTTTATGTATGCTAAAGTCTTAAAACCTCACCACAGTTCCCATCTATTGTGACCACTGTGTTATATATGGGGAAGCAGGCAAGTCTGTACCACACAGAGAGGTTCAATAATGTGCCTGAGGTCACACAGCTGGGAATTCATGCAGCCAGCTCCTACTTACGTTTCAGGTCTCAGCTGGGAGGTCCTCTCTGCCAGCTTTCCTTTACTCCCTCTGGGTGTCTGCAGCCCCTCTGGGTTTCCCCCATCACAACTCTGATCATTCTGCCCAGTATTCCCCACCACCACTCCTGCCACCAATGAATTTAGTATTGCCATTGTTATTATTATCATACACCGAAGTAGAGAGAATAGTCTAATAACCCTCCAAGTACCCATCACTCAGCTTTAACAGTTATCAACTTTCTACCCTAGAACATTTTTCAAAAAGTGGAACCAGCTCCCCAGAGGTGTGAATCAGTTTATCATAGTTCTCGCCCTAACTGCACACTGGTTGCCTGGGGAGCCTTTAAAAATACGAAAGCCCAGGCTGCATCCCCCACCCCAGGTCCTAACTTAATTGGTTTGGAGGGGGCCTGAGCAATGGGGTTTTTTAAAAGGCCTCCAGAAAATTCTAAGGCACAAAGTTGATAGGTTGAAAACTACAGATTTAGTGGATTGAGATAAAAATTCCTTACAGTTAATAAGACAGAAAACACCAGAATACACATTGTAAGGGTATGTGAAACCTCTGTTTCAAGTATATGTGGCTATAACTTCAGATTAAACACATGTACTGGGTCTCAATGTAAAACGGAATTTCTGCCATAGTTTGCAGTTAGAAAAGACTGAAAATTACTACATAAGAATATAATCTTTACAAGGGCAGGAATATAAACTTTACTGCCATATCTTTAGGACCTAGAACAGCATTTACTATCACCTGGCAATAGTAAATGCTCAATAAATTTGTAGTATCAAATAAGTGGACAACCTTCGTTTTCCATTAGCATATAGTACAATATAGACTCAATAAATATATATTGAATCAATGAACAAAGAAATGACAGATGTTTATCTCCTTCAGCTTTTGGTGGGTGCTCAATAATATTTGTTGGATAAATAAATACACAAATAACCAACCTTCCATCTCCCCCAGCACATAGTAGGCATTCAATAAACATTTGGGAACAAATGGAGGATGAAATCTCCATTTACCTTACTACAAAGTAGGTGCTCAAGAACCATATTTTGGAAAGTACTCAATGAATAAATGACTGACCCTTTACCACATCTTGCATGTAGTAGGCCCTCAATAAGTATTTATTACATAAATGAATAAATGTTTCTCCATCTTTCTCTGACACACAGTAGATGCTTGATAAAGGGAGGGTGAGCCCTAGCTGGCGTGGCTCAATAGACTGAGCGCCAGAGAGCAAAGTAAAGGGTCCCTGGTTCCATTCCCAGTTGGGGCACATACCTGGGCTGCGGGCCAGATCTCCAGTAGGGGGTGCGCGAGAGGCAACCACACATTGATGTTTCTCCCTCTTTCCCCCTCCCTTCCCCTCTCTCTAAAAATAAATAAATGAAATCTTAGGGGAAAGAAGTTATTAAATAAATTAATGATTATATGCCTTCTAGCCCGCAATAGGCACTCTATTTAAACACTTCCGCATTAATGAATAAATGACCACCTCCCTTAGCACGTGGCAGATTCCCAAAGAATGAATGACTTTTAATCTTCCTAGATTTCCAAAACTACCTACGGACACAGACAGGGAACACGACCACTATTAACATCATCATCTGTACTGTGGACTACCTCCTGCGGCTGCAGGTAAGCATGTGAGGCCTCCAGGTGGGTCGGGGGCTGTGGGGCCATCGTTGGCCCAGCATCCCCTCACCCCCTGTCGGACCCCCAGGAATCCATCAGCGACTTCTACTGGTACTATTCTGGCAAGGATGTCATTGAGGAGCAGGGCAAGAGGAACTTTTCCAAGGCCATGTCGGTGGCTAAACAGGTGTTCAACAGCCTCACTGAGTACATCCAGGTAGGGCTCGCCCACTAGGGCAGGGTGGGGCAGGCCAGCACCCCGCGCCGCCTGGCGCTCACGCAGCCCTCTGTCCGCCAGGGCCCCTGCACCGGAAACCAGCAGAGCCTAGCGCACAGCCGCCTCTGGGACGCTGTGGTGGGATTCCTGCACGTGTTTGCCCACATGATGATGAAGCTAGCTCAGGTTCGGGCCTCTCAGTTCTTCATCCAACTGCTTCCGGGCACCCGCAACTGGCCCGTTTCCAAGTCCTTACCCACTGCTCAGTTTCTCACCCAAGTGCTCCTGGCATGTTCCAGACTGGGTCCTTCTCCCAGGCCAAATCCACCTTGTTTCTGGATTGGCTTTTTGCATGATCCCGCCTCTACCTTTGCCACCACCAATCGGCTGGTTCCCTAGCCACGCTTCCATTGGTCTGGCGTCTTCACCCCTGGCCCGGAGCTCCTCTATGATTGGTTGGTGTTCTTTTCTCTCCGATCTAGTCATTAGATTCAAACAGCCCTAGAGATAGGGTATCTGCAGGCTTCTAGGGACCTGGGGCTGAAGGAATGTTTTGCTGCTTTATTCTGCCTGTGTCAGATGACGCCCATAGCGGACATTTAGGATGTAAGGTCCATTTCCCATTTCTAGAATCTTCGTCCTCCTCTTTTCCCACCACTCCCTCCCCTTTGCGACTTTGTTTCACGAACACCATAGCCATTCTCACTGCACTGAGGCTCAGTATCTGAAGAGGTGCCACCCACACCCTGGACATCTTACATGCATCAGTGTATTTATTACAGTAGTTGTCCAGCAGATGGCAGTAAAGTATTCGGTGTATTATAATTTCCCAACAGGAAGTCTTGAAGGGAAGCCCATTTTTATTTACTCAAAGTTGCCTCAAGGGCTGGCAAAAACCCTATCTGATGTCATCTGACTTTTCGAAAGGAGTGAATTTAGGAATACAGTTCCTCAGTGTCAGTGTAGGTGAAGTTGAATGTTGCTGTAATCTTAAAATTCTAAAGACTGTTGGTATCATAGTGTAAGCAGGGGTGTCCAACCCACAGCCCAGGATGGCTATGAATGTAGCCCAACAAAAAAATTATAAATTTACTTAAAACATGAGATTCTTCTGTGATTACATGTCACAGTGTCATGTAAAATAAACGTACGTACAATGACGTTTTATTATTTAGAAATGTACATTTTCTGTATTAGTAATCACAAACTTAGGACCTGCTTGATGATTTTAAAAGGCTATCAAAAGGGCCGCTGCATAGTTAGGGTTGTTACCTGAGGAATTTTTTGCTTGTCTGTGGTGGGTGGTATGTATCATGAAAATTGTGCACAGACTTTTTTTTTTTTTTTTTTTTTTTTTTTTTTTTTTTTTTTTTTTTTTTTTTTTTTTTTTTTTTTTTTTTTTTTTTTTTTTTTTTTTTTTTTTTTTTGCTCATCAGTTTTTGTTAGTGTTTGTGTATTTAATGTGTGGCCCAAGACAACTCTTCTTCTTCCAGTGTGCCCCAGAGATGCCCAAAGGTTGGACACCCCTGGCATAGAGTTTTAGACCCTGCAGAGTTAATTCATCAGCCATGATCTAGGGTTAGATTGCCATGGCAAGAAATCCAATGCCAAGTGGTGGCTTACAGGGGGAAAAAATAACTTACCAGTTCATATCACAGTTCCAGGGTCTAGAATCACGTCAGCAGAAATGTCTCTCTCCTGTCTGGCTTCATTCTCAAGCAGGCACTCCCCAGGGGCTGGAAAAATGGTGCCCTGGGCTTCCAAGCACCCCATTAACAGCTCCAGCAGGAAGAGAACCCCTCTTAAATGGGAGCTCCAGGAGAAAACCTGCAGTTCTCTCTGACTGGGCTATTGGGTCACATGCCCATCCTGAACCAGTCACTGGGGCCGGGAGAAAGAAGGCTTTGATTGGCCAGAGTTGGTCATATACTCATCCCCAGAACCAGGAAGGTGGAGTTAGCCTCACTTGCTCTGAGAGTGGAATTAAAAAAAGCAAGAGCTGGACTGGGCAGACACATACCACAGGCACCCACCCATTTTAGGATCTTGAGATCCTGGAATGGTAGAATCTTAGAGTCAGAATGCAGAGCTTTGCATTTGTGGGTAAGTGTTAGGATTAGAATCAGCAACTCTTGAACTAGCATTGGGGTAGAAGGAGCCTTACATTCCATTTCTCTGCTGTCCTTCCCCCTCCATTTTATTAGGTAGAACCATATGAAATTACTACTTTGTGGGCCGAAATGGTTGCGTATTGGCAGTTTTATGTAGCTCAGTCTAATACAAATACAGACCGTGAGACAGAACTTTGTGTTGGAAGCTTCTGTGGGCCTTACTTACATGAGGCGCTGTGACAAGGGAGGCAGTGTGTCCCCACATTCAAATGTCTTACTAGAAAGCACATGGCTGTGTCTTCCTCTTCCAGCCTTCTTCCCGAACCCAGAGTCCCACTTTTTCCATCACACATTCGTCTGACAAGCATGTGCCTCGCACCCATCACAAGCCAAGTGCAGTGCTGAGCTCCCATTCCTTCCCAGATCTGGGTCTCTGACCCTAGTATTTGCCCCTGTCTGTCTCTGTCTCTCTGCCCCGAGCATCTTCCCTCTGAGCCCCATACTCCTCCCAGTCCTTATCTGCCAGCCCTTGCCCCACGTGTCACCTGTTGGGTCTGCTTCCCCCAAAATACCAGCTCCACCCCCACACTGTTGTCTCTCTGCCCCTTCCCCTGCTTCCGAGGAACATGTCTGGACTCGGGTTCCCTCGGAGGTAAGAGGGGAGGAAAAGGAGGTCTCAGGCCCTGCTGGGTGGTATGGAGGAGCAGAAGCAGCTGAAAATGGGGGAGGCGTCTCTGCAGAGACCAGCCCTCACACAGCTGGGATATGGGGTCTCTAGGACTCAAGCCAGATCGAGCTGTTGAAGGAGCTGCTGGATCTACAGAAGGACATGGTGGTGATGTTACTGTCACTATTAGAAGGTAAACACCTAGTGGGTGGGGATGGGGGGAGGGAACAAAGGTGCAGAAAGCCTGAGAATGGCTCTCAGAGACCCAGGAGATCCTTACCTTCCACCCCATCTGATATCATGTCAGGATCTATGAGCTGATGAAGAAGTCACATTAACAAGCTCAGCAGACACTTATTGAGGACTGTACATATGAAGTACATTAGTTTAGTGAATCCCCAGAAAAATCTTGATAAGGTGGGTGGGCTGGATACCTTTATAAATGTATGTATCTAATAGTTACTTACTTATTTTCTCAATGCATCAGCTAGCTTTTGTTGCCTGACAAGCACACCTGCAACTTAATGACTTAAAAACAGCCATAATTTATTACTAATTAATGAAACAATTTAACTAGTAGACAGACTCATTCTTTTACATGGCTGCATAGTACTCCATTGTGTAGGTTGTAGTGATTCATTTAATCACAACTCTATTGGTGGACATTCAGGTTTTTTAAAATATTTTGCCACTACAATGTTGTCATGACTAATCCTCCTGTAGAGTTTCAGAGTGTTTTGGTAACTAGTCAGTAGCTTTTAAAAATCAGGTTTCCTTTAAGCATCAGATTTCCAGCTTTTCTTGAAAAATTGAAAGATTTGGTGACCCTGGGTTCACATTCTTACATGACAAGAATTAGATGGACTGAATTCAATAGCTGAATTATATCAGTTCAATCTTCTGATTTTGATGACCATGCTATAACTGTGTGTCGTTCAGGAAACATGCACAGAAATGGTTAGGGTTGAAAAGACCGAATGCCTGCAGCTCACTCTCAAATGGTTCAGGCAGAAGAAAAGAGGGAGGGAACGATTATAAAGCAAAAAAGCAAATGTGGCAAAGTATGAACAATTGGTGAATCTGGAATATATGCGTTTTCCCTTACACTATTGCACCTTCATGTAAATTTGAAATTACATTAAAATTAAAAGAATCAAAAAGAAGCTGGAGACAGTCTGCTTTCAAGGGCAGTGGGGGGCCCCATTTTGCCACAGTCTGCACCTTGCCCTGCTCTATCACCTTTGCCCTGCTCACTCATCTATGGGCCTGCTTGGCCTCCGTGGGCCAGTGGAGGGTTTAGGTGTGTGAGCTCTAGGTCATGCATCTCTAGGTTCAAATCCTCCCCACCCTGTTACTGGCTGTGTAACCCTGAGTGTGTGACTTTCTCTGAGCCTCAGTTTCCTCACCTGCAATAACAGAAAGTAGCACGTTTCCCTTACCAGGATGAGATCATGCCAGCACAGCAGCTGGCACAACATCTGTCAGCTGCTATTAGCGTTTGCCATCATTATCTTTATTGATGACTCCTTCAGCTTTCAGGGAGGTGGACAAAGACAGAATCAGCAAGGTCCACACATTATACTGCTTTAGATTAAGAAGTGACCTGTGCCCTTTGAGGGGGGGCCTGGGTGCTGTCCCAGGAAGCTTCCATCAGCACAGTGGATCCTGGGGAGCCATGGATAGTTCTTGAGCTGGAGAGGGTGGCACGCTATGGGACTCCAAAAAGGAGGTTCTGTTGGGCCGCACTGACCTGGGACTGCCTGCAGGGAATGTGGTGAATGGCATGATTGCCCGTCAGATGGTGGACATGCTTGTGGAATCCTCATCCAACGTGGAGATGATCCTCAAGTTCTTCGACATGTTCTTGAAACTCAAGGACATCGTGGGCTCCGAGGCCTTCCAGGACTATGTCACTGATCCCCGTGGCCTCATTTCCAAAAAGGACTTCCAGAAGGTGAGTGCAGGAGGGAAGCTGGGCGGCAGTGCCAATCGTGCCCTTCCTCGCTGCCTGCCTGGGGCAAGAGACTTCTCTGCGAGCCTCAGAGAAGCCGCCTTATCTGTGAAATGGAATAAAACAACCCTTGGAGTTGTTTGGATGGTAAAATGCATTAACACAAGTGAGAACCCTTATTTCTATTATCATTCTTAATAGTTATATTATTATTTTTTATTTAATCTTTATTGTATTTTTCCATTACCATTTAGTCCCCTTATAATAGTTATATTATTATTGTAAATAGAGATCAGTTATTTAGTTGATGAACATCTACTGGGTTTCTCCTCTGTACCATGGACACAGCAGTGACCGGGACAGACACAGCCCTGCCTTCGCAAGCTTATAGTCTAACGGCAGAGGCAGTCGCCAGTGGCCATGGCATGTCTGAATAGTGAGGCTGGTAGGAGGGAAATGCAGGAACCAGCTTTATCCAGCCACTCACTCATCTGCCTCTATCAGCCCCTCCACCCCAGCTTTGCCCTCTCTCCCTATGTAACGCCAGGTAAGTCACTTCTCTGCTCTGAGCCTCAGGTGCCTCCTCTGTGAAATGGGACTAGCATAATAACCTTCACTGCCTGACAGGGCTGCTGGGAGGGTAGACAGTGCCTGGAACACAAGAGCACTCAAGAGATGTTAGCTATTTTTTTTATAGGCAGACCTCAGAGACACTGTGGGTTCAGTTCCAGCCCACAGCAATAAAGCAAAAGTCGCAGTAAAGCAAGTCAATTTTTTTTTGGTTCCCCGATGCATATAAAAGTTATGTTTACATTATACTGTGGTCTGTTAAGTGTGCATTATGTCTAAAAAGCAATGTACCTACCTTATTTTGAAAATACTTTGTTGCTAAAATTTGCCAACTATCATCTGTGCCATCAGCAATCTTTTTACTAGTACCTTCAGTTTGTTAAAAAAACAAAAACCAAAACCAAAACAGTAACCATGAAGTGCTATAAAATGAGGTACAGCTGTCCTATTATTATGGCCAGATCATTCCCATCACCATTTATTAACTTTTCCTTTGAGATAACTTCAAGTTTATAAAGAAGTTGCAAGAACAGCACATAGAATTTCTCAATACCTTCACCCAGATTGTCAGTGCTAACTTTTGACCGCATTTGCTCTGTCGTGATTCCTCTTGACCTCAAAGTATTTTAGTGTGTCTCCTGATAACATGTTCATTATCTTACATAACCACAAAATAATGATGCAAACCAGGCAATTAACACTGACAAAAGGCTGCTATCTGCAGAGCTTACTCAATTTTTATTTATTTTTATTCTCTGTCACGGATCCAAGCCAGGATCAGGCATTGCATTTAAGCATCCTGTCTGTTCAGCCTCCCTCATTTGGAATCCTTCCTTGGTCTGTCCTTGTCTTTCATGACCTTGGCATTTTTTGAAGAACAGAGGTCAGTTGTTTTATACAACATCCCTCAGTGTGGGTTGGTCTGAGTTTTCATCATAATCCAATTTGGGTCACACATCTTGGCAGGATCATCGTAGAAGTGACGGGTCCTGCTCAGTGCATTGCAGTAGGAGGCACGTGATGCTGGTTCTTCTCATTGCCGTCGTCGGTGTGAGCTTGACTGCCTTTGGTCAGGTGGTTTTCCCAGGGTCTCCTTCCCTTCAGCATCTTGTGAGGACCAGCTTTGGAACTATGTGAGCATCATGCTCACACTCTAGGGTTAGCATCCGTTGGTGATTGTTGCCTGAAACCATCATGACCATAGTAGTTGACATGCGGTGGTTTTCCAATTTCACCATACCCTTTACCCTTATTAGGTGCCACTTTACCGTATGGAAGAGTTTTTTCCTTCCCCATTTATTTACTCATTCATCTACGTATGCATGTATTGTTTGTTTACATCAGCATAGACTCATTGCTCCTTTCATTCTGGGGTGGCAATCACGACTGTCCATCGGCATCTAAATAAGCTCAGAGTTTCCTGAATTAAAATAAAATGCCCCCCCCAGTTGTCCTTGGAGCCTCCCTGCCTCTATCCCCCATCTCAGCCACTCCCAAGAGCTGTCTGCCCTCCTTCATGCCTTTCTCACCTCCCACTCCTTCCCTGATTCAGGTTTGCTGGCCTCTGTCCCTGTCACTCCCCTGAAACCACCTTGACCAAGACCATTAGTGACCTCTTCACCTCTGACTCTCTCCTCTGACTTCTATTGGAGGCATTTGCCACAGTCAGCCATTTCCTCCCCCAGGACTGCCTACTTCCCTGGGCGTCGGTGCCACACTTTCCTGGGACCCCCACCTTCCCCGCCAATCCCACACAGCCAATCCCAACATCGCTGTCCCTGAGCTCTCCACCTTTAGGAAGAGGAGCTAACACCATGTTCTCACTCTGTGGCAGGTCCTGTGTGTAAATGAATTACAGCTGGCCCTTGAACAGCATGGGTTTGTTTGCACAGCTCCACTTATGCACAGATTTTTCTCAATAAATATAAAATCAGCCCTCCACATCCCCAGGTTTCCCATCTGTAGATTTGACCAGCTGCCCCTGGGAATCTGGAGGTGCAAAGGATGACTGTATGCATGGTTTATGCCATTTTCTATAAGGGACTTGAGCATCCACGGATTTTGGTATCTGCAGGGGTTCCTGGAACCAACCCCCTGCAGATACCAAAGGATGAGTGAAGTTTTCGGGGAATCAAAAGTTATACATGGATTTTCAACTGTGGGAGTTGGTGCCCCCAAACGCTGTGTTGTTCAAGGGTCAACTGTAGTTCATTTAACCCACATAGCAACCTTATGTGGGAAGGACCCTTCTTATTACCTCTTTACGTAAGCGGAAACTGAGGCACAGGGGTGGTGAGGTAACACACTTAAGGTCACACAACAGGTCAGTGACAAAGCTGGGATTAGAACTCAGGAAGTCCAGCTCCGGAGTGTAGTGCTTCTGGATCCATCCATTAATCTAGTGCAATAAATAGTCAATGAGCACCTCCAGCGTGCCAGGCCCTGGCCAGGAGTCCCAGGCCTACTGTGAAGACTGGCAGGGTTGGGGAGAGAGTCTAGTGGCAGCTGGAAGAGAACCAAAAAGCACTATGCAGAAGCTAAAGGGCACATCATTCATAATTTTAAAATGATTCTGCTCAGTAAAGGAAACCATCAATAAAATGGAAAGGCAACCTGTGGAATGGGAGAAAGTATTTACAAATAGTATGCCTGTTGAAGGGTTAATATACAAAATATTCATACAACTCAAAAGCAGTAAAACCAGTAACCCAATTTAAAAATGGGCAAAGGACTTGAGTAGATGTTTTCTCCAAAGAAGACATATGAACGACTGACAGGTACAGTAAAGGGTGCTCACCATCACTGATCGTTGGGGAAATACAAATCCAAACCGCAATGAGCTGCCACCTCACACCTGTCAGAATGGCTATTATCAAAAAGATAAGACATGACAAGTATTAATGAGAATGCGGAAAAAAAGGAAACTTTTTCTATGTTGGTGAGAATGAAAATTGGTACAGCCATTATGGAAAACAGGATGGAGGTTTCTCAAAAAATTAAAAATAGAACCACCATATGATCCAACAATCCCACTTCGGGGTGTTTATCTGGAGGAAACGAAACCATCATCCTAGACATCGACCCTCTCGTGTTTATTGCGGCTTATTCACAGCAGCTCAGGTTTGGAAACAACCTAAGTGTCTGTCGTTGGACACGTGGACTAGGGGTGAATGTCAAAGGAGATACATATATACATACCCACATAGAACGGAACATTTTTCAGCCTTTTTAAAAAAGGAAATTCTGTCATTTGTGGCAACATGAATGAAACTGCAGGACATTATACCAAGTGAAGTAAGGCAGCTAGAGAAAGAAAAATACCGCATGATATCACTTATATTTGGAACCTAAAAAAGAAAGTCAAACTTGCAGAAACAGAGTAGAAAAGTGAGTGGGGCAGGGGACAGGGAGAGGTTGATAAAAGGGTAAAATCAGACTTTCTAGTTATGATTTTTTTTAATGGGTAAATGTCCCTCTGGACTATTCAGGGCTTCACAATTCACAAGGCTTGATGTCATGTGCACATCTTTGTAGCTCAATATCTCTGTTTCACAAAGTTACAAACAATCTGTAACTTTAAAAGTACATTGGTTTTATCTTTGACTGAATAATACATTCACATGATTAAAGATGTGAAGTGTAACAAGGTACGAAGTGAGAAGCTCACTCTCACCTCTCTCTCAACCTACCCTTCCTCTACTTGCACTGCTGTAAGCATTAATTTCTTTTGTATCCTTCCATCATTTTTTCCAGGTATTATTATCCACCTTTTTTTTTAAAATTAAGGTTTTTATTTATTTATTTTTAGGGAGAGGGGAAGGGTGAGAGAAAGAGGGAAGCATCAATGTGTGAGAGAAACACTGATTAGTTGCCTCTCACATGCCTTCAAATGGGGACCTGGCCCGCAACCCAGACAGGTGCCCTGACTGGGAATCGAACCATCAACATTTTGGTTAGTTAGCATGCTGGTGCTCAACCCACTTAGCCACACCATTCACTCCAATCAGTGCCCTCCTTTCTTCTAGAATAGGTAATGAACTACATATACTAATCTATATCATTTAATATATTCTGGAGATACAGAGAATGCCCCCATTATTTTTCTTACAGGTGCCCAGTATTCCACTTTATGTATACATTATGGTTTATTTGATTATTCCCTGCTGATGGACACTTGCTTTGTTCCCAAACACTTTTTTTAATCTATTTTATTGGTTATGCTATTACAGTTGTCCCATTTCTCCCCCATCATTCCCCTCCACCCTGCACACCCCTTCCCACCCACATTCCCTCCCCTTTAGTTCATGTCCATGTGTCATAAGTTCTTTAGCTTCTACATTTCCCACACTATTCTTGCCCTCCCCTGTCTATTTTCTACCCGATGTCTATGCTACTTATTCTCTGTACCTTTTCCCCCTTTCTCCTCCTCCCACTCCCCTGTTGCTAACCCTCCATGTGATCTCCATTTCTGTGGTTCTGTTCCTGTTCTAGGTTTTTGCTTAGTTTGCTTTTGTTTTAGGTGTGGTTGTTAATATCTGTGAGTTTGCTGTCTTTTTACTGTCCTATTTTTTATCTTGTTTTTCTTAGGTAAGTCCCTTTAACATTTCATATAATAAGGGTTTGGTGATGATGAACTCCTTTAACTTGACCTTATCTGAGAAGCACTTTATCTTCCCTTCCATTCTAAATGACAGCTTTGCTGGATAGAGCAATCTTGGATGTAGGTCCCTGACTTTCATGACTTGGAATACTTCTTTCCAGCCCCTTCTTGCCATAAGATCTCTTTTGAGAAATCAGCTGACAGTCTGATGGGAACTCCTTTGTAGGTGACTGTCCCCTCATCCCTTGCTGCTTCTAGAATTCTCTCCTTCATTTTAATCTTGGCTAATGTAATCAGGATGTGCCTTGGTGTGTTCCTCCTTGGGTCCAACTTCTTTGGGACTCTCTGAGCTTCCTGAACTTCCTGGTAGTCTATTTCCTTTGTGAGATTGGGGAAGTTCTCCTTTATTATTTGGTCAAATAAGTTATCCACTTGTTGCTCTTGTTCTTCCCCTTCTGGTAGCCCTATAATTCAGATGTTCGGACATTTAAAGCTGCCCTGGAGGTTCCTAAGCCTCTCATTTTTTTTTTTTTTTGAATTCTTGTTTCTTCCTTGTTTTCTGTTTGGTTGTTTCTTTCTTCCTTCTGGTCCACTCCATTGATCTGAGCCCCAGTTTTCCTCCCATCACTATTGGTTCCCTGTGAATTTTCCTTCATTTCACTTATCGTAGCCTTCATTTGTTCATCTAATTTGTGATTCAAATCAACCAATTCTGTGAGCATCCTGATCACCAGGGATTTGAACTGTGTATCTGATAGGTTGGCTATCTCTTGGTCGCTTAGATGAGTTGGCTCTGGGGCTTTGATCTGTTCTCCCGTTTGAGCCATTTTTGGTTTTTTGTTTGTTTGTTTGTTTTTGTTTTTTTTTGGTTTGGTTGCGGCTGTGACGTAGTAAGAGCCAGAGCCTTAGGTGTTCCCCAGGGTGGGGCAGCCCAGTGGCTGGGTAGTGACACTGTATGTGGGGGCGGGTCGGAAAGGGAACAATGGTGCTTATTCCAATCTCCCTTGGATTCCAGTCCCTTCTGCTGCTTCCCCTTTGCCTGGATTATCTGCGCGTGAATGTGGGACCACCTGGTCAGCCAGCCGCCTTGCGCAGCCTCACTGGGTCTGCACCGTTTCCACCCTGTGCCTGGGGTCCGCTAGCCACCGCCCATGCGCCTGGGATTTCCCAGCCACTGCTGCCTGCACACACTCTACTTTTTCCTGCTGGGACTCTGCTCCTCTTACCAGTCTGGATGAATGGTTGTTGGACTTCCATACAGTTCAATTTTCTATCAGTTCTGTTTGTTTTCTTGTTTGTAAATCTTTTTGTCCTTAATTTTGGTTGTGAGAGGAGGCACAGTATGTCCACCTACACCTCCATCTTGGCTGGAGTCCCCAAACTTTTGCTATTACAACACATTCTGTAGTCAGGGCTGTCGTGGAGAATATGTACTTTACAGAAGCGCAGTTTATAGCACAGATATTGTACACTTCTAGGAGATGGAAGTAAGTGTGCTGAGGGAGGCTCCCTATGGTCCATTAGCAGTGCTAGCTACTATGATTACCCTTGTGCATACGCCATTCTGTATGTGCAGTTATAGCTCAGGATAAATTTCCAAAAGTGGGATTGCTGGGTTGCAGGGTAAATGTATGTGTCATCTGGGCAGAGCTGGCCATCCATTTTCCCCTCTCATTAACATCATGTGAGAGTGCCTGTTTCCCTACACCCTCACCACCAGACCGCACTGTCAAATCTTTGGGTTTTTGCCAATCTGATAGGTGAAAAAGGGTATTGCACTCCACTTTTAATTCACATTTCTACTGTTATGGGGCCTGTTGATCATTTTTCATGCTATTTCTGTTGTTTTACTTGTTCAGTGAGATGACCATGCCCTTGACTAATTTCTGCCTTGGAATGTTGATATTTTTCTTCTCAATTTCTAGGAACTCTTCATAAATTAACTGCTTATAGCATTGTTCATGATAGGAATTGCATCTGGGGTTTTTTTGTTTATTTTTTATTTTTTATTTTTTTGTGTTTCTTTTTTTAAATATATTTTATTGATTATGCTATTACTGTTGTCCCATTTTCCCCCTTCATTCCCCTCCACCCTGCATGCCCCCTCCCACCCACATTCCCCCCTTTAGTTCATGTCCATGTGTCATAAGTTCTTTAGCTTTTACATTTCCCACACTATTCTTGCCCTCCCCCTGTCTATTTTCTACCCACCGTCTGTGCTACTTGTTCTCTGTACCTTTTCCCCCTTTCTCCTCACCCCTCTCCCCTATTGCTAACCCTCCATGTGATCTCCATTTCTGTGTTTCTGCTCCTGTTGTAGTGGTTTGCTTAGTTTGCTTTTGTTTGAGGTGTGGTTGTTAATACCTGTGAGTTTGCCGTCATTTTACTGTTCATATTTCTTATCTTCTTTTTCTTAGATAAGCCCCTTTAAGATTTCATATAATAAGGGCTTGATGATGATGAATTCCTTTAACTTGACCTTATCTGAGAAGCACTTTATCTTCCCTTCCATTCTAAATGACAGCTTTGCTGGATAGAGCAATCTTGGATGTAGGTCCCTGACTTTCATGACTTGGAATACCTCTTTCCAGCCCCTTCTTGCCTGGAGGTCTCTTTTGAGAAATCAGCTGACAGTCTGATGGGAACTCCTTTGTAGGTGACTGTCCCCTTATCCCTTGCTGCTTCTAGAATTCTCTCCTTCATTTTAGTCTTGGCTAATATAATTACGATGTGCCTTGGTGTGTTCCTCCTTGGGTCCAACTTCTTTGGGACTCTCTGAGCTTCCTGGACTTCCTGAAAGTCTATTTCCTTTGTGAGATTGGGGAAGTTCTCCTTTATTATTTGTTCAAATAAGTTTTCCACTTGTTGCTCTTCTTCTTCCCCTTCTGGTACCCCTATAATTCAGATGTTGGACGTTTAAAGATGTCATGGAGGTTCTTAAGCCTCTCCTCATTCTTTTGAATTCTTGTTTCTTCATTCTTTTCTGTTTAGTTGTTTCTTTCTTTCTTCCTTCTAGTCCACTCCATTGATTTGAGTCCCAGTGTTCTTCCCATCACTATTGGTTCCCTGTGTGTTTTCCTTCATTTCACAGCCTTCAGTTTTTCATCTAATTTGTGAGCAAAATCAACCAATTCTGTGAGCATCCTGATCACCAGGGCTTTGAATTGTGCATCTGATAGGTTGGCTATCTCCTCGTCACTTAGATAAATTGGCTCTGGGGCTTTGATTTGTTCTCCTGTTTGAGCCATTTTTATTTCAGGGGTTTTTTTTGTTTTGTTTTGTTTTGTTTGGTCTAGTTGTGGCTGTTACATAGTGAGGGGTGGAGCTTTAGGTGTTCCCCAGGGCAGGGCAGCCCAGTGGCTGGGTAGTGACACTGTATATGAGGGCGGGGTCTGAGAGGAAACAATGGTGCTTGTTCTGCTCACTCTCGGATTCCAGTCCCTTCCGTTGCTTCCCCTTCACCTGGATTATCTGCGTGCGAATGTGGGACCACCTGGTCAGCCAGCTGCCTTGTGTGGCCTCACTGGGTCTGCACAGTTGCCACCCTGTGCCTGGGGTCTGCTAGCCACTACCTGTGCACCTGGGATCTGCCAGGCGCTGCTGCCTGCGTGCCCGGTCCGCACTTCCACCTTTTCCTGCCTCGACTCCGCCCCTCTTACAGGTCTGGATGAATGGTTGTTGGACTTCTGAACAGTTCAACTTTTTATGAGTTCTGGTTGTTTTCTTGTTTCTAAATCTTTGTTGTCCTTAATTTTGGTTGTGAGAGGAGGCACAGTGTGTACACCTACACCTCCATCTTGGCCAGAAGTCCTGCATCTGTTTTTTCAAGTTCATCATTTGTCTTTTGACTTTGCTTATGGTAGGGTGGTTTTTTTGTTTGTTTTTTGTTTTTGGCCATGCAGAATATTTAATTTTGATGTAGAAAATCATTTGAAATATTTGATTAATTTTTAATGAAATAGATAATACAGAAATGCATTCCTCTTGTAAAAAAATTCAGAACTCACAGCTATGATTGAGGTCTCCGGTGCCATCCCCAGTCCTGTTCTCATCCCACCTCTCCAGAGGCTGCCACTGCTGTCCATGTCCAGTTTCTTACTTCTGCACCTCCCTTCATACGTGAGCCCACATTGAAAATACACAGCATCGTTTCATGGTTTCCCAAGTTCTTCATGGTTGACAGAGTTCTTGACAAGTACTTTGTAGATTCCAAACTTCCACTTTAGTTGGGAAAGCCCTTTCTGGTGGTTAAAAACACATTAAAAGCTGCTAATTTATTCTTGGCCAGTACTGTTTTGAGGTTTTCTTTATTTTTTTATTCTGCAAATATTTTTGGATGCATCTCTAAATTAAAAGACTTCCTTTAAAAAACATCTTTGTTGAGATATAATTCACATTCCATAAAATTCACCTATTTAGAATGTGCAATTCAATGATTTTTAGTATATTCACAGAATTGTGCAACCAACGGTACAATCTAATTTTAGCACATTTTAGTCACTCCCTAAAAGAAACTCCCTACCCTTTGGCAGTCACTTCCCATTTCTCCAACCCAGGCCCCTGGCACCCACTAATCAACTTTCTGTCTCTTTACAGTTGCCTATTCCAGACACTTTATATAAATGGAATTGGCACTAGATGGTCTCTCTCTCTCTCTCTCTCCCTCTCTCTCTCTCTCTCTCTCTTTTTACCTTATTTAGTTATTTTTAGAGAGAGGGGAAGGGAGAGAGAAAAAGAGGGAAATATCAATGTGTGGTTGCCTCCTGCATGCCCCCTACTGGGGACTTGGCCTACAACCCAAGCACGTGCCCTGACTGGGAATCGAATTAGCAACACTTTGATTCGCAGGCCAGTGCTCTATCCGCTGAACCACTCCAACGAGGATGGAATTGTACACTAGATGGTCTTTAAAAGCTTTCCTGTTATTTAACAAGCCACAAGGTCTTTACAACCCCTAACCAAAACTAAAACAATAAAAACCAAAACAAAAAAAAATCCACAATTCTTTTTATTTATTTATTTTTAGACAAACAGGAAGGGAGGGAGAAAGAGAGGGAGAGAAATATCAATGTGTGGTTGCCTCTCATGTGCCCCTCTCCTGGGGACCTGGCCTGCAACCCAGGCATGTGCCCTGACTGGGAATTGAACCAGCGACCCTTTGGTTTGCAGGCCAGCACTCAATCCACTGAGCCACACCAGCCAGGACAATATCCACAATTCTTTAAATCATCAAATATCTAGTTGGTGTTCAAATTTCCAAATCTGATAAATAGCACATATGATTTTTTGCAACTTCATTGATCCAGGATCCAAATAAGGCCCACCCATGGCAATTGGTTGCTGTTTCTTTAAACCTCCTTTTATCTACTGCTTCCCTCCATCACTTTTGCTTTTTTTTTTTTTTTTTTGGCACTTCATCTGCTGGAGACCCAGGTTATTGGTTTTGTAGGGCAGCACTGCTGGACAGAAACACATTGTGAGCAATATGTATAATTTAAAACCTTCTAGTACCCATGTTTTAGAAAAAGAAAAAAATACATAAAATTATGTTTAACAATATGTTTTATTTAACCTAACATGTACAAAATATGATTTCAACATATAATGAATTGAAAAATTATTTGACATTTTGCATTCATTTTTTCACATTAAGTATTCAAGCTCCAGTATGCATTTTTACACTCAGAGCACACCTCAGTTTGCTCCAGCCATGATTCAAATGCTCAGCAGCCACCTGTGCCTCACAGCTGTCATTCAACAGCACTGTTCTTGTTTGCAGAGTTGCCCACAGTTTGGATCTGGCTGATGCAACCTTGTCGTCTCTCTTACTGTGTTCTTCTGTTCCTTGTGTTTCTTGTAGACTTGGGCTTAGGTCAAGACCTTGATCAGACTCAGGCATGGAATTCTTGTTTGTCTGTTTGTTTCTCTTCTTTTTTTTTTCCTGCCAGCACCAGCACCTTCCTTTGCAGAGGCACCCCCTGTCCCATGGTCTTTCCTTCTGTGGGGTCCTGAGCCCTCACACCAATGCCCAGACATGCTAGTTCATTAGAGATGATGGAACAGTGATCCTCTCATTCCTAAATGTTTGACCATTTACCAAACATTATGTGGTTTTCCAAACTCTTCACAAATCTTTGCAGTTTTACAACATGTTTTTCTGTTTCTTTATGCTTTAAGAAAAAAGTTCAGGATTTTTTTAAGAGGGACTTTTTAATTTTCATACATTGTAGCAGTTATAAACTCTTCTCAATTTTCAAGATGCTTAATTCATTTGATAAATATGTGTTGAGCACTATGTGTAGCAGCAAGCAAAATCGACGTTCCACCCTCAGAGCTAATGGGCCAGTGGGGAGGGGCAGATAAAGAAAAGTAAATAAACTAAATAACTTCAGATTATGATCTGTGATCTGAAGGAAATGAGAAGGGTGGTGTGCAAGAGAGCATGGGTTGAGTAAGTGCTTGTAACCTGGGTGGTCGGGAAAGGTCTTTCTAGAGGAGGATATTGAAGCAAAGAACTGAAAGGTACCGTGTGAAGCTGGGGTGGGGGGGCTGTTATCACATCCAAGGTGAAGGGGACAGCAAGTGTAAAAGCTGAAAGGTGGTAACATAACAGAGGGATGCAAAAGAGGCTGTGTGGCTGAAGACAGCTCTTGAGGGGGAGAGAGGAAGAAATAAAGTGTGAGGGGTGAGGGAGCAGAGGTGCAGGGCCTGGTTGGCTGCAGAGACTTTGACTTTCAGCCTGAATAAGATGGAGCCAAGGGAGGATTCTGAGTGGAAGAGGGGGGACGGAATGTGACCTGACTCAGGTGTCACCAGGCTCCCTTCGGCTGGGTGTGGAACAGATTGTGAGGACAGGCAGGGAGATGGGAGACAATGGGGGGCAAAACCAGGGTGGGGTCCATGGAGGTGGGAAAGTGTGTGGGTCCTAGATGTGTTGAAAGCAGGGCAGGCAGACTTGCTGGTGGATCAGGCGTGAGTGGTGAGATAAAAGAGGAATCAAGGGTGATTCAAAGATTTTAGCTTAAGCACCTGGGTGGGTGGTGACGCTGTTCCTGAGATGGGTAAGACTATGGGAAGACAGGTTTTGAAATCAAGAGTTCAGTTTTGGCCATTTCTCTTTTTTTTTTTTATTTAATTTTATTTATTTATTTTTAGAGAGAGGGGAATGGAAGCAGAAAGAGAGGGAGAGAAACATCAATGTGTGGTTGCCTCTCATGTGCCCCTCTCCTGGGGACCTGGCCTGCAACCCAGGCATGTGCCCTGACTGAGAATTGAACCAGCAACCCTTTGGTTCACAGGCCCATGCTCAATCCACTGAGCCATACCAGCCAGGGCCAGTTTTGGCTATTTCTGATTTGGGGCAGAAATCCACAAAGAGATGTCAGGTAGGATTTCAACTGTGTCTGGATTCTGGTGAGCAGTCAGGGCTGGGATGTAGACTTGACCATCATTGGTGTGAGATGACATCCAGAGCCTTAGGACTCAACAATATCTCCACGGAAAGTGTATATGTAAAGCGGTATAAATTCCAGGCCTGGAGTCCCCCAACCTTTAGAAGTCTGGAAAAGCAAAGGAAATGGACGACAGTCAGAGAAAAAGATATTTCAAAAGAAGGGGGTGGGCAAATGGATGATGACAAAGAGAGAGCAGCAAGTCACAAGAGCACACAGTCCAGGACTAAATGGAGGTGATGGGGTCCCAGGCCTCCACCGAGTGGGAGGGGTACTTTTAAGAGGGACGGTGTCATACTGCATCATAAAGGGAGGAGGCAGTTCGGCGGAGTGAGGGTAGAAGGTGAGGAGTTCCTGTGTGATTGTGTCTCCACGCTCTGCGGTTTCTAGAACCCTTCATGATTTGCAAAGCATGTTACTCATTTAGAAAGCATTTTGCAAAGTTCTTAGCTACAAAGCACTTTTTAGAGACAGAAAATTTCGCTTTTGTTCATACCCCAGAGCAGCATTTCTCAAATTACATGTTACAACCTACCTCTGGGTCATGAAATTAATTTAGTTAAGTCATGACCAGCATCTTTAGAAATAAAATAGAACATTGCAGAGTGAGTTGCACAGTGAAAGTCAGAACTGGGTCATGGAATCTCTTTTTTGTAAAATGTATTCTCACTGTGGGTGCAGTCAAAACATTTGAAAAGCTGCCCTAGAGAACCTCTTTCAAAAAGTACGTAGGAGATCAGCACCGGAATGTTCAATGTAAGTGTTGCCTGCCAAGTAAAATACTGAAAAAAAACCTCAATGTCCATCATTGGGAGAATAAAGAGTGTTATATTTATAAAAGAAGAATACTACAGTGCAGTAAAATGAAATCACTTGATCTACATATCAACATGGACAGATCTAGAAAACATACTGTTGAGCCCTGGCTGGTGTGGCTCAGTGGATTCAGCACTAGCCCTTGAACCCAAGGGTCACCAGTTCGATTCCCAGTCAGGGCACATGCCTGGGTTGCAGGCTGGGTCCCCAGTTAGGGGTGCGTAGGAGGCAACCACACATTGATGTTTCTGTCCCTCTCTTTCTCCCTCCCTTCCCCTCTCTCTAAAAATAAATAATAAAATAAAATAAAATCTTTTAAAGAAAAAGAAAACATACAGTTGAGAGAAAGAAAAGCAAGTTGCAAAGTACATGATTCTTAAAATTTAAAAAAACACGCAGGATATTGTATAGGTTTGTGTGGGGAAATGATGGGATAGAGGTAGTAGAAGCATTGACACACTCTTGGAAGGAGTTTTGAAGGGCACACCAATTCCAGGATAGTGGTTGCCTTGCTGGGGGTGGGGGTGGAGTAAGAGAAGGCTATAGAGAGGGCTCCAATCATACCTGTGATGTTTTAGGTCTAAAATATGTGAAAGTATGTAGTATTTGAAAAAAGATCTCATCGTGAGTATTTGTTAACTCTGGGGGGATGAGCATATCAGTGTGTTTCCAGGGGAAATTCAGAGGCCTCCATGCGTCAGCTATTTAGTTGCTGGAAGTGGGGTGGGGGTGGCACTTGGGAAGGGGACAGAGATTGTGGCACATATCAATCAGGGCCCTCTTCTTAAGGGGGCTGGCCTGGAGGAAAAAGAGTGGCTGCCTTACTCAGAGATAGAAAGAGCGGTGTGGACGGGGCTGCAGGACTCATCTTGGAGCAAGGGACACAGCCACCACAGGCAGGAAGCCAAGAAATGCACAGCTCCATTCTCCTCCTGCTCCCTGACCCTAACTGCAGCGACCCCGCCCACAGCCACAGGACCGGGAGAGCCTGTGTCGCAGAGCAGGGGTGCCATTGGAGGCAGGGTGGAGAGCGGCCTGCGGGGACACACAGGATCTCTTACCTGTTGCTACGCAGAGGCTCAGTTTCAGAGCAGTTCGTATCTCGCCATCAGCGTATCTCACAGTGGATGGTGGCTGAGCTTTGTGGAAATGTAGCACTTCGGTATTTAATGGCTGGTACAACTTTGTCGGTGCCAACATACTAAGTGTCAACCTTGGGCACTGGTGATATGATTCTGGACTATTCTGTCTTTGCGAAAAGCCCAGTTTCAAGAAGAGCACTGAGGCTGCCCAGGCCACCCCCCTGACCTCTTCCCCACCCCTGTCCACACCCAGGCTATGGATAGCCAGAAGCAGTTCACCGGTCCGGAAATCCAGTTCCTGCTGTCGTGCTCTGAAGCGGATGAAAACGAGATGATCAACTGTGAGGAGTTCGCCAACCGCTTCCAGGAGCCAGCCCGTGAAATCGGTTTCAATGTGGCGGTGCTGCTGACCAACCTATCTGAGCATGTGCCACACGACCCGCGTCTGCGCAACTTCCTAGAGCTGGCCGAGAGTATCCTGGAGTACTTTCGGCCTTACCTGGGCCGCATCGAGATCATGGGCGCCTCACGCCGCATTGAGCGCATCTACTTTGAGATCTCAGAGACTAACCGCGCCCAGTGGGAGATGCCGCAGGTCAGATGCATGCTGGCCTGCGGGGTTTGGGGACATGCGCCTCGCATGCTTGTACCCCATCCGGGGCTGTGCATACTTTGCACATCTGCTCTGAAGACCCTGATGGGCCTTTGCTCTGCTCGTGCAAACCCATGCCCACCCCTCTGCACACATTTTAGGGGACCTGCAGTGCCCTTGCACACCCTTGCTTCTCCCCTTGCCCACCTCTTGCAGCCTTGGTGCACACATGGTTGCACACCTCCCTTTGGCTGCTTGCACACTGTGCCTACCATTTGCACACTCACCCTCGAAACCTTTATAGTCCTGATGCAACCAAGTCTACACCTTCACGTACTGGAACCCACCCCTTATTCACCTTCCCAGCAGCCTCTGGTGTGCCCTCTCTTGGCCCTGGCCTACCCATGCCCACATTTTTCACACTCACTCTGGGGACCTTGGGGGTGCGTAGTATGATGGCCTAGCCCTCACCAGCCACTGCACGTGTCCTCAGGTTCTAGCACACAACGTCCATCCTACTTATTCAGGGCCCACGTGTGTTCACCTTTTGCACACTCAGAGGATGTAGCCCTGGCACACCATGTGGTTGCCTATCCTTCAGTCACTCACCTCCCACACGCCCTCACTGTATCTCTGGCACATTCATGATCACCAATACACGCTTGGACCACCCTCTCAAACACCCATGAAAGCCCTCATATGTCCTTGGTGGCCAGGCCTACTTCTCAGTCTGGTGTACCCTGGCTCAGCTCCAAATATTTGGATGCCCTTACCAAATATTTGGATGCCCTTGCACACTCACCCTAAGAGGAAACTTATGTGGCCCTAGCACACCCCCTGCCCACCTCACACACTTAGCTTACATGTGGTTTCCATCGCCAGCTCTCTCACACTCCCACATGCCCTTCACACACCCTCAGCCCAGCTGCACTCCTGTTGTCCGGTGGCCCTCCCGCTCACACTCAAATTGAACACTACCTTGCATACTCCCACGTGCCCCTTAAACTGACACTTCCACTTTGTTCCACAGATGCCCCCAGGCACCTGCATTCTCCTTCACATGTTCTTGCACACCCCTTCCCACTCGTGGCACATGACACTTGCACTCCCACCACCTCCTCAACAGGGCCCCTTATGGCTCCTCATGGACACCTTGCTCATGCACACCTGAGTTCATGTTCCACACTGAGCCCCGTCCTCATGTCCTGGGCCATTGCCCTGACTCCTGGGTCCCCCGTGCACACTCATGCCTGCCTCATATGCACTGACCCAATGAATTGTAGGCCCCTCCCACACAACAGTCCCCTGCCCCAATTTTGGCCCCAGGCTCTTGCGCATCTGCCCCAGTGTCTGTTTTCATGTGCACACTGAGCCCCACATGATCACATATCTCCCAGTCTGCCCGTGCCAGCACACCTTCCTCACACCTGATCCCTCCCCTAGTTCCCGGGGCCCTCTCACGAGGTTCTTGTGCAATGGCCCCTTCAGGTCATCCGCAGGAACCGTCCAGAGTTTGCACACTCAAGTTGTCCCCTCGGGACACCATTGCACATTTACCGCCCTCTGCCTCCAATCTGGCCTAAAAGTGGTCGGACCATCCTTGCACCCAGACGTCTGCCACATCCCTACATCCATCGGAAGCTGGGGCTCTTCCCTGGACCTTCATGCTCCTGTCCATCTCTGGGAGCTCCACCCTCCCCTTTGCCTGTCCCAGGCTCCCCAAGTGACACTCATGTCCTTACTGTGTTCCTTCAGGCACACAAGTCCACCTGTTCACCCCTTCCTGTCCCACTTTTCGCTGCTGGTCAGGAGTCTACATATGCCACATAGACCTGGAGCATTCCTGCAGCAGTGTAATAGTAGCAAACACGATGGCATTTATGAGGTGCCAGCTGCTGTTCCAATCTCTCAGCATCTATTAACTCATTTAGCCCTCACACCGACCTTGTCATGTAGGCCCTACTATTGTCCCCCAAATACAGAGGGGGAAAATGAGGCCCAGAGAGTTACATGGGAATCGCTCAGCTACTCAGTGGCAGAACTGGGATTTGAACCCAGGCAGGCTGGTCGCGGAACCTTTGCACTCAAGCTCTGTCTCTCAAAGAAGCCCAAATCATGGATTCTGGAGCCAGCGTGTTGGTTATTCCAATCCCACATCTGCCACCTATCAGCAGCGACATGGGAGCTTGTGACTTTCTGCACCTCCCTTTCCTTATCTGTAAAATGGGATTAAGAGCCCCTGGCCTAAGGGGTTGTTTGTGAGGATTGAATGAGATAATATATGTAAGATGCTTGATACAGGGCCTGGCCTTGTTGAAATTCTTACAAGAGAAACTATGGCGAGCACTGCATACGTTTACTATTAATGAAAATTATTTTTTTGCTTTAAATTATTAAAATGTAAGTATGCAATCATAAGTAATGCTATTAACCACTGCGTAGAGCTGAGGCTGCTCCACTGACCCCTTGTCCCCGCACCACACCCCCGGCCGCGCCGCAGGTGAAGGAGTCTAAGCGCCAGTTCATCTTTGACGTGGTGAACGAGGGCGGCGAGTCCGAGAAGATGGAGCTCTTCGTCAGCTTCTGCGAGGACACCATCTTCGAGATGCAGATCGCAGCGCAGATCTCGGAGCCCGAGGGCGAGCCAGAAGAGGACGACGACGAGAGCGCCACCGAGGCGGGCGCCGAAGGCGCCGAGGAGGGCGCGGCGGGGCCCGAGGGCGCGGCGGGGCCGGCGGCGGCAGGCGCTGCGGCGCGCGTGGCAGCGGCGCTGTCTCGGTCCCTGCGCGGGCTCAGCTACCGCGGCCTGCGGCGGCGCGTGCGGAGGCTGCGGCGGCTGACGGCGCGGGAGGCGGCGGCGGCGGCGGGAGCGCTGCTCTGGGCGGCCGTGGCGCACGCGGGGGCAGCGGGCGCGGGGTTGGCGGCGGGCGTGCTGCGCCTGCTCTGGGGCTCGCTCTTCGGCGGTGGCCTCGTGGAGGGGGCCAAGAAGGTGACGGTGACCGAGCTGCTGGCAGGCATGCCCGACCCCACGGGCGACGAGGTGCACGGTGAACAGGCGGCCGGGTCCGGCGGAGACGCAGATGGCGAGGGTGCGGGCGAGGGTGCCGGCGACGCCGCGGGGGGCACAGGCGACGAGGAGGAGGCGCACGAGGCAGGCGTGAGAGGCACCGACGTGGCCGCGGCTGACGGGGGCCCCTTCCGGCCTGAGGCGGCCCCGGGAGGCCTCGGGGACATGGGTGACACCACACCGGTGGAGCCGCCCACTCCAGAGGGCTCCCCCATCATCAAGAGGAAGCTGGGGGTGAGAGTGCAGGCGGGGGCTTCCGGGTTTGTGGGAGATTGGGGTTAGGAGGGATGATGAGAGGGGAAGGGAAACTCTCAGAGACAGGCATGAACAGAGAGAAACGGGAGAGGGAGCCTGACAGACAGAGAGACACTCAGAGACACAGAAATGGATTCAGAGGTCTCCACCTGGAGAGAGGCTCCTGGTGAAAAAAGTGGTGTTTCTGTGAGAGACAAAGAAGAAGTATCCGGAGCCATGGGGAGCGAGAGATTCCCAAGACTGAATTTGAGGGGGGAAACACAACCAGAAACTAAAAACAGTCGAGATGGGGTCAAGGACACTGGAAAAGACCCTCGGAGATACAGGTGGTTGTTGGGGAATAAGTCACCCACGTGACCCAGGCCGCTGTGGCATCCTCAGGCCCTTGGTGCTCTGAGTGCCCCATGGGGCGTGGTTGTCCGGGGGATGGGAAACGCGGGGGAGAAGAGCTCCACTCGGAGCCAGCCTGACCATGCGCAGGGCTTGGGCAAGACGCTCCACCTCTCTGAGCCTCAGTCTCCCCACTCTGTAAAGTGAGAATCATAATCCCTATTCCTTCTAGTGCAGGTCTAGTAAAACTTAGATGGCCCTGGGGAAATGACTGGAAAGGGACACAGAGATGAGCAGACAGGTCAACACTGAGAGGAACTCAGGGATGGGGGGCTTGGCCCTCATGCTTGTCCTACAATGGCCAGGTGGGTGGAGAGGAAGAGGAGCTGCCCCCAGAACCAGAGACGGAGCCAGAGCCTGAGCCCGAGCCGGAGAAAGCTGAGTGAGTGGCCTTGGGGCCCATGGGACCCAGTCCCTATCATTGCCTCCCTTCTGGACTGAGAGTCTCCTCAGGTCAGGGTGCAAACCAGGAGGCTGTCGTGGGCACCCTGTGTCCTCAGCATCACCCAGTCCAGGCTCAGAGGAAGGGCTCTGTGAAAGGAAGGAGAGAAATGAATGCTCCTCTCTTACTCCCAAGCTTTTGGGGGTACAGGCCATCCCCAGAGCACCTTCCCATGCTTCATCTCAGTCTTCCTCTTCTCCCTCATTTTTGCTCACATGTCTCCTCCTCCAGGAAGCCTACCTTGACACCACCTCCCTAAGTTGAAGGGGTGTCTCCTCTAGGGTCCCACAACCCTCTGAGCTTCCCTCATGCCAGTCCTGACCGCACTAGGTTGCCACTACCTGGTGATGGATCTGTGCTCCATTGGACTGGAGCCCATGAGGACAGGGTTGTTTCATCACTGTGTCCCCAGGACCATATACACCTGGGCCAGGTGTGGGGATGGGCGCCCAGTGCATGGCTTTGAATGAATGAATAGGTGAATGAATGAACAAATTGCCCAGGCACCTCCTCACTCTGTCCTGCCCTGCAGTACCGAGAATGGGGAGAAGGAAGAAGTCCCCGAGCCTCCACCAGAGCCCCCTAAGAAGACAGCACCACCTCCAAAAAAGGAGGAAGCCGGAGGTGGGGGCCTGGAATTCTGGGGAGAGCTGGAAGTGCAAAGGGTGAAGTTCTTGGTAAGGATCCAGCAAGAGCATGCTGAAACTTCCTCTTCACACCACCTGTCCTCCCCACCCTGCTCTTGATTGAAAGCCAGGCTGGGAAGAGGGCAGAAATGTCCCCAGACAGAGCCAGGAACTGGGCACAGGGCAGCATTTTTAAGGGCTCCCCACTTTGCTCTTTGGCCCCTCCCTGCTCGTGATCCTTATTTCAGCCTCCACAGCTTTGCTCATCTGGGCCCGCCTGCCTAGGCATCCATCCCCATCCTCTGTCTGGAGCTAAATCCCACTGAGGCCACATCTCTGTTCCTCCTACCATGGCCTGTTTCTCGGCTGTCAGCCTTCAGGTTGGGGCCACCACAGCTACTCCTATGGGCAGCACAACTCATCCAGGCAGGAAGGAGGGAGGGCCTTTGGAAGGGCAGGGGCCAGGGATCCACCCGTCCTGTCTCCTTTCCCAGGCCCAGCCTGACATGAGGAGCTGAGGGAAACATGTTGGATAGCAGGTGGTTCCATGAGGGTTCTTGGGAAGGATGAGGGGTGGGGAGAAAAAGAAGGGACAGATGGAAGTGGGTGTGCTCTGCCTGGGGTAAAGCAGACAGGGTGACCTCACACGGAGCAGCAGAGCAGAATGGTTGGGAGTGTGGACTCTGGAGCTTGACTGCCTGGTTTGAATCCCACATCTGTCACTTCTTGGCTATGTGACCTTGAGCAAGATGTCTCATCTCTCTGAGCCTCAGTTTCCTCATCTGTAAAGTGGGCATATTAGCAGTACCCACTTAATAGGGTTGTGGTGGGAATTAAACAAGTTCATGCAAAGCTCTCAGCCCAGACCTTGGTATACAGTAAGCGCTAATAAAGAGGAGGTTGTGGGACCAGATATTGAGGATGCAGGTGCTTGTTTTATGGGACGAGGGTGGCCTGTGAGCTCTCTTTCTTTTTCTCTCCTCATCATAGAACTACCTCTCCCGGAACTTTTACACCCTGCGATTCCTTGCCCTCTTCTTGGCATTTGCAATCAACTTCATCTTGCTGTTTTATAAGGTGCTGGTTATGAGGGGCCAGGAGGATCTGGGCTGTGGGACTGGAGGCTTAGCCCCTAACAAGTTCACAGGGCTCCTTCAGTTCATCAGGGACAAGGTGTTGGGCCTGGGGTTCCCAGAAGGGTTCAGGCTGGACACTGGAATCTTGGGACCCCACTGGGGGTGAGTGTGGGTGTATGGGTCCATCTGGACCAATGTCTTAGGCCTGTAGAGTTAAAACAGGAAGCCAGTTCAGCGTTTCATGCTGAACTCTGCCACTTGTCAGCCCTGTGTCCCTGGGTGCAGTCCTTCACCTCTGTAACACCCATTGATTTAGTTAAGCTTCTTGGCTTTGACATAAGCTAAAGAGAAATTTATAGGGAGGAGGAAATGGGGAGCTCATGAAATGAAAGGAAAGGGTTAAGAACCAGGCTTCCTGAAGGACAAAGGGGTCCTTGGGGTCTTGCCAGGGATCTAGATAACAGGACAGAAGCCTCTAGCAGAGTGATCAGAGTATGGCTTCTGTGAGACTTAATTCTGGCTCCACCACTCACTGGCTGTCAGCTACCAGTAATTTTAGTATTGGTGTAAATATTAGGGGTCAGTCTCTTTAAAGCTCCACTACCAAGGTGACTGACTGTTTCCAGACTTCCTGTCACTCAATTCAGTAGTCAGATTCCCAGAACAGAGTTTGATCTGCCCACCCCTTGATCTCGATTGACAGTTCTGTTGAGGCTATATCTGACAGGGTCTAGTCCAACCTCAGGAGTGGAGGCTGTTAATTTCATTAGTGGGTTCTGGATATGGCAGAGCAGGTGCCATGACACTGGAGTCCCTGCCCTGACTGACTTCTGTCCTCCTTCAGGTCTCAGACTCTCCACCAGGGGAGGATGACATGGAGGGCTCAGCAGCTGGGGACCTGGCAGGCGCGGGGTCTGGCGGTGGCTCTGGCTGGGGCTCAGGGGTCGGTGAAGAAGCAGAGGGCGATGAGGATGAGAACATGGTGTACTACTTCCTGGAGGAGAGCACGGGCTACATGGAGCCTGCCTTGCGTTGCTTGAGCCTGCTGCATACGCTGGTGGCCTTTCTCTGCATCATTGGCTACAACTGCCTCAAGGTGGGCCATGAACATGCTTCTGGGCAGGGGGCTGTGTGCGTTGGCGGGGAGGGGGTGCTGGGGCACTAGCTGAGAGGACCTGGGCAGGAGCTGCGAGGTCTCACACAGTGGTTGGGATAGAGGGGTCCTGGCATTGGGGTAGGGGCTAGGGGACAGATACAGGATTGGCGTCTATAGCAAGAACAATATTCAATCTGGGAACTGATGTGAGTCATAGCTGAAGAGCCAGGTCCTATGATCGTTAATTTCCAGATCAAGAGGCAGATTTTGTCATTGGGAAGATATCTGTGAAGGATCTCTGGGGTCTCAGACATAGCAGGGGTACCAGTGCGGATGTGGAGTCTGACATGAGCTATGCCTGAGGTTCACGATGCCCCATAAGCAGTGTTATGAGAGCTTCAATTTGGATTCCATTTTAGACCTGACCATTTTAGCAAATCTTGATACTTTATGATTGAATGAACAGAGTTCTTTCTGGCTTAGACATTTTGCATATGCTGTTCCCTCTTCCTGGAATGCTGTGCCCCACTTCTATCTCCTTTCACTTATCTCTTTTATTAATACGTAAGGCCTGAGTTCAGACCTCCCTCCCTTGGAAAGTCCCAGGCTGCATCAGGCATCACTTCGGAGCTCTCCTGTTTTTCTCCATCCCAGACCTGACCTATGCCCACGTTATCCCGTCACTGCCCTGATCACTCTGAGAAGGTTCCTCTTATGTAGGGGCTCACACAGGCTCCAGCGAGATGTCCTGGCACCTGCTGAGGCTATGGTCTCCTGAGGTGCCTGACGCCAGCCCCTTTGCCTCCCTACACAATCTAGGTTCCCCTGGTGATCTTCAAGCGGGAGAAGGAGCTGGCCCGGAAGCTGGAGTTTGACGGCCTCTACATCACCGAGCAGCCTGAGGATGATGATGTGAAGGGGCAGTGGGACCGACTGGTGCTTAACACGCCGTAAGGGCCCAGCCCCCACCTGTGGGTGCCTCAGGGGAGCACAGCTGGGTTTCCACTCCAGTCCCAGCTCCCTCAAAAGACCAGGGTTTCAGTCACTGCCAGCCCTGACTGATTCTCCCCAAGCCTTGGCCTTCCTCTCCATAATATAGTCACATTTCCTGTGCAGTAAGGTGCCCATAGGTGTGCTGGTGACACATGGAGATTTCTCAGTCCCAGCCTTAGAGATTCTGGTTTAGGCGGAGCCCAGGAACTTGCATTTTAAACCCTGCCCCCACGTGAGATTCTCACCCAGGTGCTGTGAGTGGGAAATGTGACATCATTTGATTTTTAAACTGAGCCCAGAGAGGGAAGGAATGAGGGTGTGTGAGGGCCAAGTGGTGGGACTGTGGACCCCCTAACATGCACTCCCAGCCCATTCCATTTCCCACCCCCCAGATCGAGTCCCATTTCATGTGCCCATATGGGGGTCAGCATCGTTAGAGGAGAGACATCTCTAGAATAAGAAAACCAGGTCAGGTTTGAACCTTGGGTTGGCCACACCCTAGCTGAGAATTGTTGGTCAAGTCCCTTAGCCTCCCTGTGCCTCAGTTTCATCTATAAAGGGGGGATAAATAATAACACTGACATCACAAGGATCTTGTGACTATGAAATGAGTTAATATAGTTTCTGTGGCACAGTGAGTCCTAGATAAGGTTGAGAAGTTATTTTCTCATGGGGTCCTGCCAAGTATGGGTAGTGTGAGGGAGGAGAGAAGCCACACCAATCACGTCCTTCCCTCATCGTCCTCATCAAAGGCACCTTTAACTCGAACACATTCAAGCATATGCACTTAACAAAAAGGCAGAGAAACATCTATTTAATACTGCATCTGCCCAAGGCCTCGACTTTTAAAAACCATTTCCCACAAAAAGGAACCCAGCTTCTTGAAGAAGGGGCGGATTTCAGGGCTGGGGTGGGTAAGTGCAAGGTGAGCCTGGATTGTTCTGTTGTGTCAGAGAGTAAGGAGGCACTCAATCAAAAATGGTGCTATGCTCCGGGGACCCCGCTGCCAGCCAGAAGGGGCTCCCGCTGGACAAAGCAGGGACAGTTTGAGCCTCGGTAAGGATGGGAAGTGCCATGAACTGAAACACGTCAAATAGGTCTAACTCCACGGATTCATGATAGATCTCTGCTTCACCCCTCCCTACTCCCTGCAAAAAAAGAAAAAAGAAAAAGAAAAAGAAAAGAAAAGAAAAGAAAAAGAAAAAAAGAAAGAAAAGAAAAAAACATCGCCACCTTTGGAGTATGCTAGGGCAACAACTTGTCAGTCATAAAACAGGTCAGTGAAGGGCCAGAATCATCAAATAACATTACATAAAACTGTGTGAGAAAGCACATGACTTCCCCTGGAGCTAGAGCCAGCCCAGGCTGCTGGCTAGGAGTCCTTCCTACCCTTCACACTCAGGAGCCTCCCCACCGGAGTGCAGGTCTGGGTTTTTTGTACACTTGGGCTCTGAATGCAAGTCGCCTGCCTGACCTGGGTTCCACCAAAAGACAGCAGTCTTTTGCCTGAGGCAAACTTCACCAGGTCTGAGTCCTTACAGCCAGGCCGCAAGTGAGCGTGGGATTCCCTGTAAGAAAAACATTGAGATTTAAAACCACCGTGTCCTGCCTGGTGGCTCCTATTGCTTCCTGTCCTGACATCAAGTGTTCTGTCTCTCTTGACAGGTCTTTCCCCAGCAACTACTGGGACAAGTTTGTCAAGCGGAAGGTGAGGGCATTTACGGGGAGATGGCTGGGATCCCGTGCTGGCCCCTTGCTGCCAGGCCATCCCAGTCCTATCAGATACTTGCTTTGTGTGCGATCTTCGATGGGGAGCAGCTCAGTTTGCCCATCTGGAAATGGGCATGGTAACCACCCCTCCCTCTATAACGAGATGATGCAGGTTATAAGCATGGCATAGTGCCCAGCACAGAGTAAATACTCCATAAATATTAGTTTTGAGGGAGGAAGTGAGGTGCACTCTTTTTTTAAATTGTATTTTACTGATTATGCTGTTACAGTTGTCTTCATTTTTCCCCCTTTGCCCCCTTCCACCTAGTGCCCCCTATTCCTTCAGGCATCCCCCCACCATTGTTCATGTCCATGGGTCATGCATATAAGTTCTTTGGCTTCTCCATCTCCTACACTGTACTTTACATCCCCATGGCTATTCTGTACCTACCTGTTTGTACTTCTTAATCCCCCTTGCCTCTTCACCTATTCTCCCCCTCCCCCTCCCATTTGGCAACTAACTTCTCTTTCTGCTTTTAAGAGTCTCTCTTTATCTTTAACCTTTGTCCTTTTAATTATGATGTATCTTGGAGTGGGCCTCTTCACATCCATCATAATTGGGACTCTGCACTTCCTGTATTTGCACATCTGTTTCCTTCACCAAATTAGGGAAGCTTTCTTTCATTATTTTTTCAGATAGACTTCCAATTTCTTGCTCTTTCTCTTCTCCTTCTGGCACCCCTATGATGTGAATGTTGGACCTCTTGAAGTTGTCCCAGAGACTGTTTATACTATCCTCATTTTTTAAAATATATTTTATTGATTATGCTATTACAGTTGTCCCATTTCTCCCCCATCATTCCCATCCACCTTGCACACGCCCTCCCACCCACATTCCCCTCCTTTAGTTCATGTCCATGTGTCATAAGTTCTTTAGCTTCAACATTTCCCACACTATTCTTGCCCTCCCCTGTCTATTTTCTACCCACCGTCTATGCCACTTATTCTCTGTACCTTTTCTCTCTCTCCCCTCCTCCCACTCCCCTGTTGCTAACCCTCCATGTGATCTCCATTTCTGTGGTTCTGTTCCTGTTCTAGGTTTTTGCTTAGTTTGCTTTTGTTTGAGATGTGGTTGTAAATATCTGTGAGTTTGCTGTCTTTTTACTGTCCTATTTTTTATCTTCTTTTTCTTAGATAAGTCTTTTTAACATTTCATATAATAAGGGCTTGATGATGATGAACTCCTTTAACTTGACCTTATCTGAGGAGCACTTTATCTTCTCTTCCATTCTAAATGATAGCTTCGCTGGATAGAGCAATCTTGGATGTAGGTCCTTGACTTTCATGACTTGGAGTACTTCTTTCCAGTCCCTTCTTGCCTGCAAGGTCTCTTTTGAGAAATCAGCTGACAGTCTGATGGGAACTCCTTTGTAGGTGACTGTCCCCTTATCCCTTGCTGCTTCTAGAATTCTCTCCTTCATTTTAATCTTGGCTAATGTAATTATGATGTGCCTTGGTGTGTTCCTCCTTGGGTCCAACTTCCTTGGGATTCTGAGCTTCCTGGACTTCCTGGAAGTCTATTTCCTTTGCCAGATTGGGGAAGTTCTCCTTTATTATTTGTTCAAATAACTTTTCCACTTGTTGCTCTTGTTCTTCCCCTTCTGGTACCCCTATAATTCAGATGTTGGGACATTTAAAGCCGTCTTGGAGGTTCCTAAGCCTCTCCTCATTTTTTTGAATTTTTGTTTCTTCCTTGTTTTCTGTTTGGTTGTTTCTTTCTTCCTTCTGGTCCATTCCATTGGTTTGAGTCCCAGTGTTCTTCCCATCACTATTGGTTCCCTGTGCATTTTCCTTCATTTCACTCAGTGTAGCCTTCATTTGTTCATCTAATTTGCGACCAAAATCAACCAATTCTGTGAGCATCCTGACCACCAGTGCTTTGAACTGTGCATCTGATAGGTTGGCTATCTCTTGGTCGCTTAGATGAATTGGCTCTAGGGCTTTGATTTATTCCCCGTTTGAGCCATTTTTTGTTTTGTTTTGTTTTGTTTTGTTTTGTTTTTTTGGTCTGGTCTAGGCTGTTAAGTAGTGAGGGGCAGAGCCTTAGGTGTTCACCAGAGCGGGGCAGCCCAGTCGCTGGGTTGTGAGGCTGTATGTGGGGCGGGGTCCAAGAGGGAACAATGGCACTTCCTCCACTGTCTCTTGGATTCCAGTCCCTTCTGCCACTTCCCCTTCGACTGGATTATCTGCACTCGAATGTGGGACCACCTGGTCAGCCAGCCTCCTTGTGTGGCCTCACTGGGTCTGCACCATTGCCACCCTGTGCCCGGGGTCTGCTAGCCGCTGCCTGCACGCCTGGGATCTGCCAGCCACTGCAGCCTGTGAGCCTGGGTCCACCAACTTGCACTTTTTCCTGCCGGGACTCCGCCCCTCTTACCGGTCTGGATGAATGGTTGTTGGACTTCCATACAGTTAAATTTTCTATCAGTTCTGTTTGTTTTCTTGTTTCTAAAATCTTTGTTGTCCTTAATTTTTGGTTGTGCGAGGAGGCACAGTGTGTCCACCTACGCCTCCATCTTGGCCAAAAGTCTATCTTCATTTTTTTAAAAATTCTTTTTTCTTCTTGTTCTGCATGGTGGTTTTTTGCTTCCTTATGTTTCAAATCATTGGTTTGATTCTCAGCTTCACCCGCTTTACTGTTGTTTCCCTGTAAATTGTTCTTCATTTCTGACTGGGTCTTTTTTATGCTGTTGAGATCCTCACTAAGTTCCCTGAGCATCCTTATAACCAGTGTTTTGAACTCTGCATCTGATAGATTGCTTATCTCCATTTCATTTAGCTCTTTTTCTGGAGTTTTGATCTGTTCTTTCATTTGCGCCATGTTTCTTTGTCTCCTCATTTTGACAGTCTCCGTTTCCATGTATGAGATAGAGCTACTTTGACTCTGTGTCTTTGTAGTGTGCCCTAATGCAGTGGGTGTCTTACAGGGTGTAGAGGCACAGCCTCCCCTATCACCCTAGCTGGGTACTCAAGCTGCATTCTTCATGTGAGTTGAGTACACCCACCTCTTGTAGTTGAGCCTTGGTTGCATTGGCAGATCAGTGGGAGGGATTCGCCCAGGCCAGTCAGCTGCAAGGACTGCTGTGACCACTGACAACCAACCTCTGCCATCCATGGAGGATCAGCTGTGCAGGGGCAGGGGGGTGGTGCTTCAACATGGTCTGTACCTGTCCACTGGGTGCACTGGCCCTGGGGTTTCCCTAATGGTGCAAGCCAAGTTCAGCCCCTACTTTTGTTTTGCCTGGGGCACTCTGCCTGAGTTGTAAAGCAATCTGAGATGGCTGTTACTTGTGTTGGGATTGGAGATTCCCAGGCAAAGCCAGGCTGTGAATCTAATGTGGCTGCTGATAGGGCTCACTGAAGCCAGCTGTTGCTTGTTTGATAGCATTGAGGAGCCAAGACCAGCCACTCTTATAGAAAAGCAGATTAGGTAGGCCCTTAGATTGGGTGAGGCAGAGCCTCTGGGAATCTCCAAAGCAGGTCAAACGGTGTTAGCCAGGTTGATGGAGTCTCAGATATGGGATCAGTTTACTGGCTCTGTAGGGGGAGGGTCTAGCAAAGGGACAATGGCCTCTGCTCACCTTGATGCCAGACACTTCAGTTTCTCCCTGTATACCACCTTTCAAGCTGCTACCCTGGTGCTAGGTCTCAGAGGGAGTGAGTCTGAGTAGGTGAGTCCATGTGTAGGTTCTTTAAGAGGAACTGCTTGGGACTCCAGAAGTTTCTTCCACAGACTCAATTCCCACTGGTTTTTGCAGCCGGGCCTATCTTGGGGATTGTCTTCCTGGCACTGGAATCCTAGGCTGGGGGCCTGGCGGGGGTCTGGGACTCCTCACTCCTCAAATTTTTATCCTCATGGGTGTTGGACCAGACCATTCCACATGTGCACCCCTTGTACCAGTCTGGATGGATGTGGTTTCTTTAATTCCATAGTTGTCAGATTTCCAGTCACTGGATTTCTGATGGCTCTGAGTGATAGTTGTTCTATATTTTAGTTGTAATTTTGATGTGGTTGTGCAAAAAGGCAAGCCATGCCTGCCTATGCTACCATCTTGACCAGAAGTCCAAGCATACTCTTTTAAACACAGACTCAGGAGCCAGATTGTCTGCTTTTCTATTCCTAGTTGTGTCAACATTTCTGTGCCTCAGTTTCCATCATATTCAGAGTAGGTAATCATAGGATTCCATAGGGTTTTTGTAAAGATTATATGACCTACCACATGAGCAGTATCTGGCATATAGGAAAACACTAAATATGTATTGGCTGTTACTATCATTTATCCACTCAGCAAATGTTCATTGAGCACATACTGTATGCCAAGAACTGTTTTAGGCACCTGGAATCCAGCAGTAAACACAACAGCAATTCCGATACTCGAGTTGAAAAGACATTTGGTGAATGTATTTATAGCATTCAAGTGGTGGTAAGTGTGATAGAAGAAAAAAGGCAGTGGAAGTGTGTGGCCAAGAGAGGTTTCTCTTTCATGTAGGGTGGTCAGGAAAGGGCAATGGGCATGCTAATTAATAGGGAAGTGAGGGAATGACCCAGGTAGAAATCTGGGGGAAGAGTCCCAGGCAGAGGGAACAGCCAGTGCAAAGGCCCTGAGGCAGGAGTGTGCCTAGTGTATTTGAGGAATTGTGAGGAGGTCGGTGTCTGCAGCAGAGTGAGTGAAGGAGATAAGTTTATAGATACCAGGGGGCCCAATTTTAGATGATTCCTTGCCTACCTACCTAGTGATAAGAAATTATCCCAATTAATTTGGCTAATGAATTGGCTGGACCTTTATCACTATTAGACCCTTTCCCCACAGATCCAAAGAAAGCTTCAGCCCTTCTCACTAAAAAAATTTACCCCCAATTTCTCACACAAAATTCTGAGTGTCCCCAGAACCCACTGTGCTGGCCACGGCCCTCCCCCACTTCAGCTGCATCTGCATGGCCCCACCCTCCTTTGCCTAGGTCCTGGACAAGCATGGGGACATCTATGGGCGGGAGAGAATCGCCGAACTGCTGGGCATGGATCTGGCCACACTGGAGATCACAGCCCACAATGAGCGCAAGCCTGAACCACCGCCTGGGATGCTTACCTGGTGAGCTGGGGAGGACCACTCCCCAGGGCTGAGGCAGGACAGGGGGTGGCCAGGTTCTGACCATCAGGCATCTGGCTGTCCCTCTTCCCCCCATCCCGCACAGGCTCATGTCCATTGACATCAAGTACCAGATCTGGAAGTTCGGGGTCATCTTCACAGACAATGTGAGGAGGGGCCCATAGGTGGGGAGGGACCTACAGCAAAGTGTCCCTAGGATCATTAGGGGCTCCACCTCCAGGTATCCCTGGCCAAGGACTGACTTCTGAGCCCCTGTGCACCTCTGATCCTGGGGTAACCTGATACCCCCAAGGCTCCTTGTCCCCCAGAATGCTGTTGAATATCCAGACCGTGTCCTTCTGCAGAGGGTTCCCCAACTGTCCCCAGGATGGCTTCTCACCCAGAGTGCTTCTTTCTGATCCTCCAAATCCTCCCTAGCCAGAGATGGCACCCTGACCCTCAGAGCACTCCCAACCCTCTTCAATGTTCCCGGACCCCCTGGGTGTCCTGTTTCCCAGAATGCTCCCTGTGAATCCCTGCAAACTGCCTGACCCCTGGCCCTGTGTGCCCACAGTCCTTCCTGTACCTCGGCTGGTACATGGTCATGTCCCTCCTGGGACACTACAACAACTTCTTCTTTGCTGCCCACCTCCTGGATATTGCCATGGGAGTCAAGACACTGCGCACCATCCTTTCCTCCGTCACCCACAATGGGAAGCAGGTGCAGAGAGGGCCTGCTGGGGGCACATGAGCCTGGCAGGGGCCAGCTTGGCAGTCTGAGTAGGGGTGGAGGGGCAAGGGGCCAGGCTGCGCCACCAAACCAGGGTGGGTGTGGGTAGTGAGGCCCCTGCGGGGAGGACCACATGGGCTGGGCCCAGGTAAGGACAGGCAAGGCTGGGCATGGGGGGAGGGGCAAGCTGAGCCTGGAGCTGACCTGCCCTTTCCTGTCCCCAGCTCGTGATGACCGTAGGCCTCCTGGCGGTGGTGGTTTACCTTTACACCGTGGTGGCCTTCAACTTCTTCCGCAAGTTCTACAACAAGAGTGAGGATGAGGACGAGCCTGACATGAAGTGTGATGACATGATGACAGTAAGACCCTCCCTCCAACGCTCTTGGGCCAGGGACCGACCATCCCTGGCCTTTAGTTTCCCCATCTGTAAAGGGGGTTGATGATAGTACCTGCCTCACAGACTTACTGTGAGGGCTCAGGAAGCTGATGCTTGTGAGGGACCTCGAATAGTGCCGGACCCACCATCAGGGCTCAGTAAATGATAGCCACCGGTGAACTGCCATCTGAGTCTGTAAGGCTATTCTCATTGGAAAGGTGCTCAGGCAAAGCGTCCCTGCCACTTACAAGGCTGCTCAGCGCCCCCACACTCTGGGGTCCCCACCTGTCAAATGGATGTATAGTAACAATGCCTCCAGCCTAGGCTGCTTTTGGACTCAGTGATGCTCCCTGACCATCTTAGACTTAACATATCTGAGAATGGTGCCCAGTGTGTGTTAAGGATTACATAAATGTTAGCTACTGTCATCATTATCTATAATTAAAAGTTTCACCAAAGTACCAGCATGCCACATGTTTCTATTTTATATTCTATTAGAATGATGGTGGTCGTAACCTAAATCAAGTTTAACCTGCTGGAGGCATGGCCCACAGTTGAAAGAATTATCTCAGGCTTTAATCTGAGGTGCCCTGTAGTCTGGCACTATGCTCTCAGGACGCAGCCCAGCTCCTCAGCCCGACATTGGAGACCCTACCACATGTGTTCTTGCCACTCATAGCCTTGTTCCCATCACAGTCACTGGCCTTACCTTTTACCCAAGATAATTAGATTCTCTCACTTCCTGGGGACACAGAAGGAACAAGTGTGCAGTCTCTCCCATGGTCCAGACAGATGATCCCCCACTCTGCACAGAACCTTCTTATGGTTCCCTAATGCCATGTAGAGAAAACCAAATCCCCTCACCATGGCTTACAAAGCTAGGGAAAAGCTAGCCTTGACTGAGTCTAAACACAGTCTTTCTTGCTTTTTGCTCTATGGCTGCCTGGTCCTCTTTCACTTCCCCTAAGACCATGTTTTCTCCTGACCCAAACCCTTTGCTCTGCCCACCACCCTGGCCCTATGTGTATGACACCCCTTCGCATAACGCTTCTTTTTTCCACTTAAGTGCTGCCTCCTACAAGAAGCCCTCCCTGACCATTGGTTGGGCCTATTCTCCCTCCCTTCTCTTGCTCACAGGATCTCTATTTTCTAGTCTCACTGAAACTCTTTCAGTTCCTCACAGAAGCAAAATATATTCTTTCCTCCCCAGTGGTGACATAGCACATGTGGTTTTCTCTGCCTGGAACCATCTCCCACCTAACACCTGCTTCATGTTCCAGCTCATGCATATCCCCTCTTCCAGGAAGCTTTGGCTGCTCAACCAGGTTTTCAAGCCTCAACACTTCCTGTGCTTCCCCATCTCACTCTGATCACATGGTGCTTCCCTCGTCCCAGCCTGACCCCTCTTCCTGTGCTCTCCTTGTCATAGCCCTGACCACTGTCACTGTCTAGGGCCGTGTTTGTGAGTCCTGTGAGGGTGGGGCCCAGGGCTGTCTCAGTCAGTGCTGTGTCTCCTGCCCCAGTGGCCCAGGGCCCTGCGGATGCTGAATGACTGATTGTGTGAACAGCACACTTCTCACCCTCTCCCTCACCCTCTCCCTGCAGTGCTACTTGTTTCACATGTACGTGGGTGTGCGAGCTGGTGGAGGCATTGGGGATGAGATTGAGGACCCAGCTGGTGATGAATATGAGCTGTACCGGGTGGTCTTCGACATCACTTTCTTCTTCTTTGTCATCGTCATCCTGCTGGCCATCATCCAGGGTCAGTGCTGCGGGGCAGGGGCAGGGATTGTGGGAGTAGGGCTTGATGCCTAGAGGCAAACTGGCTCCTTTAAGACTGCAGGCCTAGGATCCAGTCTGCCTCTCCCTACTGTAAAACTTCAGGCAAGTCATCTCTCTGTGCCTGTTTCTCCATCTATAAAATGGAGATGTTGAAGATGTTAAAGATAGGACCTTCATATTGTTGTTATGAGAATTAAGTCAATTCATAGGTGCTAAGTGTCTCAATAAACACTAGGTATTAATATTTTTAGGAAGCAGGGTGAGATGAGGGAGATGGGAGATGGGAGGCTCAGAGGTGGGTAGCCAGAGCTGGGTCAGAGGTTGGGCACTGTCTTGCACCCTGACCCCCAGGTCTGATCATTGATGCTTTTGGTGAGCTCCGAGACCAACAAGAACAAGTGAAGGAAGATATGGAGGTAGGTCATGGCAGGGGGCGACCCAGAGGGATTATGGGACCCTGGGGAGTCGAAAAGGCCTCGACTCTGATGTCTCCCATCACCCACAGACCAAGTGCTTCATCTGTGGCATTGGCAGCGATTACTTCGATACCACACCCCACGGGTTTGAGACCCACACGCTAGAGGAGCACAACCTGGCCAATTACATGTGAGCGTGGGCCCACTGCCCAGTCAGGATGGGGGCATGGCCACCTACACCTAGGAGCAGGATATGGGGCCTAGGCCAGTTTTGGGAAGTGGTTGTGGTGTCAATGTGGGTGAATTCCCAGCCAGCCAACCAGGAGAAGGTAAGGATGGTCTTGACCTGTCTGCCACCTCGTTCCTACCCCCAGGTTTTTCCTCATGTACCTCATAAACAAGGACGAGACAGAACACACGGGTCAGGTAAGGGGATGTTAATGGTAGGACATTGGGCAGGGACATAGAGGGTTTTAATATAGGGTCAATCAGCAGGTGGTATTAAAAAGCCCACACCATGCTCTGGCTGGGGTGGCTCAGTGGATTGAGCACTGGACTGCGAAGCAAAGGGTCACCAGTTCAATTCCCAGTCAGGGCACATGCCTGGGTTGCGGGCCAGGTCCCCAGTTGGGGGACATGTGAGAGGCAACCACATATTGATGTTTCTCTCCCTCTCTTTCTCCCTCCCTTCCCCTCTGTCTATAAATAAATAGAATCTTTTTTTAAAAAACTCACATCAATATCAATCTGCTCTTCCCCATCCCCATCCCTAGGAGTCCTACGTGTGGAAGATGTACCAAGAGAGATGCTGGGACTTCTTCCCTGCTGGTGATTGTTTCCGCAAGCAGTATGAGGACCAGCTTAGCTGAGTTGTCCCCAGCTGGCCCTTACCTCAAGTGCCTTATGCTCACAGCAAGTCCCTTAGCCCCCAGACCCCTCCTCCCAAGGCCCCTGGGGGAGGGTGACCGTGAACTGGAAAAATAAAATCTGTGCTGTACTCCTGACATCACTGTGTTGGGATTGCTGACATTTGGAGGAGGGGGAGTGGGCCTCCAGGAATTCTGGCCTCCCTCCCCCCAACCCTGGAAAAACAAGATGACAGCAGAGGCTGAAGTCACGTTTATTGGGATAAAGGGGTGTGTCAGATCACTAATGTGGGTCCATCGGGAAGGGATGTGCAGGGAATGGTTCCTAACACCCGCTCCCCAGGGACGCATTCCAGGGACTCATTCCTGGATATAGAGGTTGCTGGGAGCAGTAGGATCGTCTGCTGGGCGTGTCTCCACCACCACAGGCCTGGGGAAGGAAGAGAGAAGTCAGTTCATTCATTTGTTCATTTGTTCACTCATTCATAAAGGAATTCATAGAGCCTGTGACAGAATGATGCTGGGCCGTAGCAGTGAAGGAGCAGACGTGGTCCCTGCACTTGGGGAGCTCACTCTAGAGCGGCAGGCCAACATGCATCAGTGAAGTACATGAGTGCGAAGAAGCAGTGGTCACACAGCAGGGACCCCTCGCCCAAGGGATCAGCCAAGGATTCTCCAGGAATGGATAGTGGAGCCTAAACAAGGCTCAGGAGGGAACCTGGTGAAAGGACAGGGAAGAGTGTCTGGACAGAGAACAGCCTGTGCAAAGGCTTTGGTGGGGGGAACCTGAGGCTTGGCTGCAGAAGTCACAGTGTCAACTGTGGTGGCCAGAATTGGGTATTTATCTTGAAGTCACAGGAGGGTTTCAAACATGGAGAGTGACCAATTCAGATTTAGAATTTAAAAGATCCCTCTGGCGTGTCAAAAGGTCACAGGAGATCCTTGAAGGGGCTCTTACTGGCTAAATCTTGGAGTATTTGTGCCTCAAATAATGATAGTAATAGATTATACATAACACAGAATAAAATGGAAATCCATGAGACTATGCTGAAATATACACACACACATACACACATAAATGGTGGAAAAGGGAGAGCTTTTCCCTACAGTAGAATGACAACTAATAAATGTAGAAGAAATGATAGAAATGGAAAAATCACCATTTAGTAGCCATCCTAATAACAGATTCAGGCAAAAACCTAATAGATGAAAGTCTAATGAGAAAGAGTATATTTACAATCTCAACAATTCTCCCCAAAAGATATGATAGTCTTGCCCTGGCTGGTGTAGCTCAATGGATTGAGCACAAAACTGGGAACGAAAGGGTCACAGGTTCAATTCCCAGTCAGGGCACATGCCTGGGTTGCAGGCTAGGTCTCCATTAGGGGGCACACAAGAGGCAACCAAACATTGATGTTTCTCTCCCTCTCTCCTTCCCTTGCCCCTCTCTCTAAAAATAACTAATTTTTTTTAAAAAGATACAGTAGTCTCTTCCCTGCCCATCTGTGGTTTTGCTTTCCAAGGTTTCAGTGACCTGAGGTTAACTGCAGTCCAAAAATTTCCAGAAATACACAATTCATAAGTTTTAAATTGCATGTCATTCTAAGTAGCATGATTAAATCTTGTGCTATCCCACTCTGTCCCACCGGGGATGTGAATTGTCCAGTGGATCCACGCTGTACACACTGCCCCCCTGTTAGTCACTTAGTAGCCACCTCGGTTACCAGTTGGACTGCCATGTTACCTCAGTGCTACATCCAAGCCTAACACCATGTCCCAGTGCTTACATCACTCATCTCAGTTCATCCATCACCCAGGTGTAGCATCACCTCACATCATTGCAAGAAAAAGGGTGAGTGCGGTACAATAAGATTCTTTGAGAGAGAGACCACATCCACATAACTTTTATTATCGTATACAGTGGAACCTCAGCTCTCAAACTTCATTCCTTCCGGAAAACTGTTCGAAAGCAATTTGTTTGAAAACCAAATCTCTTTTGTTGCCTGAGAGACGCATGAGTGTTCATGCAGGGAGCACCATGAACGGGTGGTCGGGCAGAAAAGTCGAGACCCGAAGTTTTGTTAGACAACCAAGGCTTTTTTTTCTCGAACAACTTGGTCAAGAAACAAGTTGTGTGAGATGGGAGATGTTCGAGAACTGAGGTTTGACTGTATTATTATAATTGTTCTATTTTATTATGTTATTGTTGATCCCTTATTGTGCTTAATTTGTAAATTAAACTTTATCATAGGCATGTGTGTACAGGAAAGAAACACTATACATAGGGTCCAGTACTGAGATTTCGGGACTTAGAGGCTTCAATATATCCCTGCAAATAAGGGGGGACTACTGTACTTATTAATAGAAAGGGAAAAGAGTAACTTTGTACAGGAGAAATGTGGCAAACTGTGCACTGTAACCAAATGGTCAAAGAGAACGTCACCAGGAATCAAACTGACATATGCCTTCTGATACGATGCAGTGAGGACGCACCATCACTTCAGTGATATTCCTGCCCAAAATGCTGAACCTAGGAACCTCTAACCCAATTGAGGGACATTCTCTAAAAACAATTTTCCTGTATTCTTCAAAACTGTCAAGGTCACCCTGGCTGGTGTGGCTCAGTGGGTTGAGCGCAGGCCTGTAAACCAAAGGGTTGCCAGTTCAGTTCCCAGTCGGGGCACATGCCTGGGTTGCGGGCCAGGTCCTCAGTGGGGGGCGCACAAGAGGCAACCACACATCGATGTTTCTCTCCCTCTCTTTTTCCCTTCCCCCTCTATCTAAAAATAAATAAATAAAATCTTTAAAAAAATTATCATTGGGACAACTAGTGAGACTAGAATGGGTGTATGGCTTAGAAGGTAGTGATGTCTCCCTATTATTTTCTTGATTTTGACAGCTGCATTGTGGATTGTAAAAGCATGTTTATTCTTACTGTATGTTACAGTTGTTTATTCATACTAAACAAACATTTAGTAAGAATACAGGGGTATAAATGGGCATCATGTCTGCAATTCACACACAAATAGAAAAAATATATATATATAGAAGCTAAAGCAAATATGGTTTTAAAAAGTTAACATCTAGGGAGTCTGGGTGAAGGGATGTGTGCGAAATGGACTACAGAGCACAGAGACAAAAACAGGAAGAGTAGGTGACAGAATGTCCAGGCCAAAGATTCAGATGACCAGAGACACCTCAGGATGCTCTCTCCGAATCAGAAGCTCCCCTCCCAGATTCTGTCCCCTTCCCCAAGTCCGTACCTGGGGGAGCCAAGCAGACGAAAGGTGAGGGTGGGGTCTCTCAGCTCCTGAAGCAGCTGGGGGAGAAGATGTGTGTGTCAGTATCTAGAATATTCCTCCCTCTCCCTTAAAGAGAACAGGCAGGAGTTCTCTGAACTTCCAGCCTCAGATCCACAAATAATCATTCTTGCTAATACCACTCACCAGCTGTGTGACCTCAAGCAAGTTACTTAACCTCTCTGTGCCTCAGATCACTAACCTATGAAATCACAATACCTACCTGATAGGTGATCATGAAAATGAAATAAAATACAAATATGTAAGGGTAGGGTCTGACACGTAGTGTTCTATGAGCTAAGCACCATTTTCACCCCATCTTCCAGAAGAAGAAAGTAAGGCACAGGAAGGTTAAGTCATCTGCCTAAAGTGACTCAGCTGTATTCCAACCCAGGCAGTCTGGTCCATGTTCTTAACCACCCATGTCTCTATAATAACCCCTATTTTATAGTTGGGAGACTGAGACTCAGAGAGAAGCAAAGTCTCTTGCATACGGTCACACATGGCCTGGGATGAGCACTAGACCCAAGACACCCTGGGGTAGAGAAGGGGACCTGTCTGAACTGAGACTGGAGGAAGCCTCCCCTCTAGGACTTCACACCCTGACTCAGTTCTCCCAGTCCATCCCACGAGTGAGATGACTGAGTGGGAGGGGCAGGCTGTGGTCTCCTGTTTGGGGAGCTTACCTTGTCAGAGCCCAGAGCCCACACCTGCACTCCATGCTTCCAGAAGGCCTGCAACTGCCCCCCGACCATAGCTGGGAGGAAAGCAGTGCCTGTTACCCTTGGGCATCACTTGAGCACCCCTCTGGACCCCAGGCTCTCCCACCCCTGCACATACCCACAGCCTCCACGGCTTCGGTCATGGGGATCTCCGAGGTTCGAAGCCCCCGGACCGGGGCCCCCTCTGGAGTCACCAGCTTCAGAGACCCTAGAAGTAGGTAAAGAGAGGCCTTTAAGAGCCGGGCTTATAAGGTTACGGAGGACCTGGACAATAAATTCAGTGTGAGAAGCAAAGCAGGACGGGGGCAAGGCCAGGAGGGGTCAGCGTTTCTCAGAGGCACAGGGTCTGGGGTTCTTCGGAGAGCTAGGAACACTGAGGGAAAGGAGGAGGAGCGTCCTTACCGTCCATCAACACCATCACCTTGTCTTCCTCAACCTGGGTCACCTGTACTGGTCCCTTGTGCTCTGTTTGAGAAGAGGGGTTCAAGGACCAATTCTGCCGCATTCCGCCTTCCTCCTTGACATCTTCTCCATCCCGGAGTTAGTAAGCTAAACCCCTCTTATATCTGCCTCTCCCCCCGCCTAGACTCTACGCCAGATTCAACAGCCTGCGTAAACGGCCTAAGCCCCGCCCAGCCACCCAGACCCACCCCTTCCGTCAGCCCCGCCCCAGCGAGACCCGGCCCTACTCACTAGTGCTCATCTCGCCCAGCCAGCAGGACAGCGCGCCGAAGCGCACTGTGTGGAAGAGCACGGACTTCGCCGGCCGCCCGGGGCTCACGCCGATACACACGGCGGGCAGCTCGGAGCCTGGCCCTGTCAGCAGCGCGAACACTGGCAGAGGCGTGGGTAGCGGGAACAGCACCTGCTGCGGGGCTCAAAGGGAGCAGCAGGCTCAGGGAAGGCTTGGGGCGGAGCCTGAGAGGGGCGGAGCCTGAGAGGGGCGGAGCCTGAGAGGGGCGGAGCCTGAGAGGGGCGGAGCCTGAGAGGGGCGGAGCCCTAAAGGAGAGTGAGCTTGGAGGTTCCCAAGTATTTCCTGGGCCTCAGTCTTGGGAGGTGCCAATATAGAAATTTCAGGGAAATTGAAGCCTCGCGGGGGTTAGGTGGTGCCTCCTTAGAAATGGACAAATGTGCCCTCAGAGTCTCGGTGGCTCCCGTTTGAGCGAGTGCTGACCGGAAACAGAAAAGCAGGTCCTCCGGGGGCGTGGCCTCAAAAGCAGCTAGGACTCAGGCTCAAAGGATTCGAATGGGGTCTCCTTAGAGACCGGAGGCGGGGCGGGGCATAGGGATACCAAGCATAATTAGGCCGAAGGTGAGGGGCAGAGTTTAAGGATTAGAAAGCTCTCAGAACCGGGGGCCTCCAGTTCTGACAGCAGGTGGGCAGAGCCTTGGGGGAGACTGGGACAAAGACTGGAGGTTTCATGGAACCCTCCATTGAAGCCAGCCGCTACAGGCCCTCCTACCCGGATCAACAGGAACTTGTTCATGGGCTGATACCACTGAAGCAGGACCACGGAGGTCTCCAGTGCTCCGCATAGGAATGGGCCCCCCGAGCTCGCGCCCTCCGCTGTAGGGGTGTGTATGGACATGTTAGGGTCAATCTTTTCTCCTCTCTCCCGCTCCCAAACGGCAACATATCTTTCCCCGGGTTCTGGATACCCTGCCTTAACCCTGCAAACCCCTTGGGTGGAGCAGCCCAAGCCCTGCCCAGTCCAGCCCCCTATCTTCTCCCCAGGAGGTTCTCTCTCACCCACACAGCAGGCCCGGCAGCCTTTGGTGTCCTGGATCTTGGTGGAGACCATGTTCTTCCTGCAGAAGAAGGTAGGCGGGAATGGAAGGTATGCAGGAAGGGGGGGATTACAGGGACCTGTGGTGCTGTGAGGGGCTGGTACCTTGCTAGTAGCCGGTGGGGACTAATGTGAGAGATGGGGCTTCCTGCTCTGGTCTCTTTCCTTTCCAGCAGGCCCAGGATGCTGTGAGAATACAGGTGGGGGGTCTTTCCTGCAGTGTGCGTATAATAGGGGAAGCAGGCAGTTATGGACACTGGACATTCTCACCTTTCCCCATAGCTTCGCTCAGCCCCATTGCTTTGTCTGAAATTCCCAGACCTTCCAACCTTAAGCACTTTTCACTTATTATTTTTCACTAACATGTTTTAAACACCCCGTGTAGGCCAGGCACTGTGCTCAACACTGGTGAACAGTGGTGAGTAAAAGAAATGATGTTCCTTGCCCCTTCCGTGCCTGTAGCCACATAAGAAACTGTGGATACTTAACTAGTCAGATGAAATACACACCACAAAGTTCAAGAAGAATCCTATCTAGAAACTCTTTTAAAGTTTGTCATCACAGATATTAACTTAGCTCATGAATCCTATTTGGCTTGGCATTTCCCCATGCCAAAGAACTTACATGTATGAACCATGGACATGAACTAAGTAGGGGAATGCTGGTGGGAGGGGGGTGCAGGGCAGAGGGGGAAAAGGGAGAAAAAAATGGGACAACTGTAATAGCATAATCAATAAATATATTTTTAAAAAGAAATTCTTACACAAAGTGTTTATAAAACAATGACACAAATTTTTAATCTATAACTTGCTCACTCTATTTTAGTAGTTTGGGGGTAAGTTCTAATGAACATCAAAGAAACGTAAAAATTAACTTACTGTAAAATTCCCTCAAAACTGATGTGACAGATGGGAACTAGCGCGAGCCCCATTTCATTGATGGGGAAACAGACAGGGAGCAGAAGTCTCCTGCCCCAAGTGAGTGAGTAGGACTTGAACCTCAGGCTCTGTGAGCAGAGAGCCTAGGCGTTTATCAGCTATGCTCACCTACCTCCCCGCCCCCTGACCCTTGGCCCCTTCACTTCTGACCCCAGCCCTTCCCCTCCCCCACAGCCAGACCTGAGAGAGACATGAGGACATTGTTGATGGAGTACAACCAGGTAGTCCGGCTAGGAAAGAGCTGCAGAGAATGGGGGAGACAGCTCCTGTGAGACCCCGGCCACCCCCAGCTCCAGTCCTTGTCCTCGGCCCACCCTGGGTGCTCTCCCTCACCATGTCCAGCGTGGCCTCCTGATCATTCCGGTTCAAGATGAAAATGCCTTCCTCTGCCCCTAGGATCAGGTGCTGGTCTGGGGGGAAAGGCCTGCTTCATTCAGGGGTACCTCCCAGACCCCCACCTGTCTATTCCCAGCCACTGGCACTCTATCCTCCAGCCCTCGGCTCTCTAATCCACACCCCCACCTCAACGCTCCCAGCCTATGTCCCCAAATCTGAACCGAAACCCTGACCCAGTCCCTCGAACTGGTCTTCTCAGCTGCCTCTGACTCCCCATGTTCCGGTGGCTCTTCTGTCTCTGCCCCACACGTTCTGGCCCTCTGTCCCCACCCGCACTGCAGACCCAGACAGCCCTCTGGTTCAGTCCCTCTCTTCTCTCCCTAGATCTGGATCCTGGAGGCTAATCCTGTCTCAGCATTGATCCTCACTCTCAGACCCCCCAGATAAGGCTTTTTCTGTCCAGCGCGACACTCCCCAAACGCTATGCTGTTTCTTTAACATTTACCCTTCACTGACCTTGTCTCCATATCTTCGATCCCCAAACTCTGCCCCTTTATTCTAATCCCTAAAACTCCTGACCCCAAAATGCTAATCTTAGTTTGCCATTAACCTCCAGCTGAGGTTACTGGGGCCCATCTGTCCCCCATCTTATACCCCAAACTCTGACCTTTCAGCTATATCTGATACTCAGAGCCCTCAAGCCCTAATTTCCTAGTTTTTACTCTCCAACTCAACTTCACGATACCCATCTTTGGCCCCTTTAGCCCCAGGCTCTGTCCCTGCCCCAGCTTTGCCCCTCCCCATCCTATGAAGACTTTCCTGGTCCCTGACTTTGTACCTTCCATCAAGGCCCCTTCCCATCCCACCCCACGTTCTCCACGACTCTCCTGAACGCCCACCTTTGGTGGAGGGGTGTGTCCAGGCGGTGGTGCTGTGAATCCGCAGGGGGCAGCCGTTGAACAACTTGACAAGAAGGGCACATCCCTAGGCAGGCCGCGGGCAGCAGGGCACAAGATCCAGCAAAAGGGAGGGGCACACAGGCAGGTGCAGTGGTTAGGACTCCGGAGGAAGAGTGCCAGGGTTCACATTCTGCCTCGTCCTCCTCAAAGGCTTATCACCTTGGCAGGCTCCATACCCCTCTCTGCCTCAGTTCCCCCCCCCCCCGTGAAATGGGGGGCAGTATCTACTTCTATCTGTACAGGTTTACACCACGTGAGGACATGAGATCGATGCCTGGCGCAGAGGGATATCTGCTCCACAGATGTCACCTATAATCATTATTACTCTTCCCATCCCCACCTCACCCGACACCCCCAGTCCCACCTAGAGGTGTGAGTCCCCAGCACAGCTGGCCTCACCTTTCTCTTCATCTTATCCTTCTTAGGAGGCAACAGTGGGGGCTGGTCAGGCTCTCGGGGGGGTGGGTTCCACAGTGAGGGTTCTGAGACAGGATGGGGGAAAATCAGCTTCCAAAGCCCCCACCCCTGCCCACCTCCCACCCTAGCCTGCCCCGTTACCTGAGTGGGCAGTTAGATGGGGACTTCGGGTGGCTGGGGGAGGCCCAACCTGGGGGGTGCGTGGGGGAGGGCCACTGGCACACCGGACCAGCACCCCTGGACTCAGCTGCTCCTCTTCCCCTGGCCCCCAGGGACCCTCATCCGATGGAGAACGGAACTTGGGCTTTGAAGACAGAGAAGGAGGGTGGGTAACACATTAGATGATCTCTGAGAGGGGGTACCCTGCCATCCCCCTGCCTCGGCTAGAACTGAAATTTGGTCACAGCCCTCACCCTCTCCACAACGTCCTACCACCACTCCAGCCTTCCCCTCTACCCCCACATCAACACACTACAGCAACTAAAGGGTTAATGCTGGGTGCACCAGCTTCTGACCAGTGTCTGTCAGGCTAAATATTGGTTCAGGGATGCTGCTTCCACACCCCAATGTGTTCATGGTCCCATCTCCCAGACTTCGAAGGTCTGGTGTCCCAGATTCCTGCCCTAGAACGCCCAGTATCCCAGCATCTAAGGACTGTGACCTCCTGGCCCCCAGTCCCCCAGCTCTAACCAGGACCTCACCTTGGGGGGCAGCGGAGGAGGTGTGTCATATGCAAGGGTGGGGCTGAAACACAAAGACAGGATAAGCAGGTGGAGGTCTGAGCTCAGAAGGGTTAGGGGTGACTGGAGCTGAGGACTAACGGATGAATTAATCAGCATGATGACAATAGCAAGAGCAGCTCTTGGAGATCAAGTGCCCACAAGGCATCAAGTCCAAATCTTCATGGCCACCTAGCAACACAGGTCATCTGCGCTCCTGGGATCAGGTTCTATCATGGTGCCCGGCCACATCCGAGCCCATTACAGACACAATGCGGGCCCTGAGACTGACACTGGCCTGCAGGCTTGGGGCTGGCTGCTGGGATTAAGGCTGGGGCCGGGGGCCAAGGGGCCAAGGTCTAGCGTGTGAGAAATTCCCAGGGGCTGAGGTTTAGTCTGAGGTTTAGTCTGAGGTTTTATGAGTGGATGAGGAAGGATGAAGTCCTGTGGCTGAAACCTGGGGCTGCAGTTGAGGTCTGGGGTTGGAGCCACATCTGGGAGGAGCTGGGGGCTGGGATGTGGAGGAGGGTCCAGGGCTGAGCCAGACAGATGAGGAAAGAGTTCAGCTTGGAGCAGAAGGGATTCTGGAAGGAACCAGGGTTGAAGGCACGTGGGGACTAAAGTTAAGAGTCAGGTCAGAGGTCCTACAAGAAGGTGGAAGAAATGTAGGGACTGGAGTTAGGGTACAGCTGACGGTCAGGCATCGCAGGTGAAGGAAGGTAAAGGGTTGAGGTTGGGTGGGGTTAGGGAACAGGGGTTGGGGAGGGAGGAGAGTGTGGACGGGGCTGGGGGTTACAATGGGGTCACAGGTTGGGATGAAGACAGGTGGGAGGCACATTGAAGGTCCAGTCAGGGGTCAAGGAGGAGTGGTGGAAGGAGAGTCGGGGCTGAGGGTGGGGTCAGTGCGGAAGCAAGGCCAGGATTACAGAAATGCAGGGGCTGGGTGAGGGCCCGAGGCGCAGAGGGCACAGCCTCTCTTACATGTCCACGTCGTCGTAGTCATCATCAGACTCTGACAGGTGCCTCCTGAGGGGTGACACTCGTGATGAGCCTCAGCAGTTTCCACACCAGTCCCAGCCCCTCCCCTCCCAGCCCAAGGGCCCCTGACCTAGGACTGCTGCTCCTGGGGTCTTCGGGGAGCTGTAAGCGAGCCTGTGGGATACCAAAGGGTCAGCGGTGGCCTAGGGGACAGGGAGGGTGTCTGGAGCCAGTGGGTGGGGGAGGGGCATCTCACAGTGCCAGCTGCAGGTCTGGACTCCACTCCTCTGAGCTTCCTGAACTCCATGTGCCGCCCTGGACGTGGGGGGTTGGGGGCAAGGCAACACACAGTGAGCTCGGGAGATGGATTTAGAAATACAGTAAAATTGGGGGGAGGGGAAGGGGTCAGCATCTTGGGATTGAAGCTGTCTCCTAAAGGGAGGGATCTTGGTTTACAGGGGTCTTATTTGGGGGTCAGGGTTTGGGATTAGGGACATTAGGGACATGGGGGCTCAAAGTAATGACCGAGTGTTCTGTTTCAGGTTCCATTTGAGAATCAGGTCTGCGGTATTTCTGAGGTCTCTCTGGGGGTCGGAGTGGTGATGGGAAGCCTGATGGGGCCTCTGGAGTCACCTTGAGAGGTCAGGTAGTAACAGAGCTCTCTGGGGTTGCTTGTGGGTCAGATGGTAGTGGGGGTCTCTGAGGGTCTGTTTGGAAGTGATGAGTGATGTGGGGGTGAAGAGGGTCTCTTAGATCTATTATAGGGTCAAGCATCCCCAAGTTTGAGGACTGTACTCACGACAGCAGTCTGCATCTGGAATCCCCAGCGAGCTGGATCTGTGTGTGGATCTGATCCGCCGAGGGATGGCAGGGGGTGGCTGGGCAGGGTGGCAGCTACGTCAGGCCACTGCTCGCCAGCCGCCCACAGCCCTGTGGGCTCAGCCTGGAGCCCCTGACTCTCCCATCACCTCCATGCCCCCAGTGCCGTGCCGAGCCTCCCATCTGCCCTCCCTTTTTCCTGCCATGAGGGGCTGCAGGAAGGTGTTCCAGGTAGGGGGCACAGCCTGAGCAAAAGCTGGGAGGTTCCAGGGCTTCTGTCAGCCAGGACCCCTCACCTCAGGCTCCTCATCTTCAATCTCACCAACAGGGGCCCCCTTCCCTGGGTTCCTCAGTTTGTCGAGAAGATCTAGGATCAGGCCTCTATTTAGCCCAGGCTGGGATACCAGCTGATGCTAGGGGAGGGGAGGAGGGTGTCAGCAGGCTGAGGGCTGGTGTGGAGGGAGATGCTGGAGCAGGGGCTTGAGAACCTGTCTAGGGGAACAGCAGGAGAAGGCAGGAAACTCTGGGGAACCAGCAGAAGCCCAGGGAATTATGAGGAGTTTGAAGGAATTAAAAGAATTTAGGGATCTGGCTGTGGGGGTTGGAGAATTCTGTTCCAGAGTACACTCAGGGATGGGTCTTGAGGCCCTTGGGAATTTGTGAGTTTTAACAACTCAAGATATCCTGGAAGAGGGTCTAGGGTACAAGTTGGAAGGTCTTTGGGGGTCCTGGGAAATTCAAGGGACTAGGGTCTAGGGCCATGGGGTTCTGTGGCACTAAGCCATCAATGTTCTAGGGAGCCATGAGGCCCTGGGCAATTCTGGGGTGAGAGTCTGGGAGGGTTTCGGGGAGGGAAGGTTTACACTGAGCATCTTGGTGGCACCAGGTCGTTTCTTGGGGTTCTTGGTGAGGGTGACTTTCACAAAGTTGTGGAAGGCAGCTGACCTTGGGAGGAAGAAGCCACATTCTGGGGTGAGGCACCCAGACATTTCCCATCAGACCATCAGCCCTGGCTCTGCCCTCCCTCATCTCATCGTCCCTACCATTTGCCTTTGTCCTTTAGCCGGGGTGGCTGGTAGCCACTCTTGGTCATGAGGAAGAGAACTCTAGAAGAGAAGGCAAGAACATGGAGTTCAGACTCCCGGTGGGGGCAAGAGGGGCCCCCAGTAGCAATGAAGTCGGCAGAGAGCAAGTGAAGAGTAGAATGAGAAAGATGTTTAGGCTTTCCCATACCCTGGGACACCCTCCTGGGGAACACCACACATCCCGTTATATATCATATGAGTCACAGAGGGAGGCCCAAGACGGGGAACCCTGAGATGGGGGTTCCTGGTGTGGAGGGCTGAAGAAAGGACATTCTGGATTGAGGGGATCCTCAGAGGTCTCAGATTGGGCTCAAAGGAAAGGGGGTCTCCTGTAGGGGGATTTTGATGTGGGGAAGCAGGTTGGTGTGCATGTTTAGGGTCAGGACTGGGTGGGGTCTCTGGGCCCAGAGGGACCAGCCACACTTGCCTACCTGAGAGGGTGCACATCAAAGAGCGGTGGCTGTAACTCAGCCAGTTCGATGGCTGTGATGCCCAGGGACCAGATGTCACACAGCTCGTTATATCCCCCTTTCAGGGCCACAGCTGCCACCTCTGGAGCCATCCTGCAGGCAGAGAGCCGGGAGTGACATAAGAAGGGGAAGGGAGACTTCTTGGTGTGGGCAGTGGGGGGAGGAGAGAGACAAAGAGAGAAAGTAGAATGGGGCATAGAGAGAGCCAGCTGTAGAGAGAATCATAAAGATGGAGAGAAAGAGACAACAGGAATAAAGATGAAAGATGGAGACAGCTAGGAAGGCAGAGAGGAAGAGAGAGAGAGAGGAAGAGAGATATAGACAGAGTTACACACTGGGACAGAAAAAAAGACAGAAATCAACATATGGGGAAAGACAGAGAGACCGGGATAAAAATCAACACAAACACTGAGACACAGAGGTGTACAGGGGCCCAGGGGACCTAGACAAAGAAAAAACTCAGGAGGGAGGTGAAGGGAAGGAAGAATGTTCAACAGAGTGAGTCAGAGGCTGGGAGAGGATCCAGAAGAAGAGTCTCAAAGATTGGGTGGAAAAAGTCACCACCCCCCACTCTACCCCCAGCCGCCTGCCAGACATCTCTCACCAGTAGGGTGTCCCAATGAAAGAGAGGCGTCGAGCCAGCGTTGCCCCGATCTGGGCCGAGATTCCAAAGTCAGCTGGAGGCAAGAGAGACACAGTGACCTATAGTCCTCTATCCCCCCCCAGCCCTCCGCCAGTCCGTCTCTCTAGCCCCAAGCCACACTCACCCAGTCTGACCTCCCCAGAGTCATTGATGAGGATGTTGGCCCCCTGGGGGAAGGAGGAGGGATTGGAGACTGTCAGAGACCACCACCCTTAGCCCAACACTGCCTCCAGCCCTCAGCCCCCTGACTGCTACCCCACAGCGCAATACTACCCCAAGTCTTTGAAATACCACTCCCATTTCCTGGGCCTCCCACCACCAAGGCCACCTTTCTGCCCCTAGACCACCTTGATGTCTCGGTGTATCTTCTTCTCTGAGTGCAGATAGGCCAGTCCCTGTGGAGAGGGGTGAACGTGGGGCGGGCCGTGAGAGCCTGGGGGTTGCAACAGGGCCCTGCCCCCACCCAGGCCCTCCAGGCCTTTCCTTACCTGGAGCACTTCTCGGCAGACGTAGCTGATCTGCAGCTCTGACAGGGGACCTGTCACTGCAAGGGTCACCCCAGCACAGTGTTGGCTGGGAACCAGGAAACCTGACCCGGGGAGCCCCTGATCCCGGCCCAAACTGGCTGAGAGGGTGCCACGTGGGGTGGGGGGTACAGGATGGGACAAGTGGGAGGGGAGGCGGAGAGGTAGTCAGTGACAGAGAGGGAACCAGAAGCCAGAGGGAGACAGGTTCATTCAACAGACATCTGCTGTGTGCCCACCATGTACCAGGCACTATGGTACACAGCTATGAATGAAAGAGACAGATCCCTACCCTCGTGGAGAGAGCATCCAACAGTAAACTGGATAAATAAGTAAAACACACAGTACACAAAATGCTGATAAATAAGAAAAAGCAAGAAAGGACAACAGGAAACATGTGGGAAGGCTGACATTTTACAGAGGCTGGTCAGCGGAGGCTGTTCTGCGAGGGTGACAGGGTGGAGACGTGAGCAGTCCTGCCTGGAGCGGGAACCAGAGCCAGCGCAGAGGCCCGGAGGCAGGAGGGTACCTGGTGGGTCTGCAAAGTAGCCAAGTGGGTGGAGCGGAGGGGAGACCGGAGATGAGGTTGTTCAGCTTGGGGCACAGTGGCGGTCAGTCTCAGGGGTCACCATGAGAAGCTTGGGCTTTTCAGAGGGAAATGGAAGCCATGGGAGGGCTCCGAGTGCGGGGCGTGGGGCTTTGCAAGATGAGGAAGGTAGAGACGGACAGACGGAGAAGCAGGAACAGATCCAAATTGGAACAGGGAAAGAAAGATGGTCAGAGACTAAAAAGTGGGAAGACAGGCACCATGAAAAACAGAAACAGAGGGTGGGGTAAAAACGACAGAGAGGTAAACAGACGAGCTCTGACAGTCCAGCTGTGTGAGTCACCTCCTCTCTGTGGGCTTCAGTTTCCCCATGAAGGACTTTTTTAAACAAGATTTTATTTATTTATTTTTAGAGAGAGGGAAAGGGAGGGAGACAGAGAGGGAGAGAAACATCGATTGGTTGCCTCTTGCACTTCCTCAACCAGGGGTCTTGCCCACAACCCAGGCATGTGCCCTGACCAGTGACCAGTGACCTTTCAGTTTGCGGGATGACGCCCAACCCCCTGAGCCACACCAGTCAGGGCCCCACTGAGAACTTCTTAACAAACTCCTTCCTCTTCTAACATTTGATGTGTTGGGCTAGAGGGAGGAGACAGGGAGATGGTGAAAGACAGAGGTAGGCACAAAAAATTGAGAGGCAATCACAGGCTACTCCACCCTACCTCAAATTCTCTGAGAGTGAAAAGCAGTCTTAGAGAAAGAATCAGAAATTCATTCACTCTTCAGTGAAAATGGGGGCACCTACTATGAGCCAGAAATGCAGAAATACTCACACAAATAGACCTTGGTGAGAAAATGCAGGCACAGAGGAAGATGGGGAGGGGTGAGTAGAAAGATCATTGCATACAGAAAGACTGGGGCTGTCGGATCCCGGTGGGAAGGGCCCAGGGCCCAGTTGGTAACCACAGTACCTGCCACCACCCCCAGCATCATCCAGGCCAAGCCCAGGGCCAAAGGAGGGGCTCATTGTGTGAAATGTGGAACAGAAAAACAGTTCCAGGAGACACAGACACAGAGAGACAGGAGAGGTGGATTGGAGGGATGGGGGCCACCTGGATCCGCTTGCCTTTCCACTCACCTTGGTAGATGTCCTGCAGAGAACCAGCCCCACAGAATTCCATGCAGATCCACAGTTTTTGCAGCCTACAACAGTTTAGCAGTAATAATAATAATAACAACAACAATAGCAGCAGTGAAGTCATTATTATTGTGCAGACCTCTGTTCACTCTTGTTCTGAACTTTTCATGTAACAGCTGTCATCTCTCCAACTCCCCTTGCCCACAAAGTAAAATCATCCCACTTCCATTATATAGGTGGGGAAGCTGAGGCTCAAAGAGGAAATGTGCGTTCAGGATCTACTGGCCTCAAATCCGTATCTTCAGGCTCCTAACCAGGGCACTCTTTGCTGTCCCATGCTAATCTAGGAGACAGGGCAGAGATCTCTCAGGTTGAGGAAGTTCAGAGGGGAGACAGAGGCCCAGGGTGCCAGGTCTGTGGGGCAGAGTCATTATTGAGGATCTGGGATATTAATTCGGGGGTCAGGGAAATTAGGGGATCATATCAAAAGAGCAGAGAGTAAAACTGGGGGAACCAAAGGGCACAATAATGAAAGATTCATTTTAGGGGACTTAGTTTCAGATTTGGTTACTATGAAGAGATCAATTTTGGGACCCCTGGTCCCAAGTGGGAGTTCTGAATTGGAGGTTAGAGATTAGGGGATGTTCTGGTCAGAAAAGTGGAACTTTGGACTGGGGATCAAGTTAGGAGTGACTCAGTTAAAATGGGGGTCCATGATTGGAGCTCAGGTTGGGGGGCATCCTGGTCATAAATGGGGGCCCTGGGGTAGGGGCTGGGCTGGGTCCAGGGCAGGTCTAAGTCTCATTACCAGAGGTAACTCCCATGGTAGGCCACGATGTTGGCGTGCCGGCAAGTTTTCAAGATGAGGATTTCCTTCTGAAGTGTGGAAACATCGTCATCTGTGAGGAGGGGTGGGAGAGAAGAGTCTAGTGCAGGGAAGAAACATGGGGACGGTCCCAGTGCCCCAGGGGGTGGAAGGGGGGGCGGGAAGGGGAAGGAACTCCTGAATCCTCTCCTCACCAGGCTCCATCTTCACCATCTTCAATGCCATCAGGTCCCCAGTCACCTTGTCTCGGGCCTTGTAAAGGGGAAGTTGACAGTCAGGCAGGCTCCAGTCCCCTGAATTCCTCTTCAGCATCCCTGAGCCAACATCAAGGACTGGGACCCTTTCTCATCCCCTTCCCATCTTGGGCTTCACCCCAAAGGCCACTGGCTGGAGGGTGATGGAGAAAGAGAAGTGTCCTCACCTTGAAGACTTCTCCATAGGTGCCGCCACCCAGCCGCTGCAGTAGGTCATAGTGGTCCCGGGGGTCCCTATTAAAGATGTCAGGGTCCACGAGGTCCATTCCTGGGAGCCGGAGCTGGGCCTGTGCCCAGGGGCCAGCAGGGCCTCAGAGCTCGAGAGCTGGCACCTCCCTCCCTCCCCACACGCCCTGCACCCTCCTTGCCTCCACTGGCTGTGGCCTCCCCCTTCCCCACTCTCATTTCCTGCCCCAGCGCAGGGCTGCGCAGCCGGCTCCACCCCCTGTCCCCTGGGCCCTGAGAGCCTGTGAGGGGCAGCTTGCGTTGGGACCCAGGGGACCCCTCTCCACCTTCATGGCCCTGGGCTGAATGTAAATCAGATGCAAACTACCTTAAGTATGATCTGATGGGTACCTTAGCACCCCTTCCCCCATTCTGGGTGGTGGCTAAAAACCACAGTTGAACTCTGCTGAATGAGAGTTTGGCCACAACCCAGAGATGGCAGGCCTGCACAGGGATGACCATTCAGTGTACATTAGTGTTTACCTTGGGCACCGACGTGCACTTAGTGAAACTCCCCTGTGCAGTACAAAGACCAGTTGATGTGCACATGCCTGGATACACATGTGCACAATGCATGTACCCAGAGCACATACTTCTACATATGTGACACTTGCCTGTGAGTGCAGTGAGCAGAATCTGTACCCACATTTCCTGTACTCACATAACATCATTTAAAATTTATTTATTTCTAGAGAGGAAGGGAGGGAAAATAGAAGGAAACATCAATGTGTGGTTGCCTCTCACTTGGGACCCACCCCGCCACCCCTGCCACACCACTCAGGCATGAGCCCTGACTGGGAATCGAACCTGCCACCCTTTGATTCATAGGTTGGCACTCAATCCACTGAGCCACACCAGCCAGGGAAAGAGAGAGCTGTACCCATATAACTTTTCACAGCACACATGGGGCACTCAACTTCACCCACAAGACTGCAGTCTGCGGACACGGTGCAATTTGGCGGGATTCAGGAGCCCCTCACCCCTGCCGGGCAGATTATCACAACAGCTTTGCAGGCTCCTACCCCAGGAGTTAGGGTGGTGTGTGGGTACCAGTTTCAGTACTTGAAACTACGGAGCTCAGGATCCTGCCTCACCGGGCCAGGCCTGGGGCAAAGAGGCCCTCGGAGCTTGAGCCATGGCCCAAAGAGACGACTACTACGCGCATTCCAGTTTTGTGAGCTCAATGCCGCGAGCAACGAAAAATGCGAACCCGCCGTCAGATGTTCGCCTCCTTCCTTGCGAGTTCGCGCGCACATCCTGGGGACTACAGCGCAAAAACCGTGAACAGCTTAGCCCCGCCTCCTCGCCCGGAGACGGCGCCAGCGCGCTCGGCTGGACTAGGTTTTTTTTTTTTTCTCTTGCAATCGGTCCAGTTCGGGCGGAGCGTGTGCGCACGCCCTCCTGGAAGAAGTCACCGGGCAGCCGGAAAGTATGGCAGCCGCTGCAAGAGCCTCCCTTTTTAGTGCCCTGGGGCTGGAGCGACAACAGCGACGTATTTCCGTTTCCGCCATCTCTTCCTTTTCCGGTCCTCTGGGACACCGCGCCGGCCGCATCTTCGGCCCTATCCTCCGAGTGGGAAGAGACAGTAGTCATGGCCATGTTTGAGCAGATGAGAGCTAACGTGGGCAAGTTGCTCAAGGGTATCGACAGGTCTGAGCCCGGTCGGAGGGAGCGCTTCTGGCCCAGCGGGGTGGAGGAGAGGATTTCTGGAGATCTCGAGTGGTGGTCACAATCCTGGGTTTGCCCTGGGGTGTTTAAGGAAAACACCACTGCTAGCGCCTAGCGGCAGGAGATAGCCGTGCCTACCACTCTCCTCTAACTGCCTGAAGGCCTCTCCCTCCCTTCCTTCCCTCAGCCTCCTACTGTGTGTCTTAATGCCTCTTCATCTCTCCCTTCTTTCCTCCCTCATGTCATTCATTCCAAACATGTTCACTAAAATCTACTGTCAGTGCTGGGTAGTGTTGGGGACCAGAGGTGACCGAGACAGCTTGCAGGCTGTACTTTTCTGGAGTTCCCAGTTCAGAGTACAGACGGCACCGACAGAAGAGAGTGGTAGCTGGGAGCAGTCAGCTGTGATGGGGGAAGCACAAGCAGATTGGTCAGAAGTGGCATAGGGGAAGCTAGGGAGGAGAGGATGGGGCTAGACCAGGGTGGGTATCAAAGATGTCCAGGAACCCAGGCATATAGGCTGCAGTGACTGACTGAGAGGCTGGAGAGGCATCCTAGGCATCCGACCCAGGGCTCTGATGGGGTTTAGAGCTTAGGCTCAGGTCTGGGATATGGATAAGTTTTATTATTAGAGTTTACAGAGCTGATTCAAGACTTGGGTAGAGCAAGTGACCGGTGCCAAAGTTAAAGGGAAGGAGAGAAGAGGAGTAGGTTACTGTGCCCACCGCACCACCATCCCCAAATAAAGGGACTGGCCTCAGCTCCTGTCTCCTCTCTGCTCATCCATCTTGATTTTTCTCTAGGTACAATCCTGAGAATCTGGCCACCCTGGAGCGCTATGTGGAGACACAGGCCAAGGAGAATGCCTATGATCTGGAAGCCAACCTGGCTGTCCTGAAACTGTGGGTATCTGCCTCTGACCCCAGCCCCATGCCTGCAGCCAGCAGGGTACCACTCCCAACGCTGGGTGGGGTGGGAGTTGGGTGGGGCAGGAGTTGGGGGTAGCCTACAGGATGTAATATCTTTATTTTTTTTTTAAAGATCTTATTTATTCATTTTTAGAGAGAGGAGAAGAAGAAAGAGAGGGAAAGAAATGTCAGTGTGTGGTTGCCTCTCACATGCCCCATACTGGGGACCTGGCCTGCAACCCAGGCATGTGCCCGGAGTGGTAATTAAACTGGCAACCCTTTGGTTCACAGGCTGGCACTCAATCCACTGAGCCACACCAGCCAAGGTGGATGCAGTATCTTTTGGTGTCATGGCTAGGAAGTCAAGGAAGTTAGCAGCAGCAGGACGGATGGTTTTTTAAGAATTAATTGTAAAACACACACACACAGGCCAGTATGTAAATACTGTCAGTTCTGTATCCACGGGTTCCACATCAGTGGAAAGATTGAAAACATTTTTCAACCCAGTATTGAAATGTTCCCCCCCAAAATGTGACATTGCTGTCGTGTGCTATGTAGTTAGACCTACTATGGTTACATTTATACTGAACACGTACAAACTTTCTTTTTGTTCCATAAACAATATAGTATAACTACTATTTGCATAGCACTTACTTTATGTTAGGTATTGTAAGTAATCAAGAGATGGTTTAAAGTGTATGGGAGGATGTGCATAGGTTATATGTAAATCCACAGACCATTTTACGTGTCTGTGGATTTTGGTGTCCATAGGGGGTCCCTTGTGGATACAGAGAATTGTATACAGTTTAGCAAATAATTATAAATGCACCCATATGAACACCATTTGTAAAATTGAGTGTTGCTAGCTGCCCAGGCTCTTTGCCCCCTATGTTTTGTGCCAGCCACCCCTACTGCCCACCCTGGTAACCACTCTTGTGTTATCATGGCCTGGCTTTGTATGAGTTTTACCACATGCATGCATCTTGATCACCTTTGCGCAGGATTGCCTGCTTTGAACTTGACACAAATACAGTCCTACAGCCTGAGCTCTTCTGCATCTGGCTGCTTCCACTCAGCACTGGGTCCGTGAGATCCAGCCATTTTCTGTGTGGCTGTGGTTTTCTGTTGTCATTTGCTGCACAGTGTTCCACCATGTGACTGTCATACTTAATCCGTTTTGCTGTTAACACACATTTGGGCTCTTCCCCCTCAGGGCCTTACTGGCACACTACCAGCTGTGTAATTTTTACAGATTGCATAGCCTCAATTTTAACATCTGTGAAATGCATATAATGACACTATTTGTGGTGTTTAGGTGTTACTGGTTATAATCGCTACTCAGTATACACTGTGTGGCATTTGCTGTGCTCTGAGCTCACTTAGATGCTGCATTGCCCAAGGGATGAGGCTGATACACAGAGAAATTTTTTTTTAAGGATTTTATTTATTTATTTTTAGAGAGAGCAGAAGGGAGGGAGAAAGAGGGAGAAACATTGATTGGTTGCCTCTTGCACATCCCCAACTAGGGATCTGGACTCAGCCCAGGCGGGTATTCTGACTGGGAATTGAACCTGTGACCTTTCAGTTTGCGGGATGACGCTCAGCCCATACCAGTCAGGGTGATACACGGAGAATTTAAAATAGGTAATCCATGGTCACTAAGCAAGGGAGTTTAAACCCAGGCAGTCTGTCTCCAGAGCCCTTGAGCACTATTCCAGACTGTTACTATGTACTCATTCATTTGTGAATCACTGAACAGCGTGTGTCTTACTGGATGGTTGTGAGAATAAACTGTCCTTGTCTACAGAGAAGGGAAGCAGGGTCAGGAATGTCTCACAGACAGAGAGTGCTGTGGTCGGGATCGGAGCCTAGACATATCCAGCTCCCAGGCTCTGGGTCTCAGCAGTGTGTAGCCTGCCTCATACCTGGTGAGGCTCTGGGACCTGGAGAGGCCACCTGTTGCTATGTCTCTTATTCCCCTTCTCAGGTACCAGTTCAACCCAGCCTTCTTTCAGACCACGGTCACCGCCCAGATCCTGCTGAAGGCCCTCACCAACCTGCCGCACACTGACTTCACTCTGTGCAAGTGCATGATCGACCAGGCCCACGTATCCTTCCAGCTCTCGGGCCCAGGTGTGTGTGGGAGGGAGCAGGGGCATTTCACAGGAAAGTGGTGGGTCTGTGAGTTTAGCCATAAACACTTGAATGCCTGCTCTGGGCTTGGCCCGGTGCTGGGTAGGGTTGGGGCCCTGTGCTGGTTGAGACAGACCCATCCCCTGCCCTCGCCAGAGCTTACAGTCCAGTGGGGGAGATAGGTCTCCTATCACTGACAATGTGGAGAAGTCAGGGCTCAGGGTTAGAGGGGCCAGAGGAGGCACCTGACCCTGCCGGGATGTTAGGGAGAGCTTCCTGGAGGAGGGGCCATCTGAAAGATGAGGAGTTAGGTGAAGCAGTAAGGAAGGGTGTTGTAGGCAAAGGGAACAGTATGTAGGGAGGCCTGGAGGAAAAGGAGCTCAATGCTGTCTTTTAAAGGCTGTAGTAGTTCAGCAGAGCCATGCCATAGTTTTCGAAATGGAATTTGGTCACTCAAGAGGGCACCTGGGAGCCATGGAAGGCTTTAAAATTGTAGAGTGATGGGGGTAGATACATGCTTTGGAAAGATTCCCATGAGAATTCTAACTGAGTAAAGACAACCAAGCAAGAGGCAGGAGGGGCTGGGGGTTGCACACCAGGCAGAAGCCATGAAGAGCTGGATCGTTGGCTGAACTTCATTTTATGTATCCTTAGTGCCTAGCACAGTGCTGGCCTTCGAAGAAAAAACATTGAGTGAAGAAGCAATGAATGGATCCCCAACTTGCTTTTTTGTTGGTGGTCTAACACTTGGCCAGGAGAGCCTCTGCTTTTCCTTTAATTATGTGTGAAACTTGGTGGAGCCCTGTCCATGTCAGGCCCTGCGCTTGAAGCGCCCGCCATCCCAGGACTGCCACACCTGCCTGCCCATTAGCAGCTAAGCTGAGAAATTGCTACGTACTCATTGAGCCTGTTTTGCCAGGAGTGTCCATGGGAGTGCTTGCCGTCTGAGACGGCACCTTCCCCAGGGTTCTCTTCTGGTGGCTTGAAAAAAAATAGGCATACAGAATACTGCCAAAAATACAAGAAAGGCATACAGAGGACAAAAAGGCTTCTCCCCTCCCCTGTCCCATAGCCACCCCATCCCCCTCCCAGGAGGCAGTAGTTGTTTGCTGTTCTCAGGGGCCTTTCTGCAGCTATCCTGTAGATACGTAAGTTTAGCCGTGTGTGTCCATATACACATGTGTCCCCCGCCCAAACGCTAGGCTGCTGTACATGTTCCACATCTTGCTTTTTTCATATCACTGTGTCTTGTCACGTTCTGTAGGAGTTGGCTCGGTCCCTGTGGACGGGCCATCACTGATACAACTGTGTCCATCATTGGATCATTAGGGTATCTCTCACCTTTTGCCATAAAGACTTGTGCTGCAGGCACCAGGTAGGGCCGGTCTAGGGCTCAGTAGCAGCCTCCCTAGGCTCTGGAACCATTTTCCCTTAACATTTCCTCCAGCAAGAAGAACGGCCCATCCGACAGATTTTGTACCTCGGAGACTTGCTGGAGACCTGCCACTTCCAGGCCTTCTGGGTAAACTTCCTTCAGTGCAGGGGCAGGATGGGTAACAGCCACATGAAGCAGATTGCTCAAAGTAATGACCATGCCCATTGATTGGCTGCCTGCATGGTGATGGGCCCTGTGCTAAGGGCTTTGTAAGCATGATCTCATGGAATCGTCATCCTCGCACAGACTCAGAACTCCCAGGTGGTCCCCTGTACCTACAGGGCTCAAGCTAACAGACACGTATTCTTCTAGCAAAAGTGCACCATTGCCTGAACACTCTCCCTTTCTTGCTCCAACTGGGGCCTGACCTCCACTTCTGCAGCTTCACAAGTGGGAACCACTGCCTCAGCAATGGTTCCTCTCCTCAGCAATAATTGCCCTCTCCTCTGGCCGTGAATGGCAACTGTTTCCATCCCCTGAGCACTTCCTCCTAGCTGTCCAGCTCTGCCCTGTGAGATCTCCAGCCCAACATTCTCAGACTGCCCAGTACTCCAGTCCTCTGTTCTGCTTTCTCCTTAATGTAAATCATGCATCCCTCCCCACTCTGCACACACGCACGCACGCCGCCACCACCGCCGCCACCACCGCTACCACCCCTCTGTAGCTGAAATGATGAGCAGGGCTGGAGAAAAGGCCTTCCAGAATGCAGGACAGCCTGGGTCTACAGTCCTTCACCCCTCTGGCCTAAGCTCTTGCTTCCCTCCCCAGTTTATTCCCTTCCCGCTCTCCTGGACAGCCCTTCATACCTTCCCCCCACCCTATCCTTCTCACCTCACCTTATGATCTGGCTGCCTGTTTTGTGGGAAAATAGAAGCAACCAAAAGCAGAACTCACATATGTCCCTGGCCTGGCCCTGATATCCATTGCAGCTGACCAAGCACTCTGCTGCTTTTGTTTTTATTTTGTTTATTTATTTATTTTTAAAGATTTTATTTTATTTTTCTAGAGAGGGGAAGGGAGGGAGAAAGAGGTAGAGAAGCATCAGTGTGCGGTTGCCTCTCACATGCCCCTCACTGGGGACCTGGCCTGCAACCCAGGCATGTGCCCTGACTGGGAATTGAACCAGCAACCCTTTGGTTTGCGGGCTGGCACTCAGTCCACTGAGTCACACAAGCCAGGGTGCCCTGCTGTTTTTAGAGGGTCCGTTGCCCCTCCTATCTCAGGCTGCCCTCCTCTTGTGCACGGCATCCCTTTCCTTGTACCCACACAGGCATCACGACAGCAGTTCTGCCCACTGTCCTGTGACAGCTGACATGGCCTTCCTGGTTATTTCTGTCACCACAGGGCATGTCTGCAGAGGGAGAGCTTTCCCTCGCTTCCACATTCCTGTCAGCTCTGCCTCCGACCCCCTTTCTCTGTTCCCCGTTATAGCCATATTCTTGACTAGGGGACCAGCTGCTCAGTTTGCCCAGGTTTTAAAACTGGGAGTCTCATGTCTCAGGAAAGCCCCTCCATCTCAGGCAGGTCAGGGTGCTGGTCATCCCGACCCTGGGACAGGCTGCCCATGCTCAGTCTGTGCTGCTCCCCCTGCTCACTTGAATCCACTCCAGACTGTGTGAGCAGCCCCCTGACCCTGCCCCCCAACACAAACATGTGCCATGGAACTGCTCTGTGGAAGTCAGCAGTGACTTCCCCGTTGCTAGATCCAGTAGGCAGTTCTCAGGCCCTCTCACCCGTCCTGTCAGCCCCTGGATGGGCAGTCACCCACTGCTGTGTCAGATCCTTTCCTCACTTGGCTTCCAGGACAACTGCTCTGGCTTGCCTCCCACCTCACTGGCTGCTACTTGTTGGGCTTGTGGCTTTCTCATTCCCCCCATTAATGTTGGAGGAAGCCCTTGTGGAGAAGATAAAATTTGAGCAGAAACCTGAAGGAGGTGAGGGTACTAGCTGGGGGGGGGGGGGGGGCGTTTCAGAACAAAAAACCCACAGGGAAAAGGCCCCCCGGGGGGGCGGGGCCCGGGAATCCCCCGGGGGCGGGGTGGCCCCCCCCTGGGGGGGGGGGGGGGGGGGGGGGGGGGGGGGGGGGGGGGGCAGTTCCAGACACAAGAACCACCAGTGCAAAGGCCCTCAGGCGGGCAGGTGCCTGGCATGCCTCGGGAGCAGTGTGGAGCCCCCTGTGGCTGGAGTGGGGGCGGTGAGTGGGAGGGGACGATGGCAGGGATCCTGTGGGGCTTCATGGTCCGTGGCAGGACCTGGGAGGCCTTTTATATGAATGAGACAGGAACGAGGTGAGGTGGTTGAGTGCAGTTAGCTAATCCGTATCTGCCACCTCCCTGGGACCAGGTTCTGCCTACCAGGTTCAACCCCAGCTCTGATTTTGGGCAAATCACTTTATAGTTCTCAGCCTTCCTTTCTTCCTCCCTATAATGGGTGTAAAAACAGTAACTGTTACATTATGGGGTTGCATAGAGAAGAATGACTGGCATGTGGGGCGAATGCTCAAGTGTTAGCTTCTTTGTTAACGTGTTAATGTTAGCATTCTTGATACTGTTAATGTTAACTTTGTCATTACTCTCACAGCAAGCCCTGGATGAAAACATGGACCTTTTGGAAGGCATAACTGGTTTTGAAGATTCTGTCCGGAAATGTAAGTCCCTTTTTGAGCCTGAGCTCCCTGACCAAGGGAAGGGAGTAGCGGATAGCAGCAGGGTCCTGCAGGGGCGGGGGGGAGGGGTGCAGGGGGAGCGGCTCTTCACCATCTTTGTCCCTTACCTTCTCAGTTATCTGCCATGTTGTGGGCATCACTTATCAGCACATTGATCGCTGGCTGCTGGCCGAGATGCTTGGGGACCTGACAGGTAAGGCCCTCTATGGGTCCCTAGTGCCAGTCTCGGAGGTTCAGGGTGGTCGGGGGCAGTGGGCCTGAGCCAGCTCTTCTGATGGACCCATCCCTTCCTTAACCGGTGGTTATTGAAGGTCCAGCCCAGAGAAAAAACTAAGGAATTGATATAATACATTCCCTTCCTCGGGGGAGGTTTATGATATTCGTTCATGTATTCTGCATAAATTATTGAATGCCTATTCTGTGCCAGACACTGTTCTAGGCCCTGGGGACATGGCAATGAACGAGAGAATGGCTTGTATTTGTTCTCAGGGTGGTAGCATAACAGATGCTCCGGCAGGAGCACCCTGTCCTGTTTACCCAGTAGCTAGGGCAGAGTAAGGGCAGGGAGGGAGGTAGAGGGCTGAGAGGTGGTGGTGGGAGGGAGATCTCTCGACACAGCAGAGCCTCCTACGGACTTTGACCTTTACCTTCAGTGAGATGGAGCCATAGAGCGTTCTGAACAGGGAAGGATGTGATCAGATTTGTTTTTAAAAGTTCCCTCTAAAAAGAAAAAAAAATTGTGTATGTGTGCGTTTACCCATTTTTGCAAAAAGAAAGACAAGAAAGAAAATAAAAGCTAAGGAAATGGTCCAGAGGTGGGGAGTGAGACAAGGGAGGAGAAAAGGGTGGGTTGGGAGTGAGATTTCTCTGAGGACCTTAGACCACTTTGCCTTTTGATCCAGGGAGGTGTTTTGTTTGTTTGTTTGTTTGTTTGTTTTTGTTTTTGTGGGCTTGTCATTGTTGTTCCTGTTTTTAATGGACAAGAACTTTATTGCACACTTTCTGTCAGATACTATACTGTTTCACATCACACAGCTGTTTGACATACTTAAAAGTGAAATTAAATCAAAATGGGATGAAACAGCCCTTAGAATCGAATATAAAAAGAAGCAGATGAATCTGTATCAAATTGATAATGGTTACACAGAAAAGAATTACATCCTTTGTGGCTTATTTTTCAGGATCAAAAAAAGAACTGCAAAGAAATTTTTAAATTTATGCCATAGACTTACTGTTAGTGGTAATGATGACATTGTGATTTTGAAGCCATTTCATGTAGGCTATGGGAGAAAACATAAGCAAATACTAATACAAAATCCCTGTGATGGGTAAGGATGGGAAAGATAAAAGACTCCCCCTGGTGGCCTTTGGAGAATGAGCTGTAGAAGCACAGAGCTGCCACAGAGAGGCTGCTGCTGCTGCTGCTGCTGTCCAAATAGAAGATGCTGGTGGTTTCTGAAGCAGCTGGGCAAGGATGGTGCCCTGGCTTTTGGCTCCAAGGCCCCCTGGTACTGTTGGATTTGGATGACCGGAGCCCCTGTATTGCCTGTGTCACCTGCAGACAGCCAGCTAAAGGTGTGGATGAGCAAGTATGGCTGGAGTGCTGATGAGTCGGGCCAGATCTTCATCTGTAGCCAGGAAGAGAGCATTAAGCCCAAGAACATTGTGGAGAAGATTGACTTTGACAGTGAGTGGTGGCCTGAGGCCTCAGGCTGTGGGACAGGGAGTGCCCTTCCACAGAGACCAGGGCTGGGCCCCAGGACCCAGGTAGATACATTCTGGCTCAGGGCTAGGATATCTGCATCTACCGGACTCCACTGACCTTCTTTGCACGGAGCTGCCACCTGGGAAGGGATGGTCGGGGGTACTGGTGTCCTTCCCTGGAACTTCCAGGGCTTGGAGGGGCCTTGTGGGGTGTCCCCACACACTTACTATCTCTCCTTTATTGTGGGGCTTCCGGGTTCTCAGCCCTGGCATCTGATAAAACGCAGCAGAATGCCAGAAAGTGCAGGCTCTGGGGTCAGGTTAGTGAGTGGGAATCTTGGTCCCTTCCTTTGTGGCTGTGTGACTTTGTGCCTCAGTTTTCTCGTCTAAAATGTGGAGAAGACAGGCCCTGGCTAGGTGGCTCAGTTGGTTAGAGCATCGTCCCAATACACCAAGGTTACAGGTTCAGTCCCTGGTCTGGGCACATACAAAAATCAACCAATGAATGCGTAAATAAGTGAAACAACAAAAATTGATGTTTTCTTTCTCTCAAATCAATTTTAAAAAGATATGTGTTGGTACAGCATGGCTTCTCAGTACAGACTAGCTCGTTTGGTGCCAGTGAGGAACCAGATTGAGTGGGCACTTGGGGACTGTCGACTCACTCTGAGATGTGCCTGTTCTGTGTGAGAGCTTAGTGGAGCAAAGGGTTCTGCAATTAAGAGATGCAAGTCCAGCACTTGGAATGTTTTGCAAATAGTACATGCTATTTTTAAAGTAATGAATAACACCACCAGGCATTTTTCTAATCATGTCGCTTAATCCTGGCATACCATTGAACCCTACTTTTCTGTAGGATAGATGCTTCCTACAGATGAGTAAACTGATATACCTGGTAGCTGGCAGAGCTGAGATTTGAACCTGGATCTTCTTGCTCCAGAGTCCAGGGTTTTGTTTGTTGTCTTTTTTTTTTTTTTTTTTTTAATTGATTTTAGAGAGGAAGGGAGAGAGAAACATGGACTTGTTGTTCCACTTATTTATGCATTCATTGGTTGCTTTTTGTATGTTCCCTGACCAGGGATTGAACACACAACCTTGGCTTATGAGGATAGTACCCTAACCAACTGAGCTACTCAGCCAGGGCCAGAGTCTAGGCTTTTAACTACTGCCCCGTGCTGCCCTTGTGATGGTGACTAGGTCCCCAGAAGCGGTTGTGATCTATTGCTCTAAAGAATTGTAGGTGCTGTCTTTGGTAACTGGAGCTTCACCTCCCATTCTTCCCACATTGACTTGTTCCCCCTTCTCTTCTTGACAGGTGTGTCCAGCATCATGGCCTCCTCCCAGTAATTTTAAAGGCGTTTAATAAAGATTTGTTGCCTTAGCCTTGGTGTCTCTTCACTGGCTTCCTAACTCTTCCTCTTGCCCACCAGAGGGAGCCAGGGAGCAGGCCATTGGCCCTGCACTGGGGCACCCCAGCAACTGACCTTCCACCCCCACCTTCCTGATCTGTCAGGTCACCTGGAGGGCTGGTAGTGTTGAGTCAGCAAGGAGGAGAGTGAATGAATGGGCCAGGAGCCCAGCCCTGCAGCTGGCTGTAGCCTAGGCTTTTCTGTTCTGAAAACCCAGCTGAGCAGCAGTGGGCCCCCTGGGGTCCTGGTGAGGGCAGGCACACCTTTGCCCTTGGGCCTCACAAATACAGGCAGAAGTGGCTAGAGGGGTATGTGGGGGGAGGATTCTGGCTGTTTCTCAACCCTTCGGAGGTCCTTGGTCTAGTGACACTGCCCCTGTTCCTCAGTTTCTTTAGAAAAGGAGAATGGTGCACCCTTGTCAGGATTATGAAGATTTCATGAGCTCTTGCCAGTAAAGATCTCAGACCGGGTCCTACCCCATTACTGGCATGTAGAAAATAGGAGTCACTGTTGAGTTTAGACTTGAGTTTCTCCCCAAGGTTGCAAACTAGTCCCCAGCACTCTTCTATTTGGAGAGACTTTACAAGGAAATTTGGATTTTCAGCCAGGCCATGCACTCGTTTCCCCAAATCCCAGCATGCAAAGGTCAGGAGGCCTAGTTCAGGTCACTCTGGTGAGTGTCTGTTATCTTGCCCATTTTACACAAGATACTCCAGGCATCTGGCACAAGAACTTGGACAAGTGTTCCCCTCTCTGCTTCTGTGCAGGAAGAGGTGGGGAAGACACTGACTGCCTTTGGGGGAAATGGAGGAAATGAAGTGCCATGGTGGGTACTAAGCCCCTAGTGTGGGCCTGCTGCCGCCTGGGGGAGCCCCACCCCCACCCCCCCCCGACAGTGGACTCTGCCCATGGAGAGCAGTGGCAATGCCTGAGCTGCCAGCCCTGGCAACCCTCCCTATCTGCCTGCACTCACACCCATCCTTAGGGCACTGACAGGACTCAGAGCCAAGGCAGGGCGGGGCACCCTTTGCCCTGGGTTCCGGACCTGAGCAGGAGCCAGGAACTAGGGTGTGTCCAAACCCTGGGCACAAAAGAAGGGTGCTTCTGCAGCTCAGGACTCCAGAGCCTGGTTTAAGGGGGGGAAGATGGTTGTCACTACCAACCCATTTGATTGGGTGGGCACTACTTTCACCCACCTGACAGGTATCCTTGTGCAGGATACCACCTGTGCAACTGGCCACATCACTGCCAGGAAGAGAAAGTAACATATCTCCTCTGGAAGCCACATCTTGTGCTACGGTGCCAACTTGCCTTTAACTTTGTTTTGTTTCTACAGAGTTTATTTATTTATTTATTTATTTATTTATTTTAGAGGTTATTTAGAGAGAGGAAGGGAGAGAGAAAGAGGAAGAGAAACATCAATATGTGGTTGTCTCTCATGTGCCCCCTACTGAGGTTCTGGGCCACAACCCCAACATGTGCCCTGACTGGGAATAGAACCAGCAACCCTTTCATTCACAGGCTGGTATTCAATCCACTGATCCACACCAGCCAGGGCTGTTTTGTTTTTTGGATATAGTCATCCTTTGAGCAGCTAAGAGGCCTGGCTCTGGAGAAAGACTAATTCAAACCCCAGCCTAGAGGGCTTTGGGCTTGTTTCCCCTGTGCCTTAGTTTTACAGCTGGTGAGGGTACCCACTTCAGTAGTTGCTGTGAGTTAATGCACGTGAAAAACTCAGCACCTTGGCAAACTTTAAGAGAGCATAAACTTGTAGCCTGTCTTGGTTGCTTGGACTCAGGGCTGTTGTCAGTTGCTTCCATTGTCACCTCTAGATGTCCCTGTATCTCATGTTCCCACCTTGGGAGGACATAGATCCCTCCTTTTGTTTCATTTAAGTAGCACTATTAATGGGACACAGTGTTTAATCATTTCTGACTATAGTCTGGAGAATCCCAAGAAGTGCAGAAATGGTGAGCCCATTAGCTATAGCTCTTCACTCGGAGCAACTTCAGGTCTCTTCCTGCTGCCTCTGAGTTCTGCCCTGCTGCCCTTTGACCCTCAATAGATGATGGCTATTATTATTGCACTGTCTCTGGATGGCTGCCAGGAAGTGGCCTCAAAGCTGACTGACAAAAGGATCCCTTAATTTAAACCTCATTGCCTGGGACCGTCAGCTTTGGGAGGTTTCTCAGTGTCCACCAGGAGCAGGCAGTGTGGGGCGGATGGCCCTTAGCTCTAGGGCCTTTCCCTGCTGACTAGGCCCAGCACAAAAGTCCTGGGCTTGTTTGCCAAGTCAGGCAGGAAGAGGCTGCCTGCCCCAGCCCAACCTAGCCCAGCTTGTAAACCACCAACACTCCTGGGTCTCTGACCAGGTCCTGGCATCATCCACCAGGAAAGTGGGCTACTGCCCAGACCCTATCCCCTTCCTTGGCTTGCCACTGGATCCCTTCCAGCGCCTTTGAGAGAGCTGGGGAAAGATCCTTGGAGCTTTCATACCTGGAGGAGCCATGTCTGAATCCCCATCCCTAGCAGGAAACCTGGGGCTATCTGGAACCTTGATTCCCTGCCCTCCACCACCCCCAATCAAATTCATAACAGTAAGTCCTGTCAGCTTTGTTTTCCTCAAAACTACCACTGTCCCTCCTCCACAGCTCTCTCCTCCTCCAAGACCCTGGTCCTGTTCACCCTCATTTGGACCATTGTAGCAGCCTCCTCATTGGTATCCCTGTGCTTGATCCATCTGCAAGCTGTTCCCTTTGCGTGGCCAGGGGGACACTATACAGAGCTGAATCAGATCCCAGCCCTGCTTAAAATCCTCCCTTAGCTTCCCATTGCATTTAGAATAAAATTCATTGTGTTAATCAGATCTCAGTAAAAAAAATAATAATAATTTAAATTCCTCACCATGGTTTTAAGTTCACTCACTCATTGACCTAGGGTTTATTAAACTTCTATCTTGTCCTATATGCTGCTTCAGAGACTAGAGATACAGCAATGCCCAAAACAAAGATCCCCACTCTCATGGGTGACATTCTTGGGAAGGAGACAGATAAATTCAAGTAAATTGACCAATCATGTAATATGTTATATGGTGATCAGTGCTCTGGAAAAAATTAAGCAAGAAAAATGTGGGATGCTACTTTGTTTTATTTTTATTTTTAATTGATTTTTTGTTTGAGAGAGAGAGAGAAAACATTGATTTGTTGTTCCATTTATCCATGCATTTACTGGTTGATACCCATATATACCCTGACTGGGGATCAAACCTGCAGCCTTGGCTTATTGGAAAGATGCTTCAACCAAATGGGCTGACTGACTGGGGTGGGGAGGGGTGCTCTTTTAAATAAAGTGGTCAGGGAAGATCTTGCTGAAGAGATGTTCTTGCTCCAGAGACATACAGAAGAGGCTGTGTGCCCTGGAGATCCTGTATCTGGGGAGAGTGATCCAGGCAGTGGTAACAAGGTGTCCCAAATACAAATGCCCTAAACCTAGAGCACGCCCAGTGTGTTCCAGAAACAACGAGGAGGTCTGCAGTGTGGCTGGAGCTCAGAGAGCAAGGAGCAGAGTGGGAGGTGAGCTGGGAGACGAAACAGGGACCAGGATGATCAGTACAAGGAAGACCTTGTGGATCTGGCTGATGCCACGGAAGTCTCCCTTATTTCTTTTTTTCTTTTTAAATATATTTTATTGATTATGCTATTACAGTTGTCCCACTTCCCCTCCTTTATTCCCCTCTGCCCTGCACACCCCCTCCCACCCCCATTCCCCTCCGGTTTAGTTCATGTCCATGGATCATACATATGTTCTTTGGCTTCTATTTTTCCTATATATACTATTCTTACCCTCCCCCTGTCTATTTTCTACCCACCATCTATGCTACTTATTCTCTGTTCCTTTTCCCCCTCTCTCCCCCTCCCACTCCCCTGTTGCTAACCCTCCATGTGATCTCCATCTCTGTGGTTCTGCTCCTGTTCTACTTTTTTGCTTAGTTGGCTTTTGTTTTACATGTGGTCATTAATAACTATGAGTTTGTTGTCATTTTATTGTTGATATTTTTTATCTTCTTTTTCTTAGATAAGTCCCTTTAACATTTCATATAATAAGGGTTTGGTGATGATGAACTCCTTGAACTTGACCTTATCTGAGAAGCACTTTATCTGCCCTTCCATTCTAAATGACAGCTTTGCTGGATAGAGCAATCTTGGATGTAGGTCCTTGCCTTTCATGACTTGGAATACTTCTTTCCAGCCCCTTCTTGCCTGGAGGTCTCTTTTGAGAAATCAGCTGACAGTCTGATGGGAACTCCTTTGTAGGTGATTGTCCCCTTATCCCTTGCTGCTTCTAGAATTCTCTCCTTCATTTGAATCTTGGCTAATGTAATGATGATGTGCCTCGGTGTGTTCCTCCTTGGGTCCAACTTCTTTGGGACTCTCTGAGCTTCCTGGACTTCCTAGAAGTCTATTTCCTTTGCGAGATTGGGGAAGTTCTCCTTTATTATTTGTTCAAATAAGTTTTCCACTTGTTGCTCTTCCTCTTCCCCTTCTGGTACCCCTATAATTCGGATGTTGGGATGTTTAAAGATGTCCTGGAAGTTCCTAAGCCTCTCCTCATTTTTTTGAATTCTTGTTTCTTCATTCTTTTCTGTTTGATTGTTTCTTTCTTCCTTCTGGCCCACTCCATTGATTTGAGTCCCAGTTTTCTTCCCATCACTATTGGTTCCCTGTGCATTTTCCTTTATTTCCCTTAGCGTAGCCTTCATTTTTTCATCTAACTTGTGACCATATTCAACCAATTCTGTGAGCATCCTGATTATCAGTGTTTTGAACTGTGCATTTGATGTGCTGGTTATCTCTTCATCGCTTACTTGTATTTTTTCTGGAGCTTTGATCTGTTCTTTAATTTGGGCCATTTTTTTTTGTCTTGGCATGCCTGTAATGTAAAAGGGCGGAGCCTTAGGTGTTCACTAGGGTGGGGCAATCTACATTTCAGCGTTGTGATGCTATATGTGGGGGAGGGGTCCAAGAGGGAACAATGCCACTTGCTCTGTTCTCTGCCGGTTTCAGTCACTTCCCCCACTTCCCACAAGCAAATTGGGCCCTTCTGGTGCTGATTCCCGGGTAGGTGGGCTTGTGTACATTCTAGGACCCTGTGGGTCTCTCCAACAAACTTTCCTGTGAGGCTGGGAGTTCCTTCCGCTGCCACCTCAACCCTCACCGGTGTTTTCAGTTAGAGGCTTCGAGGCTTTATTTCCCCCCACCAGAGCCCTGGGTTGCGTGTTCTGTCTTGCTCCCCAGTTGTTTCTCCCGGTTTATCTGCAAACTAATGTGAGACCACCTGCTCCACCAGCCACCACCTTACTGAGAGTCCTCTTTACCTAGCTGCCTGTCTCCACCCCTCATACTGCTCCGGATGAATGCTTCTTTTTAAACTCCTTGGTTGTGGGACTTCCATACAATCTGATTTTGTCAGTTCTGGTTGTTTTTTGTTTTTAAAATTTTGTTGTCCTTCTTTTGGTTGTGCGAGGAGGCACAGTGTGTCTACCTATGCCTCCATCTTGGCTGGAAGCCCCAGAAGTCTCCCCTTATTTCATAAGCTGGGTTGGGCTGGGCTGGGCCAGGGCAAGGGAGACTCCTTCTATACCTTTCTGCCTTTCCTTGACATTGACTTGTACTCTGAGTGTGGTGCCATGGGACAGGGGAGTGTTCTGGGCAGAGGAGGGAGGGGCTTGATCTAACTCAGGTGTTTGCAGGCTCCCTCTGGCTTCTTGTGGGAAAGAGGGGCTGCAGGGTAGCAGGGAGCTGGTGAGAAGGCTGCTGTAGTGATCCAAGCAAAGGCAATGCAAAAGTGGGTGAGACCAGGGTAAGAAGGCCTTTGGGGGCAGGGGAAAGTGGGAGCATTCTGTTTATGCTTTCAGAATGAATCTGAGAGAATTTCCTGAAGAACTGGATGTGGGGTGTGAAGACAAAGAGGAACCAAGGATGTCCCTGACTGGTGTGGCTCAGTGGATTGAGTGCTGACCTGTGAACCAGAGGGTCACGGGTTTGATTCCCCGTCAGGGCACATGTCTGGGTTGCAGCAGGGTTCCCGGTGGGGGACATGCAAATGGCAACCACACATTGGTGTTTCTCTTCCCCTCTTTCTCCCTCCCTACCTCTCTCTCTAAAATAAATAAATAAAATCTTAAAAAAAAAAAACAGGAACCAAGGATAATTTCAAGGTCTGATGCCTGTGCAGCTGGAAGGATGGGGGCCTCATTCACTACTATGGGGATGACTGTGCGGTGATCAGATTCTGGGGCAAAGATCAGAAACTCAGCTTTAAATATTTAAATTTGAGGTGCCCATTAATGTAGCAATATCACGTATATTTATTGTTGCCCCTCCTCCCCATGTTAGCCACTTGAGAACTAACCATGGTCATCATGCTCAACACCCAAGAACAATGCTTGGCAATATAGGTGCTTGTTGAATGCAAGTCCAGCAAGTCCTCTACCTTTCCAGTCAGCCAGTATGAATTCCAATTTACTTAACTCCCCTGTCCATTTCGTGAAATTTTCAGGTCTTTTTTTTTTTTAAACGTCCTTCTCCGCGAAGGCTACCCTAACTACTTTATATTTCAAATCCTGCTTGATTTTTCTCTTTTAACACTTTCACCTTAGAATACACTCTGTATGTGTTAAAATTGTGTTTGTTGTCTCCCTTCTCTAGAAAGTAGTTCCATCAAGGAAATGATTTTTGTCTATCTTGTTTCGTGCCAATGCGCGAAACGTAGTCTAGCACACAGTAGGCGCTTAATAAACACTTGCTGAATTAGCGTTGCTGAGTGGGACCGCATTCCAAGCCCGAGCAGGTTGAGGCCTGATGGCGAGACCCGCCTTATGAATCATTCATGACTGGCACCGCCCACACGCGAGGACGCGCGCGCGCGAGAGGGCGGTGGCGGCGGCGGCGGCGCGGTGCGCAGGCGCGGAGGGCAGTGCGCAGGCGCGGGCGGAGGGCGGGCTGAAGCAGCTGAAGCGGCGGCGGCGTCGGCGGCAGCACCTCGGGTAGAGGGGCGGGAGCTGAGGCGGGAGCGGACGGGCTGGTGGGTTAGCGAGAGGCGGCGGAATGGTGGACTACCACGCGGCAAACCAGTCGTACCAGTACGGCCCCAGCAGTGGGGGCAATGGCGCCGGCGGCGGGAGTAGCATGGGCGACTACATGGCCCAGGAGGACGACTGGGACCGGGACCTGCTGCTGGACCCGGCCTGGGAGAAGCAGCAGCGTAAGGTGAGCGGCTTGAGGGCCGGACGGGCTGGGATGGGCCTTGCGAAGGGGGTTGGGGCCCGGGAAGGGGGTTGGAGGTCCTGAAAGGGAATTAGAGGGTCTGTGATTGGAATTGGCGGGTCTGGGAAGGAATTGGCGGGTCTGGGAAGGGGTTCGGAGTCCTGAAGAGGAATTGCAGAACTTGAGCAAGAATTGGGAATCTGAAAAAATCATTGACGGCCCAGGAGGGAATGTGGAAGTCTGAAGAAAAGGGCTCAGGGAGCCCGAGGAAGGGATGGGAAGGTCTGGGCGGGGAGTTGGGGAAACCGAGGAGGTGATTGGATGATCTGAAATGGGATTGGGGTCTGGGGCGACGTTGGAGAGTTAGGGTGATGAGAGGGCCGGGGGTCTGGAATTCGGGGATCAGGACAGAATTCGGTGTGGGGGAGTGCGAGGAGGAGCTGGAGGATGGTGGGGTTCGAAGTGTGGGAAAGTCTGAAGGGGATTGGAATTCTGGGGGCCTCGGGGTGGGGGAGTTCCGAAGGGGGTGAAGATTCTGGAAGTCTGAGTGGAGCAGGGCCAGTAAGGAATGGGTCGTGGGCTGTGGAGAGTGGCCGGAGGATCAGGAGATGAAAGGAGAGGGGCTCCGGAGAAAGTGGGTGTGAAAGGACGGGCGGCTCGGGGCGCGAGGACGAGTGGGGATGTGAAGGAGGTCCGAGGTTGGGAGATGTCAGGGGCCTGTGAGTGAGTTCTCCGAAGGGGCAAGATTTATTTGGGGGGGGGGCTTTTTAAAGAGAAAAAGGGGAGGTTAGGAGATGGGAGGAATAAGGAATGGATGAGGGGTGAAGAGGCTGCAAGGGCCAGGGAGTGTTTGGAGTAGTTCTCAGGAGGGGTTTCTGAAGAACTGAGGAAGGCTGGAGGCATAGCGGAGGGTGGAGGAGCCTGAGGGGAAGGTCTGGAACAGGTGAGACTTCCCTCGGTGGGGGAGGGAAGTGAGCTGGAATGGAATGGCGAATGATGGGAGGGAGGTTAGTTTAGGAAAATGAAAGCCTTCTGCGGGAGTGAGTATGTAATAGATAGAACGAGAAAGGAGTTTTTTGTTTTTTCCGCGGGGTGGGGGAGCTTCTGGAGATGCAGCCCCCTCGGGATTGGAAGTGTGTCTGTGTGTTGTGAAGGGAGAAAAAGTGGGAGGAATATGTGAGAATATTCAGGAAAAATGGTGTCTTTTGGCAGGGGTGGGAGGGATGAAGAGCTCATAAAGCAGGGTCTGTTTTTAGGTGGCACTTCGGGGTGTGGAAGCAATTTAGGGGGGATCCACAGTAGTGAAAGAAAGATCAAAAGAAGGAGAAGGTGGTATGTGTCTGGAGGGGGAACTCTGAGCTGATGTAAGAGAGGGTTGGAGTGTGTGCTAAAGAAAGTGTGTTGAGCAGGCATGTGTGGGAGGGGGTTGTTTACAGGTGTGTTCCAGGAGGGTGAGGGTCCTTGCAGGTAGAGGCATTTAATGTGTCCTGGAGATCTGAAATTACTTCCTAGGTTCATTACTGATCATGGTGTCCAGGGTACTTTGGGGGTGTCGTCTCGTTGGAGCTTTTTCAGGAACATGGGGCCAGGCTCAAGGGATTTGAGCTGGGAAAAGAGAGTGGAGAGTGACCTGAAGCCTCTGGAGGGTGTTGAGTTGGTGCTCTCCGCCTCCGTGCAGGCAGCCCAGTCTGGAGGGGAAAGGGTGAAAGGAGCAGCTGTTCCAAGCTGTCCCAGGGGCGGAGCCTGGCATAACCTTGGGTAAATTACCAACCTCTGCTTGAATTTCCTCATCAGTGGTAGAGGTGGCGGGTTGGTGGTGGCGTCCTTATCCGTTGCCCCACCTACCTCAGGGTGGGCAGGTTGAGATAATCTGATATCAAAATGCGTTTTGAGGGGAAAGGGAGACCTACTCTGCAAGCACAACAATTTATTACCTGAGGCAGTGCAGAGTTGCCAAGAGACTGAAAAGCTGGGAGGGGAACGGGGCTGTGGGATAGTTTAGGTGGTGGAAATGGGAGACCTTCCTTCCTCCCCTCTCCAAGTGACTCCTTTTGCTAGCTCACTTCCACTCTGTTCTGGGAGTTAGGGTGTGTGCTTCTTCGTGGTTCTAGCCTCCCTTCACACAGGGTGAGGCTGGGGCACCCTCCAGGCTCTGGGCGTGGACCAGGACTCACCGGAACCCCAAGTCCTTGCTGCTGTGTGTCATTCTTCCTCCTCCCTTCCTCCAGGACTAGGCAAAGTTGAGGGAAAGGCTGGCTCATAGTGTGCTCTAATACCAGTGCTTTAGATTCTCAATAAGGGCCAGATTCCAGTATGTCCTGCTTTATACGTACTGCATCAAATATTCACACATAACTGTTCTTTGGGGAGAAATAATTGCTTCATTGCTGTTCACTTTCCTATTATGGGGTAGGGATCCTTTCTGAAAGGGGAAAGGAGTAAGGGAGGAGGAATATGTACACAAGTTTGTGCTGTTCTCTCCCTTCTAAGAGGAACCCCTCCGCACACATACTCAGAAAGTCTGCGTTTGTGAATGACAAATTGCCCTTATTGCCTCTTAAAGGCTGAACCTCTGAACACATGGAGAGTGGCAGTTCTGTGTCTTGTGTATACTCACTAAAAAGCTGTGTCCAGGACATCTGTAGACCCTTAAAGGGTGTGGAATTGAATTTTTCTAGGAATTAAGTGACAGTTGGCCCAAGTCAGGGTGTGTGTGGCTCCTGGTGGTTCTCATTTTTACCTGGAGGCTTTACCTTTGCTCTGATTTTTAGGGACCTCTGTAACCAAGGTGTTTCCAGATAAGTAGGTAATGCAACAGTTACGACATGAGAAGACCCTAAGCGTTCTCCTGGGGAATGGGAGACAAATTGGTCTGGTTTTTGAGTAAGTTCTTGAGCAATTATGGTTCTAGGCCACAGTTCCCCCTCCCAGTTTCTGAAAGAGGCTTAGGTAACCTCACCACCCCCTACTGTCCTGGACAGGTGAGGCCTCATGACAGCTGTGGCGGAACTTCTCAGCACAGCAAGAGGAAATGCCTCCTTTGCTAAGTTTGCTTGTTCATTGAAACATCACTGCTTGCAGCACCTCAGTGTTTAGAACCTGACCTTTGGCTGTATTAGGTATGAGTTAATTATTTGAAAGTTCTGATGGTGTTTTGATTTTCCACAAATAGGTTTTTTTTTTTTTTTAGGTTAATGATGAAGGCCTCAAAGTAGCCATCTGTTATTTTGTTCCATGACTCTAATTGCTTGCCTCTTAGGGTCTGGCTAAGACTAACATGTCCTTAGCCATTTTCCAAATTGAATAACAAAAACTGAAACACAACAACTCCTACCATCAAACTCAGTTGTCATCTAGAAATAAGACTGTGTGGGGGAGTTTAGGGGGTGGCAGATATACTCTGCCTTCTTGGGAGAGGGAGAGGGGAAGCCATTCAGCTGGCAGCACTGTGTTTTCCCTGCCCCCCAATGTGTTTTAGAACATGGCTTTTCTGATGACTGCAGAAATGGTGAGGTGTGGGGGAATGGCTGGGAGTACAGTTGTCCCTTGTAGCCACTCATATATATTTAGTTGAGAGCTGAAATTTTTTTCTTTTTTAAGATTTTATTCATTTATCTTTAGAGGGGAAGGGAAGGAGAGAGGGAGAGAAATATCAATGTATGGTTGCCTCTTGTGCATCCCCTGCAGGGAACTGGCCTGCAACCCAGGCATGTGCCCTGACTGGGAATCAAACCGCGATCCTTTGGTTCGCAGGCCCGTGCTCAATCCACTGAGCTACACCAGCCAGGTCAGAGAGCTGAAATCTTGTTGGTGCCATGGAGTAGTGCCTGTTGTTCCTTCTAATCCTAGGTGGTTCGGGGTGTGGCCCCAGGATTGCCCTTTGCCTTTTGAAATACCCTCCCTGGTTCTGGCTTCTGAGACCAAGTAGGACACTACTTTGGCAGCAGGGAGCTGACTCATTCTCCAGTTGGAAACTGGTGCTAATTGGTTTCATTTAATGGCAGCCAATTGCCTGGCCCTGAGTGGGCTTCCATGTGGGGAAAGTTTGGTACAAGTGTTGGATGGAGGAAAACAACCCCAGAAATCAGGGTGGTGTTTTAATATCCAGGTGCTGCTGATGCTGTTAACTGAGATGCAGTCAGGGGGGTCAGTTAAAATGTATGTAGGCTTGCACTCTCAAAATGTCCTCTTAATCAAATGTCTGGGCAGCAGGGACAAGTCTGGATTCCAATCATAAGCCTCTGGGATGGAGAGTTCTGCAATTGAAACGATACTACAGTCAGTGGCAGATCCGTGGCAGACTTTGGCCAGATAGTGCCCGTTTTCAGAGCTAACTGAGTGAGTGGTACAAGTTACCTGGCAGTGTTATTTAGCAGATGACTGCAAAGAGAATGGAGCCAAAAAGAATTGATTTGGGGAGACTCAAAGAATTCCTGAGACTGTTGAGATGAACATACTAGGCTTTTGCTCTATTGATTTAGAGTATGCTGGGACTTGTAACAAGCCTTTGACCAGATTTAAGGGTTCCTTAAACAACAAAAAAAATTCCCTTGCTACTTTATTTTTAGGGAGGAGGAGAGGGGTAGGGCAAACATAATTAGTGAATAGCTAACTTCAAGTTTTCTGAATAGCTAAACTGTCAACATGTTTGTCTCTTCCCTGCTTTTCCCAGCTTTAGCCCTATTTCCTTCATTTAGTGATGTCCATGTTCTCATCAGTTACCTTCAGTTCTCTTTCCTCAGTTTCCTTCCGTTGCTTTTATTTATGTATTTACTTTACGGAATAACAAAAGCACTCCTGTTGCCTAAGTCCTCCTTCCCTCCCCCCCCCCTTTTTCTTTTTTCATGGAAATAGGCAAGTGATAGCAAGTTGGTAATTCAATGGCAGTGGTAACTGAAACACTGACCTACTAAAAGGTAGGTGGAAGTTTCTACTTGGGCAGATACAAATCCTGTCATCCATGAGGTTTGAAAGAAGTCTTTATATCATGGGTGGTTTGAGTGAGCCTCCAGGATAAGTTTAAACTTTGAAACATCAAGCATACATGTAAGGAAACTTAGTTTTACAGTGTTGGCAGTCTAGGGGCCAGAATTTGTTATAAAGTGTCTGAAAGTGGCACAGGTAACACTTGCTTTTTAAAAAGGTTTATGAGTTACATTTTAATCAGTCTCCCAGATATCAAGGAGTGTAAGGTTCAGTGAATCAAGAGAAACATAATTTAAAATTCTAGCCTCTGTTTGAAGAGTGATCTTACTGGGGAGACATTAACCTACTAGCTGGGAGAAGGACCCCAACTCCCCCCAGAAAGTGAAATCTTTGCATACATTGAACTGGCAAGAGTGTCCTGACATCAGTGTTTGGAAAGTTCTAGCCAAGTAGCAGTCTCCCTGGGATTATAAAAATCCCAGAGACATTTGCCTTGGTGTTGTGCCTTTTTTGGTAGTGTTGTTCTTTTATGTCCTCCCCCACCCCCTTTCCCTCATAAACAACAGATGCCTTTACTTGGAATGTCCGTGGAAAGTCTTTAAAAGCTGGTTGGTGTAACTTGGTTGCTTTCTCTTTAGTTTGAGCAGCAGTTACTCCAGAAGAGGCCAGTGGCCTTTTTCTTCAATGTAATTTATTGAAGTGTTATCTAAAAGTGAGTGGCTTGAGCTTCCTCGGGATTTGCTATTTGCCACCTGTTTCTGTAATGGTTCCTGCCTTCCTGGGATGAGTCCCATAACCCCAAGAGTGAGGACCCATCCTGTTTTCAGAAGGGACAGTGAGTGGGTTGCTCAGCCAGAGCAGTTGTGCACCCCTATTCTCCTCTGCCCCCATGCTTTCTCCATACTTTCCAAACTTTGGTCATTTGTGATTTTTCCATTCCTACTGTTACTTTTACATACTTTATAACTTTTAAGTCAGTTTGTCTTTTAAAACTTGTCTTAAAAGGAAAAGTTGTAAGAGTATGTATGGTAAATGGAAAATCCAGCTTCCCTGGCCATGAATAGGAAGCTGCAAAAATAAACAGACTGAAAACAACAATGTTACTCAATTCTAGCTAGGTACCATTCCTGCTGGAGGCTCAGGGCTTGAGGCATGCTTCCTTTGTTAAAAGGAGGTTGGCAGGTAGGTATTGGTTAGGTACTAAAGGCCCACAGTACCAAGCAGAGACTTTCTCTTTGAAGTAATCAGAAAGTTTGCAAGAGAATTGAAGGGAAAAAAACCTTCTCACTCTGATTCAAGGTTTAATGTAGGGTATGGATAAGCTTAAACTCTCCCATGTGTGCATGCCATGCTTGGAAAAAACTTTATCTCATTAGACTTGGGAAACATTCCGTGACTGGCAGGGCAGAGTGACTGCCATGCCCCGTAGCACACAGCCCATCTTGCTTGCCCAGTGTCCCACCATCCTAAACTCGAACATGTCACTTGTGACTGGTTGACACTGGATTTGTCTTTGCTTCCAAATGTTAGGATTTTTTAATTTTTTAACTTTTGTTTTTTAGGAAACCAGAACCCCACGGTAAATAAAGAATTGTGAGTTCATCACTTGCCCCCTGCCCCAGTTTTTCTTTTTGAAACCCCAGCTTCCTTATACATAGACGCTTAAAGTTTGGCAGCTTCCATGCGTTAGCTATACTGCTACCCCAGCTGGGTATTTGACTCCTAAATTCTGAAAGGAAAGCAGTGCCCTCCTGTGGAGTTAAGAAGGGCTTATTTCAATGTTTTTCTTCGAAATATCAGAGCAGAACAGACTCTTTGTCTTCCAGTGGAACTATCCACACAGGGCAGAAATAGTTGGAAGTGGCAGTTACTATGCAGAACACAGTGAAGTCATCTTGGGAAATGTCATCGATGGTGTCGAAATGATTAAATGGGATGCTAGTATACTACCAGTACAATAGCATTTGTGTCTATGGCTTCTGGTAGGAATAAAGAAGACATTGTGGTTTGTTTTATGCTTTTTAAAGTTCTCCCCCCAAAGGTGTGGGGCTGAGTGATATCTGTCACTGGCTTTCTAGTGGGTTTTTCTTTTCATGCCTGTGCCGCCCCCCCGCCCCCCCACCCGGCTGTTGAGAGTGGGTAGAAGCCACAGTCTACGTGGATTGGGATGGCAGGCAGTACTCCTTACTCTTTGTTCTCCTTGTGTAAAAGGAACATATTTGTTTTTAATCTCCAAAAAGTCCAAGGTAAAGAGTTTCCATATCTTATCTTGTGTGCAGTAATGATTCTGATTCCAGCTTTAAAGAATGTCCTAATTAGCAGCCATCCAGAATGGGGGCACAGCAGGAAGTAAGAGATGCATTTCTCTTCCTTCCCTCCCTCCCTCCCTCCCTCCCTCCCTCCATTCCTCCATTTTGATGGCAGAGAAGGCCAATTTGAGGTTAGGAAAAACATCACTGGAGGAAGCTTGAAGTGACTCAACAGCCAGCCGCATAGTGGAGGTTCTTGAGGGGGGTCATGCGGGAGGGTTTGTGGGTCTTCCGTGTGTGTTGTTGAAATGGCGGGCGTTCTTTGACCAAGCACTAGCTAAGGGTGGTGCTGGAAGTCACGGGCCTCAGTGAGCGAGCGTGGTGACACATTACTGCTCTACTATAGTCTAAATTTGGGTGTGTGAATAAAAGGTATTTAGTTGATATTGCCATGGAAACTGAGTTGCTTACTTTTGCGGGGAGTGCCTCTGAACCAGACTGCAGCACTAATGGTGGGATGTTGGGTCACTGGGCAGAAATTTGATGCTGCCAACTGGTTTCAAGAAAACACTCGCATGCATGGTGGCTGAGCTGGATAGAGAGACGAGGGGCTTTTCTGTTCCTGACATGGGACTCGGGCTAGTCCATTTTATCGATGAGAGGTGGGTATTTGCGCATGAGAGAGGGAGAAGAAAAAAGGAGAATACCCCGTGAAAGCCGCTGTTGGTTTTGTGGCTGGGTTGTGTGCTTTTTCTCTAGGCATTTAGAGTTGGAATCTCAACTATGTGACTGCTTAATAGCAGGGCAAAATATGCCTACATCTTTTGCTGCTTTCACAAACACAGACGAAAAGAACTCAAGTTTCCAGCAAATCCTAAGCACAGTTCATTCCATGATAACATTTTAAAAAATCCACTTCCTTCCACTTCCTTTCTGCCCTAACCCTGACAGTAAATAAACCTTTTTCCGCCTTCGTTAAGGAAGTGAACATCTTTGCATTAGTCTCAGTGTCTGGTGAAACTATTAAATGCTTTTACCAGGTGCTCCTTTGGCTGTTGTTGCTGGCATGGCTTGTGTTTGGAAGAGGCAGTTGTTAGGGTTTTTTTTTGTTTTTTGTTTTTGTTTTTTTGTTTTGTTTTTGGTTTTATTAGGCTTGTATGATCTTCCAGTTTGGCCTGTGAAGTAAACTCAGTTTCAGAATTCAAATTGTCTGGAAGCAGCCAGCTTGTCAGGCTGGTTCAAGGGCAGTCTGATGAATCAACCCTTCTTACAGGCTGTCTGCTAACCAGTCCTGGAAGGTATCCAGACAGTAAACATCACCAGGATTGTGAGACAATTATTTTTTTATTATTATTATTTTTTTGATCATTTGAGCTGCACTGCCAAGTCTTGTAGGATTTGACTTTCTGTAAAACAGAAGGGTCTGTATCAAGCAAGATGTCTTCCTTCAGAGCTGTCAAGCCTGTAGGCACCCAGTGCTGCGTCTGCCGGTGGGGTGAGAGGGAATATGTAGGCCAGTTTGGGGGGGCCTTCTTGACCAGTTTGAGAAATGAAATTTCCCTTTCCTTTTGTTACTTACATTAATTCACAACTTGGGGACAATCCAGAGAAGAGAATTCAGTCCTTTGAGGACTGTGAACCATTTTAGCGATCACTGGTTAATGGATCATGGCCCAAAGCTGCGGAAGGTCAGGGAGCAGCTTCTACCTGCTGCACAGAAACATCCCAGAGATTCAAAGGGAACAAGATTTCAACATAAAAACAAATGACTCGCCCTAGCTGGTGTGGCTCAGTGAGTTGAGTGCTGGCTTGAGAACCGAGTGGTCCCCGGTTCGATTCCCAGTTGGGGGCGTGTGAGAGACACCTGATTGATGTATCTCGCACATTGGTGTTTCTGTCCCCCTTTTTCTTCCTCTCTTCCCCTGTCTCTAAAAATAAATAAATTAAAAAATATATATTAAAAAAAAACAAAACAGACAATTCACAGCTCATTGAGTTCTCTTAGCAGCTACCTTAGATATGGGAAAATTCTGGGCCTCTTTAGTAAACAACCACGAAGCAGTACTTGCCAAATACGGCCTGCTTCAGGGCCATAGGGTTAGCTTAGAAGACAACTTTCTTGCCTAAAAATAAATGCATGTTTCTATCGAACATTCCAAGCATAGTTTAAACATGAGACTTCTGAGTAGCCGTTCAGGCTCTGTAAGTTCAGTTATATCCGAGTGTGGACAGTTGATGGGCTTTGGGGAGCTTGCTTCCTGCTTTGGGATTGGCCACTGGCCACCCAAAAATCAGATGACCAAATGCAAACCATCCTCCATCTCATTTCTGTATGTTCTTGATCTACTCACTGGCTGATGGGGGAGACAGAGAGCAAGCATGTAAATAAAACGGGATTTTCAGATAGGATTATGTATTGGGTTGGCCAAAAAAATTCACTTAGCTTTTTCTATATGATGGCTCTAGTAGTCTTTAGTGCTTAGTTGTCTTTAACTTCATTTGAAACAGTTTTGTTAGATTGTGTTGTGACAGCTGTCATATCAGCATGCATTTAAAAAAACTTGTCAAAATTGGTGAATTTTTGTGCAGCCATTTTAATATGGGATAAGATACGCACCATTTGTGGCATATTATACTTTATTATTTCAAGAAGGTAAAAATTTAACTGAAATGCAGAAAGATTTGTGCAGTGTATGGACATGCTGTGACTGATCAAAGGTGTCAAAAGTGCTTAGCAAAGTTTCTTGGTACTGTTGACATTTTGGCCAAATAATATTTTGCTATGGGGCTGTCTTAAGCATTGGGAGATGTTTAGCAGCACCCCTGTCCTCTCCCCACTAGAAGCCAATTGTGGGAGATAGTCAACATACTCAAAATATCCAAATCAATAAAGTTATCGATGAAAATGAAAAAATGCGAATGAAAAATTCTTTTCTTTTATGGAAAAAACCTAAATGAACTTTTTGGGCAACCCAATACTAGGAATTAAGTAATAGCTGGCATATTACTCTGTGCTAGACACTATTCTCAGTGCTTTACACGGACCGACTTGTGTAATCTTGTGAGGTAGGTGTTGTTACCTTTACAGGATAGGTGCAGAAATTAGTCCATGGAAGTTTAAGCCACTTGCCCAAGTGACAGTGCCAGAGCTTGAACCTGGAAGGTCTGGCTTTTGAGCCTGTGCTTTTGTTTCCACACCACACTACAGTCAGGTGTTTGAGAATAACCTGGGGAGAGGTCATGGAAGAGAGGAGGGCAGTGTAAGTACTTTAGATCAAGAGGAAGATTTGGAGCACTAGGGAAGGCTGTTCCAGGCAGAGGGAATGAAAGTGTGGAGTCAACTGAGAAGCAGGAAGAAGGCCACAGTGGTTTGCAGCAGGGCATGTAGCAAAGATGGGCACAGCCAGGTCTTTCAGACTAGCTTTGTTGTTGGAAATGGTGTTGAAGCCTACAGCCTGCAAATTCAGTCCCTCTTGGACTCAACCAAGCCAGGAACCTCATGCGTCCAAAACTCTGTCACTGCAGCCCTTTCCTCTCAGGCCCCCTGGACAGGCCAAACCAGAACTGACTTCTAAAGTGGGAACCCTAGGACTGTAGAACATTAAACCAAACAAAGGCTTCAATTATCTCTGTGATCATTGCTGCAGGAGACACCTGTGTTTGATTAAAGCCTTGGTAACTTTTAAATCTGGAGTTTTACGGCACTGTGTACTCATACAGCTTTGTAGTGTCTCTTAGAGAGCTTAACTTTTACCCCATGAACAAATTCCAGCCCCCTTCGGTCCCATCAAGAGGCTGCTTGATTTACAAAGCATCTCTGGTAAAGTGTTGTGTTTCCCTCTTTGAAGTGGGAAGCCAGGAAGCCTGATTTTTTTTTAAAACTGGCTCTTCTCCTAGATCCTCCCTTTCTCTGTAAATCCCTCTTCCATTTACTCAGTATTTCCCCGTTGTTTTCTTTGGTCAGGGGGAGCTGTGGCCAGGGTCTTTCTAGTTCAGAGAGACAGACATGCAGGCCAATTCGCTTTGAGGCGTTTAGCTTTCCGGACCCCACTGAAAGCCAATCCGGGAACACGGTAGATTTCATTTGGCCCATGGCTTCCCATCTGAATGCACACCTTGTCAAACTAGTTATGTGGCTTTTACTTAGGGAGGGAGGAAGAAAGAGAGTTTCGGGCTATCAATAGACCCTCCTGACTGTACACACACCACTGGGCAGGAAGCTAAGTTCATGGATCATAAAGTGTCCATTGTGAAGATGGGTTGGGATTCTCTCTGCCCTGCCCTTGATGTGATTTGGCAGCAAAAATCATCCCCGTTGATAGAATATAAAGGAGGGAATGAGTGCGAAGATGTCTTGTAATGGTATGGCTGGCCCAGCTGCTTCAGCTGGAAAGAAGATGGTGAGGTTTCCATTCTCCTGGCAGCATACCCATGTGAACTTGTTAAATCTTTTAAGTAGCTGTATAGGAGGGGAGATAAGTGTGTGTTTATCCTCATTCCCTTAAATACAAAAAATAAAACTTCCCCTTTGTAAAACTGATTCAGAGTGGGAAGAAAGTGTATGGTGAATGGAAAATGTGTTCGATTATATTGTCCTACCCTATGTTTGGGATACAGCTGTAAGTTTCCACGGTGGGTGGCTTATTATGCATTTATGCAGAGCTGAACCTGCTCCAAGCTGTTCTTGCACTTAGAAAAGGCAGTCTTGGGAAGTTGTCTCTTTCCATCACAATAAGAATGTGGAAGGCCTTTTGAAAGATTTCAGGAGTTGTCACTTGGGTAGTAGAATTAGGGGCCGCTGACCAAAGTGGGTCTGCATTTTATACCCAACCGGCGTCTTCTGTAACATGAGTTGGGTCTTCCTTCATGGGCTTTGGAGTCCAGCACGCAGGTAGAAACATGACCGCCAGGGCCAGACGACAGCCCTCGCTGGGCCCCTCTGCAGAGTGAAGCTCCGCACTGAGCCTTTGGGGGTATGAGAGAAACCGGAGACCCGGCCCATGCTCTCAAGGAGCTCACAGTGTAGTTGGGGAGAGAGCAAAGCCATATGAGACCTCAGAAGGACATTAAGCTGCACACCGACAAGCCCACAGCACTCTAGCCGAGTCCTGGGAGAGGAAAGGGGTGAATAAGGGCAGGTGGGGTCAGTCATGGAAACTTTCATAAAGGAGGTGAGTGTGCAGGAGGGGTGGGCCTTCACCCCAGCTGTGGGCAGGTTTCTGTGGGTAAGTGTTAGGGGGTCCTGTGTGTGCAATTGAACAGCTTTCCTTAGCTGTGTCTAATGGGTAGTCCTACCAGTTCCTTCCCCTGATGAGCATGTCTTTTGGGAATTTCATGTTTGAGGCACCCTGTTGGGTATTTCTTAGCCATGCCTTGGAACCTCTGAATAGCAAGACACCGGGTTCTGAATTGGAATCTATTCATGGGTCCGGTTGCTTTCAGTGCTATTGTGGGCAGGCCAGACCCTTTCCCAGGTGGGAGTCTGCTCTGATACTTTCCAGGCATTTGCTTTCAGCTTTCTAATGATCCCTTCAGAATAAGCACAGGCTTCAGAAAGAGGAACAGAGAGACTCCTTCTTATGTTCAAGGGTTTCTCCAAGCTTTGTGCTTTATGGCCCCTTTTGTGTATTAAGCTGACATTGCCCCCTAGTCCACCCAAAGTGGAACCGGTGGTACTGTACTGAGATCACAGAAATGAATGGGGTTGATGCTCAACAGGCTGGCTGGTTTGGTGTGCCGCAGTTAACATGCTGTCCTTGGAATGAGGGTAGCCTAGAAGTGTTCTGTCTTGAGAGTTAATTCTTGCCTGCCAAGCTCAGCTTCCAGGTGCTATTCTTTGTATAAATAAAGGCCTTAGAGCTGGCTTGTGGAACTCAGAGTTCCCATCCCAGGATATATTCCAGTACGTTTAAAAAAAAAAAAAACCCAACAACAACAAAAAGCAAAACTCATTCAGATGTTCATGGCCAAATGTGTGACTCAAATACTGCAATGCCCTTGATATGTTTTCCCAAAATTTACATACTTGAGTTGCACTCAAGCCCTGCTGTGAGATAAGGCTGGGGTGCTGGCCCATGCCTTTTTCTTTGTGTGGTTTCAGGTTTTTTTTTTTCTCTCTCCCATAAATGATGTTTGAGAGCTGTGACATAGCTCAGCTCATGCAAGTAAAGTAGTGGCTGAAATCATCCAGTAGAACCTGGCCTCCATCTCTTAGGCTGCCTGAGACAGTAGGTTTGCCGGGGAGGATTTGGTAGGGATGGAGAGGTTCACAAATGTCTCCTGGAGTGAACCAGTCTCTGTAGTTTGGGCATTGGAGCACTGACTTTGTGTTAGAGAGAGAGCTGCAGGATATAAGCACACCCGTTTCTGTTTCCTTTTGTAATTTGTTGCGCCTTCCAGACAAGGTCTGTCTAATAATCTTCAAGAGAGTGCCCCTTCTTGCCCTTTTGAAAGATAGAGATGTTAGGGAGGTGGACATTCTTTGAGGAGAGAACCTAGGGCTTAGTTGTGGTTGAGGAATGCATTGCTCTTTCGCATTTTGAGAGAGGTTTCTGGGGGAGACATGCTGGAATATTCCAGGTCAGAACATTTCTTGTATGAACCCAGGTGCTGGGAGGAGACACCTGCTCACCCAGTGGGTTAGCCGATAGCACCCAAAACACCCGGCCCATCCACCAGACGATAGGAGGCAGCTCAGGTGTCACTGGGATTCAGGCTGTCTTCTGGGCCAAGCAGCTGCAACCCGGGAGGGGGTGTTGAGAGTGCTGAAGTTCCTGTGGGAGGGCACTTCTGTTGCCAGAACCAGGAGGCAGTGAGATGTGCAGTGTGGAAGAGGTATGAGCATAATAGCCTTTAGAGGGAGGCAGACGTTGGCTCCATACCCATCTCCACCTCCTGGCCCTGGGCACATGGCAGGGCTGAAGCCTCAGTGTCCCTTGTAAAGGGCCATTATCCTACTACTCAGGATGATTCTGGGATTACATAAGATAGATTGTGTGTGTGAAGCACTTGCACAGTGGCTGGCACATTGTTGGTGCTCAAAAAATGTAGGTTCTCAGAATGTTTTCAGCAGCTCACCATCGTATGTCTAGGTGGGGTCTGCTGCTTGAGCTTCCTCTTTAAAAAGGTTGAAAGGGTCCGCTGCAGTGTGCAGCTCAGTGGAAAGCCAAACCATATACCCCCTTTCCTGAAGTCGTCCCACAGGGACCTTGGAACCCCAAACCCAGCCAGTAACTTCAAAGAAACAGCTTCTGTCAAGTGGCAGCTGGCACTTGACCTGCAGGTGGTTTAATGTAGCCCTCTCGCCTGCCTCTAGGTCCATCTGGGCTTCGTTACCTGGGAGGTAGCTTCTTGTTTTGGAGTTGCAAGCCCTGAATAGTTTTGTGTCTGGATGAGCCATAAGCAGTGCTGGGGCTCCTTCCCTGGTCCCCTACTTTCCCCTTCCTCCAAAGCAAGAACGAACAAACAAAAATTGACTCAAGTTAGAAACAACCTACAGCTTTGAGCCAGGCCTCCTCCTCTCAATTGGTAATAATGTGGAAACAGGAAGGCCTTCCCACTGATAAAGCCCAAAATAGCTGTCCCAAAATGCTGTCAGGCAGGGCCTTGAGGTGTTTAGGAGTCTGTGCCCAGCTACCGACCTGGAAAGAGGGAACTTTTAAGGATTTAGCAAGCCATGCCCCTTCCAGGCCTCCTTTCCCTGTGCTTCTCATGGCTGCTGCTTCAGCCACTTCCACCTTCCTTCTGCCCCCCTTTCCCGAGGTCACTTCCTGATGCCATTCCTCATTTTAGCTTCTATCCCCCCCAAAAGCAATCAAATCCACAACCTAATAAGGCAAAAGAATGAGGAGAATGTTAGCCTCTCCCCTAACAGGGCGCAGGCCTGAAGCAAATTTGGAAAATGTTACAAGGGAGCAACAACTGACTGGTGTTAGGCAGTGGTGGGGGGTAGCCATTTTCAGGAGCTGCCCATTGTTGGCAGCGGGCGGGCCCCTGCGGGAGGGCCACCCAGGTTGTGGTGGTTGCCATCCCTCTCCCAGAAAAGTGCATGGAAAGGCAAGTCAGCTGCACCTCCAGCTGGGGTTCTGCACACCAGGAGTACTCACGTGAAGAGTCTGCCTAGGAATCTGCTTGGAGAGATCTCCCTTTGTTGCAACTGGTATTCAGCAAATTCAAACACTTTCTGCCTTTGAGATGAGCTGTTTTCTTCCCCTTGATTGTGCCAGGGTTAAATTAGCCCAGGTGTTAATTAAAACTAGTTGACACTTAGAGTGGGGCCCCCAGAAACCTGTCACCCTTCCTGCATCATTATCCCAGGCATATCAGCCCTCTCCAGTGCGCAGTTTCCATCCAGCACTTTCCGTTCTCTACTTGGGAGAAGGAAGAACAACCTCCTCTCTGCTGGGGAGCCTGAGGGGGAGGGGTGCTGACTGGCCAGACCTGCTTGTTTTGGAAGGTCAAGCTTAGTAATTAACCTGACAGCTCAGGGTCGGGGTGAGGGAACTCTGGGTAAGGAAGGAGTGAAGGAGAAGGAACCATCTAAGGGTGGTTCTTCAAAATTGCTAATTATCAGTAGGCACGAGGTCATCTGTAAATATATCTCTTTAGCTGTAATTAAGATGCTTATTAAAAGTGCAGGGAATTTTTTTTTTTTTTAAAGGAAAAAACACAAAAGTCTTTGTTTCAACTTGACAGGATGGCTCAGAACAGGCGGAGGACTCAAGGCACAGGACTAGTTTCCTGCCTTAAGAGCCTTTACAGGAAATTTGCTGCAAACAATATTGGTGACCCTGCCAAAGAGGCAGACCTGGGATGATGTCATTGTTCAAAGCTGTCACCACCAAGCATGGCCTTGGGGGAGGAGGGTTAGTGGGATTTTTTTTTTTTTTTTAAGTGTGAATATGTGTGTTTAGTTGTCTCTAGAAGAGGCAAATCGATGGAGAAGCTGGGCGAAGAGAAATCGCATGTCGGGGAGTCTTTGAAATATTCTTAGCTAGGTTTAACTTTACTTGTTTTTTCAATTTTAAAAAAATTCTCTCTTACTATTTTTGCTCCTTAAAATGCTGCTGCTCTTTCAGAGACAGCCTATTCTGAGCCATTTTCCATTTAGTGCTTTCTTGGGTAACTGGCTGTTATAGTCTGGGACTTATGACCCGCAAAGCAAAGTGCTAAGTTAGGTACTAGGTAAATGCTGCTGCTCTGAGGAGGAGGGCCTCCATTGTTCAGAAGTGTGGAAACTGAGGCACAGGACTAGTTTAATGTATCTGTTTCTTCCACAAAAACCATTTTGGAAAACTCTTCAATGCCAGTGAGTTGGCATCTCTGGGTTGTTAATCTCTCCATGTGCCTCCAGGAACCGTCTGGAGCATCTTTGAAAAAAAGGACAAACACTGCATCTTGTCATCTGGCTGGAAGTCTAACAGAGAAGCATAAACACAGTCTTAAAATGAAAGCAACAAAAATAAACTTGAACCAGCCCTGTATGAAGACATTAAGTCAAAGTATGCAAGCTGGCTTACTATTTATATGGCAGAAGGCAGTCATAAGAAGATCCAGGTTTGGTTAAGAGAGATGTTTTTTGAGGTGCCTATTTTTTAGCATTCCAAATAAACCATGGGTAATTTACTCAGTGGGGTATGATATGGTGTCTCATTTCATGCTTTGTACAGTCCATTTTCTTGAAGAAATGCTAATGCAAGATCAGGATACAGTTGAGAGTGTCCCCTGCACCCTCCTCTCCTTAAAAAACATCTTAATAGCTTTAGAAGGAAGTTTGAGGATTAAATAGGAGAGCCATGTAGGTTGCCTGTGGTTCACATCCTGTGATGTTCTAGTATCCCGCCCCCACCACCACTCAACTGACATACCCAGACCTTGTGAGGCTTAGAGACACTGTAAGAAAGAAAACCAGTGTAGCTTTTGTCATAGCATTTACATCCTGGAGATGCAGATGGACAATAAATGGAATGATGGAAGTGAACCAAATATTAGGGTGACATGTAGATATGAATATGGCCTGTGGCTTACTGCTTATAGTCTAACTGAAGTTGCTTTCCTGGGTTCAGAAAGGATCTTTCCAATATTCTGTATGTGTCTAGGAGCTCAGGTATTCAGGGCTCACCTCTCTTTATAAATCAGCTTGCATATGTGTCCTGAGTGTGGTTCTTGGTGTGATCCAGCTTTTCCTGAAACTATTCTGGCTTGGGACATGTTGCTAGAAAGGGATGACAGATCTAGGCAAAAAGATCTCCTGGCCTAGGACACCAGACTTTACAGGTTACTCCCCCCGCCCCCCCCCAATGCCCAATGGCATCTAGAATTTCTATGTGGCTCAGTCTGGTCTCAAGTGGGTGTGTAGAGGACTAGTCTAGAAGCTGCAAGCATGCTCTTTTTTACTTAGGTTGAGTAGGTATCTGAGACAGTTGGGTAGGAGCTGGTGGAGAGCATCATGATGGGAGTTGTGGCAAAAGCCACAGCCATTGCCTAGAAAGGTGGGTGTTGCTCTTGGATTGCTCCAGCTGCTGCTTGATTCAGGAGCTGCTTTCTACACTTGGAGCCATGTTTTTGTGGTAACTGCCAGGAAGTTGAGTTTTGTGTGGCATTAGGAAGTTGGTGAAGTTAGCACCACTTTTTGATAACATTACCAGGGCTGACACCTGATGGTTTGTTTGTCCCTGGGATTTTGTTTTTGGAGACACTTTGGAAATCATCTTTTGGAATGCTGACTCACTTGCTCATTAGGTAGGTAGCTTGAAGCAAGAATTGAGTGAAGGAGGGAGAGGCATTTGCAGCCCAGCCAAACATCTCCAGGCTTGCCTTCAATATATGGAAACTTTAGTACTTTCCTGATCTTCTGTTAGACATAGCTGTTCACTCTCAGCACCAATTGGAACATGTTGGCAGCTGAAGGGGGTTAGCTCCTTCAGAGTCCTGCAGACCCAGTATATCTGGTGTTTCTAACATTTTCCTGACCATGCCTTTCTCCTCCATTTGCCCAATCTCAGCCTCCCAGCCCCACCATTTGGATAGGGTCCCTGGAAAGAATGTCTCCTAGATTCCCCAGGAAATTTGGTGTTTCCACTCAGGGAAGTTGAGGACCACCTGGGATTTCAGGCCGTGTGTGGGAGCATAGGAGCATGGTGGGACGCCGGTGAGAGGAGGCTGGAAGCTGAGTTGGGCGTCTCTGCCCTCCCTTCTCTTTCAAGGAGTAGTGGGACAGGTGGCTCCATCCTGGCCTGTAGCTTATCACTCCCAGTGGGTGTTTTCTGGGCCATTGTGAGGGGAATGGATATGAGTGCTCCTGGTTTTCTTCTGGAGCTCTGAGGGACTTATTGTTCTGGATTATCATAGGGCAAGTGACAAAAACCAGTGAAGTAGCCTGGGTAGGGACAGGGCAGCCACTACTCAGCTTCAGCTGATTGTGACCAAATGGGGGTGAGGCCTGGGGACTTCATTTTTCTGGAATTGGGAAATCCAAAGTTTTATGGGGCAATTAATTCAATTTAAAGGAAAAAACCCTGTAGGCTGTACAAAATGGGACCTATTTGATCCCAAGAGCCACCCATTTGTGACCTTCGACCTTGGATATTTGCATGATTTTGATCCTGTTTCTGCCTCTTCTTTTTAGTTCCTTCTTTACTTTTGACTGAATTGCTGCTTATCCTTTTTCTGGGAAGGAGAAAATCCATAGTCTTTTGCTCCTCGATGACAGCTCTGAAAAAAGGTGGTTGAAATGAATGGCAGTAAAAAAGGGGTTGCTGTATCTGTGCTTTCCCGTCTCTGGACTCCTCCCTTTTTACATTACCATAACTGAGAGTTGGCGCTTCAGAATTCGTGTCACCATATACATATTTTTAGGGGCTGGCTCCATGTTTCTGTTAACAAAAACAGTGGAATGTTTTTTTTGTTTTTGTTTTAATTTTTTTGTTTTGTTTTTGTTTTAGAAGGCTCCAAACAACACTTTCATATAAAGGCCATTCTGCACACACAGTAACCTGGTGAACAATGCCAACCTTCAGAGTTAACTGCTGGGCCCTGACTGTTGTGGCTCCGTGGGTTGGGCATCATCCCACAAACTGAAAGGTTGCTGGTTCAATTCCCAATTAGGTCATTTGCCTGGGTTGCAGACAAGATCCCCGGTTGGGGAAGTGCAAGAGGCAACCAGTTGATGTTTCTCTCACACATCTATGTTTCTTTCACTCTCTTTCTTCTTCCCTTCCCCTCTCTCTAAAAATAAATAAGTAAAATCTTTAAAAAAAAAATTAACTGCTGGTTCAGAATTTGCCCCCAAGTGGCAGATGTACAGAAGTACTCATTTATGATTGCCCACTTCAATTTGACTTCTGGAAGATATGAGCAATCCAGGTTTTGTGAAAGAGAGCAATTGTAAGATCCGTGTAGACAGAAAAGCTAGAACACAGCACTAATTACAGAGTAAAGAGTAGATGGGTTTCAGAAAAATGCAATAAAGTTGATTTTGCGGGGGGGTGGGGGGTGGGGGGTGGGACTGGATACTTATCCCTGAAAATTTTATGTAATTTTTTTCCCCTGAGCTCTCCTGTTAATGGGATTAATGACCTCACAGAAAATTTATTAAACTTTGCATTTGGAGCTGTCTGAGAAATGCCAGGAAACTCTCCATAAAGGCATCGCCCTCAACCTTAACTTTTTTGGGCTCTGTTGCCTCTGCACTGGTTTGAGTATTTCCTGATTTGATTGTTTTCTCAAGCTGGCCTTGAGTCCCTAGATGTTATTTGTGCCTAGAAATAGCTGGAGGGAAAATGGTTGTAATGCTCTGCATTGCTCACTCCCTCTCCATGGATGGAAACTCTGCGAGGGAAAAGGTTTTTAACGCAGAAAAACAACTGGGCAGTGAAGACTTTATCACCAGGCTAGTCTGTCTTATCCCATTATGCCAGCAGGTCTGTCACTTTACCACAGTGATTAGGATGAGAAAGTTTCTAGCTGTCCACAGATTGGCAGCCCACACGGTTCACTAATATAGAGACCAGAGCAGTAGGAGTTCTCATAAGTGGGAACTGCCAGCCATATGGGCCACACACAAGGGTGTATTTGTTATATGAGATTCTATTTTTTGATCTGCATCCCTTTTAGTGGATTTGGAATGAATGGAGGAGGAAGGAAATGAAGTATGGAGGGGAAGGGAGAGGTACAGCAACCATTTGATAAAGAGGAGAAGCCCTCTCACCATTGTTTAATAATTGATCCCAGCATGATTATCAGAGAGGAGGGATCGTCCATCCATTCAGCATTTATTTAACAATTATCCAGTATGTCACGTAAACAAAGTTACCAGATAAAGAGATGTGAACAAAATAGTTGTTGCTATCCTCATGGAGTTTACTGCTCATGGGGAGAGAGGCATTAAATAGCAACAACAACAAAAGTCCCAAGTATATAGTGTTCCAAATTGTGATCATTGTTACAAAGGAAAAGAGCAGAACCCTTTAAGAGGGTGGAGTGGAGAATTAGGTGTAGGTTGGAACCATTATGGGAGCCGTTTTGAGATGGTGACAGTGAAACAAATCCTGGAGGGTGAGCAGGAGCCCTGAGGAGCATGGAAGGGGGGAGAATTAGAGGCTGGGGCAGAGTGGGAAGGGTGGTGTGAGATGGGGCCTGAAAGGTGACTACAGCCAGAACATACCTCCAGCGAGGAATGTGGATTTTATTCCAAATGCAACAAGAAAACATGGTTCCTACAAATATTTATTTCATTCCAGTCAGTGTTTTATGCACTGGGTATACAGCTGTGAAGACAGACAGAACCATCCTTGCCCTCGTTGCACTCTTGGTTGAGTGGAACAGCATGAAAGTGTGTCCTTTTTTGATAATGAGACAGATCCTGTGGTAGCTAATAAAGCAAATAGCACTTCTTCTGTTCCTTCAGCTTATCCTCACATCAGCCTTGTGTTTTTATCCCCATCTCACAGATGAGGAAACATTCTGAGAGGTTAGATGACTTGCCCAAGGTCACTCAGTCAATAAACAACAGAACCAAGAATTAAAGCACACCCTTCTCCTTTTAGGTTATTTCTCCTGCATTAGGGCTGAGCTAGCTATTGATTCTCTTTCCTCTCTCTTCCTACCCCTAGTAATAAGATTCAGGGCTCTCACGGTGGTCCTTGAGCTTCAGGGCTGGGAGAGCGTCAAAGTGCCTGTGGTTTCGGTCCTGTAGAATGGAGTATGGTGAGGGCCATAGCTGGTGGCATCCCTGCTTCAGCAGCCTAGTCTTAGTCTTGCCAGTGCATGGACATTTCACCTTCCCTTCATCATATGATTGAGCAACATCTCGGGGGAATCTGTCTAGGGGTGTCCAATCTTTTGGTGTCTCTGGGCCACACTGGAAGAAGAAGAGTTGCCTTGGGCCACACATTAAATACACAAACACTAATGAAAACCGATGAGCAAAAAAAGGGGTTTTAAATGTATGGTTTTGTGTGATTTTGTGTTGGGCCACATTTATGGGCCATGGGTTGGACACTCCTGGAAGTTGGGGCATTGACTTGGCTCCCTGGCCAAACCAGAGACTCAGTCTGCCTATATATGGCTTCATCTCAAAGAACAGGTGATAGCAGTGGGAGTTGTTTCCTGCTGGTGGGAGGTGCCCAGCTACATTCTTTTATAGACAGGCACAAGCACAAACTAGATATTTTTGAAACTGAAGGTCTGAAACTAGCCAAGGAGTGAATCCAGGTCTGGAAAGCATGTGGTAAGAGCACAGCCTAACCTGGCTTGGGTGTTGCCCTTTTTTTTTTTTTTTTTTAAGAGAGAGAGAGAGGAAGGAAGAAAGGGAGAAAACATGATGTGCAGGTGATCAGTTGCCTCTCGCATGCCCCCAACTGGGGACCTGTCCTGCAACCCAGGCATGTGCCTCTACTGGGAACCAAACTGGTGAACTTTTGGTTTGCAGGCAGGTGTTCAACCCATTGAGCCATACCAGCCAGGGCTTGATTTTGTTGCTTTTTAATAAGCCTAGAAATCTCTCTCAAGAAGGAGGATCTTTGTGAAGGTCTCAAGTGCAGTCATTATGGCTGACAACAGAGGCCTCTAGCTATCAGAGGGCTCAAGTCCATGTTTTATCATGTGCACTTTGGCTGATGAGGTGTTGGGCAGAGGTTTCAGCTGCTACCAGAGGGTTTCCTGATGAAAGGTCAGCTGGATGAACCCAGCTCTTTATCACCCAGCTGAGAGGCCTCATAGCAGGGAGAGAGCAGGACCTGGACACCCGAGGTGCAAGGCCTGGCAGAGCAGAGGCTGCAGCTGGACCCACATGTGTTCTCAGGCTTTCTCCTGCATTGGAGGCTGTACACTTGGCTTCTCGTGAACATAGGCCATGAAGTCAGGGAGGTTCAGGTGCTGGTCCTGGCCTAGTACTTACTGCCTGAGGGACCTTGGGCAAGAAAGCTTCAGTTTCTTCATCTACAAACAGGGTCAGTGATGTATCTACAACAGGACTCAGTGAAGTGCCATGCCTGGCAATTAAGTTCAACTGCTGGATATGTACACAGTAAGCATTTAAAGGGTCCTAGAAGCAAGATTCTTGGGAAGAGGCAGCAATCTCTTATACTCATCCTTACCATCTCAGACACAGGGTGGTAGATGGAACCCATGTGGTTGAGGGGCAGACTCTGGACCTTGCTGGGCAAGAAAGCTAAGCCAGGAGAGGTCGAGTGCCTTGTTCAGTAGTGTCCTGTGAATGGGATAGAGACTGCTGAGGGAGGCCAGTGGGCCCCAAAGTGGGCCCGCAGTGCCTTGGAGGAGGCTAAAGGAGGAATTATGTGTCCTGCAGAACACCACGTGTGTCCTTTCCTCTGGGAAGCCTTCCACCTACACAGGGCTTCTGGGGCCGGATGTGAAAGGTAAACAAGCAGCCCTTCTGTTCTTTGCCACAGACAGGCCCAGAAAGGCGGAAAGGCCCAACTTGTAGCTTTTCATCTCAGGAAGCCCTGAGTTCCCCCCTGCCCACACACCCCCCCAGCTCTCCTTAAGCAGCCTCATTGTCCCTTTGCAGGAGCATAACCAGTGCTCCAGCTCTTGGAGCATCACTGGAGAACCACTGTGGCACAGGTGCTGATACTGAAGTTGGAGCAACAACCCCTGGATCCCTCCAGTCCATTCTCTACACAGGAGCCAAACAATGTTCTACTTGAAATCTTGATCGGGATCCTTTGCTGTCAGGATCAAAACTGAAAGTGCACTGGGCCGTGCAGATTCTGTTCTCTCCAGCCTCCTTTCTCCCCCTTCCACCACTTCATTGTACTTCAGGTACACCAGCTGCCTCACCTGGGAATCCACTCTCCCCTCCAGATCCCCACTTTAGATCTGAGTTTATACTCCTATTTGTAGGGAAGTTGGGCCTAGGTTCTGCCCCTCTCAGTGGCATGCCTGTCACCTCCATTTCACTTTTTACCTCTAACCATCCTTTGTGCTCTCCACGTTCACGCTCATGAGACTGTGAAGGTCCTGAGAGCAGAGACTGAATCTGTTTCTTTCATTGCTCTGTCTGTAGCATGTGGGACAATGTCTGGCAAATATAGGTGCTCAGTAAGTACTTACATAGAATGGAGCTGCCACCCATCTGTCCATACATTTATTTGAGAACCTCTCATGGGAGAGTACCTCTGCTCTGTTTGGTGCTGGAGGCAGAGATAGATCATCTGCAGTCCTTCCTCTGAGAAAGAGGGTGCTGTCACTTTCCAGGCCCAGGCTACCTCTGCAGGCCAGTTGAGTCCTACCTAAAAGTTGGCCCTGTGTGTGCTCTGGAAGATCATATAAGAAGCACTCTGCTGGACACTTTGCGGCAGCCAGCTGTCCTTGAAAAGTTCCATTATCTATGCCTGCCAGTTAATGAGACACAAATAGGATGCTTTTCAACTGGGGAAAGAAGAGGAGTTATCACTGTCACCTGGAGATGCGGGGGGAATCACAGTTATAACAATTCATCCTCTTCTGTGCAAATATTTCCCAAGCTGGATGTCCATGTGTTGTGTGCCAGGCACGGGTCTAGGTAGTAGGGACACAGGGGTGATCGAGACAGAAGGTGGCCCCTTCCCTCAAAATGATACATGTGGCTAGACTTTTTTTTCCCTTTTTAAAAACTTTTCCATTTTATACAGACATTGCTACTTATAGGTCAAATTAACTTACATAGTAAGAGACGATAAAGTGTTTTGTTTCTAAGAATAGCTGAAAACAAAAACATAGCCCTGTGGTTTAGCTGGCTGGCCACCTTCCTGCAGCCCAGCTTACTGTTGGTACTGAGTTCTGGGGCGGCCCACTCATCTCCCTATCCTGAGCTGAGCCTGGAGACGCGGAATACCACGAAAGGAAGCGTAGTCTGGGCTATCTTTGGCGGCCATTGTTATTTATGGGGCATTGGCAGAGAAGTCAGTACCATGGAAACTCTAGAGAAAGATAGAGCCTACATGGTGTGGTTGAGCAGAATTCGATAGCTCTTCCGGGCTCTCCAGGCCATGGGACCCAGAACAACACGACCGCCCTGTCTCTGCTGTTGGGCTTGGCCTCAGGCTTTGTCTGTCATGTCCTTCCACACCTCCAGGGCTGTCTCAGCATGAGCAATGCTGGGGAATCAGCCACTCGGTGTCCTGAGTCTCTGCCCCTGGGACTTTTCTTTCTGTTCAGGAGACAAACCTGAGACTGTTTCTCCTTTTAAATGCAACTTTGTTCTGCGGGAGAGGTGAAAAGCGAGAAAGAGATGGATTGTTCGTTTGACGATAGTAAGGTGTGCTCCGATATGCCTGATATGCCCTTGAAAAGGGCCGTTTGCCTCAGCAGTTTTTACTGGATAATGAGGAGGGGAACACAGGGAACTTAGTGGGAATCTGAAGCCAAAGGGGGTGGGTGGAGCAGTCGAGTCTGTCTCTTGTCTCTTGTAGGAAAATAGAATGGGACTAGATGGCCCACAACCTGGGTTCTACCTTGGGAAAAAGAAACGTGCTTGGGTATTGGCCTGGTGCTCACTGATTCCATTCCCTCACTTCCCACATACTTCTTAGCCCCACAGTTTCCCTGAATTCTGCTCTCAAAGATTTGTAGAGACTTCTGTCCCTGGGGGTGTGTACATACCACCTAGTCAGGATGCGTTTGGCACCTCCTGTTTGCTAGATGCTGTATTAGGTGCTAGAAATACAGGCAGTGGTCCCTACCCTCTCTTTCAAGGTCTCTGCAATGTATGATCCTTTTAAAAAGACCATACATGCATGAATATATACAAGAGTAGAATTCTTATGCACCCATCACCCAGCATCAACGATTATCGGCATTTTGCCAAACTTGTTTCAGCAGCTTCTCCCAACACACTCCCCTTTCAGAGTATTTTAAAGACAGCCTCAGACATCACCCATAGGTTGCTTCAGTGTGATTCTCTAATAGATACTGATGTACATGTTTTTGATATAATCACACAGTTAAACTTGCTTCTGACCATTTTCTTAAGAAAAAACTCAAAATGCATCCCTTTGCCTTCCTTGCTGTTTTCTCTGATTCTTTCTTCTCATTCCTTGTCTCAGAATTCTTTTCCCCTTACTTCTTAAATGTGGCAGCAATGGCCTTTTACCTGGAGGATTTCATCTGTCCACCCTCCCCTGGCCCAAAGCCTCATGTCTTGTGGATAACTCCCATGTCTCTAGTCCTGATGCACTTAACACTCTCTAGAGCAATTGTCTGCTAACATCTCTCTTCCCTCTGTTAGACTGGGAGGTCTTTGACAGAGGGACCTTGTCATATTTTCCCTGTACCCCTAGCACCAACACCATGTCCGACTATAGGAGAAGCTCTGGAAATATTTGCATGGGTGACTGAATGACCTTCTTGCTGAGTTTTAGACTTTAATTTCTGAATGCTGGGTGGTTGTGCAGTACATACTGTATTTTTGGTATGTCCCCAACCAAACTCTTTCCAGTCTCTCTCAGAGTTCTCCATACCCAGTTTGCCATTGCCCTATCCATAAGTCATCCAAGTGCAAAACCTTGAATCTTCTCAGTCCTCAGTGTGTCATGGGAACCAAGTTTTACATGTTTTTTTCCTCTCTCAAATATCTCAGTCCTAACCTTGCTCCTTTCCTTTGTTACTACTGCTGTCCCAAATCAGGACCACATAGTGAGTGCTTAAAAGTACAGATCTTAAAGTCACATAGCCTGGGTGTAAACTGCAGGACTGCCACCCACTACCTTGAGCTGTGTGACTTTGGGGAAATGCCTTAACCACTCTGGGTATAACGTCTGCCTCCAGAGGCTGCTGTGGTGAGACTTGAGTGTGTTAGTACCTGTGTGCCCTTTGTACCATGCCTGGCACACAGGAAGTGTGCTGCTATTGGCTCCCACCACCACCACCACCACCACCACCACCATCATCACCATCATCATATCGGCATCATCTTCCCTGTGTTCTGGTCTCCTGAAGTGGCCTCTTAACTGGCTTCAGTCTCCTAGTTCACCTCGGTGTCTCCATGAACATTATCTCTCCAAGATTCATATCTAACCAGGTCACTCTGAGAAACCTTCCCATGTCTTCCCCCTCCCCCCACTACCCAGAGAATAAGTCTGAAATCTTTTGCTTTGCTATCCTCTGACTCCAACTGACACCATTTCCTGCCACCTTCCTATAGAGGTCCCCAAATATCTCCTGCGTATTTGTCGTTTTTGCTTTTGATGTTCCCACTACATGGACTGACCTTCTTCCCAGGTCACCACCTATCGGAATAGTGCTCCTCTTTCATGGTTTGGATTAGGTGTCACCTGACCTTTGCTGTCCTCAGATCACACTGCCCAGCAGGGACTGGCTCACCAGTGTCTCTCTCCAACTGAACTGTGCACTCCTCCAGGTTAGGACTGGCAGGTTCTGCTGGTCAATCCAGACTCTTCCCACCCCACCTTCCCTTTCATGATTGTGACTCTCTTTACTTGCCCTGAAGCTGAGCTGCTCTGGAGACAGGAAGCTAGCTACCTGAAGGCTAGTTTCACCTTAGTAGGTGTTTAGTTAAATAAACTGAGGTTTTTCCATTGTCTCTGCCTTTAGTTCTTTTTTCTTTGTTTTCTGGTTCAAGTTGAGGGGACGCTGTGGCAGTTAGAAACTTACGGCAAGGGTTTGCTTCCACTGGAGAGAACGGCTTCTTTCTTTGGTCAACTCTGCTGTGAATTCAGGTTGCCTTTCTCTCGTTCTCTCCATCAAGTTCCATCTGTAGGCAGCAGGCCAGACACTGGGGGAATTCTGGGATACAGGCCTTCTTATCCTCCCATTTGTTGCTCTACTTTACAGAAGGGAGCAGGCCTAAGCTGTCTCAGACTGGAAGAGCAGCACATGTGGTGTCTGTCTTCCTCCAGCATCCTGCCACCCACAGAGCAGAGAGGATCAAAGGCTTTAGCAGGAAGGAGAGGGACCAAGGTTCATCAGTGGACCCAGAAACTCCTCTTTCCCCTTCCATAACTGGGCCTGACAGAGCCCTGTCCTCCCCTAGATCTGGTGGGATGTAGGGACTGCCACTATTTGGAATTGATTTGGCATGGAAGATTTAAGGTTTAAAACAATGACATTTTTTGACAGCACAAATGTTTTTCAAGTTGAGTCTCATGCGGATCTGCCACATTATAAAATGGATATTTAAAAAGAACTGCTGAGGTTAAATTTGAGTAGGGGGCACCTACCCATACCCCTTTGAAATTCACTCCTTGCTATAATTTGTGCTTCTCTGCTGAAGGAAGCGTTCCACTGTTGTTGCCCTTGAAGTTTCCCTTTGTGAAGTCCGTTGTGGTTCACCCTCAGGCCTATGTGTTTCTGAAGATGGGGCAGGGTCCTGGGTTTGCTCATGGGATGCATTTTCATTGTATGGGCCATCTGGTTTTGTCGGGGGGTGAGTAGGATGGGATTGCTTTGACAAAGGACAGCAAGTCCTAGCAGCTTTGCCTTAGAGTTCCCTCCATATTCGCTGCTGTAACCCTGCCATCCACATGGCCTCCAGGGATATCTTCCACACCATAAATCTGGTTGTATTACTCCCTCTGTTGAGACCCTCCAGAGGCTTCCTGTTGATCACCCCACATGGCCCATAAGGCACAATGTGAACCAGCCCCTACTACTCTTCCTGTAGGCCGCCTGGAATGACATTCCTCTACTTGTCAATTGGTTAGCTTTTCTGTGTGTGCAGACTCAAATGGCACCTCCATACAGAGGCCTTCCCTGAATGGTGAAACTTGATTCCCTACCCACTGTCCCCTTCTTCCAGTTACTCTTTACAAATATTACCCTGTTGTATTGCACTATCATTGTCTAATACCTTTGTTTCCTATGTATTGTCTCTAGCACTAGAACTAAGTTTCATGAGGGCAGGAGTGTTTGTTTAGTTCCAGTGCTCAGAATAGTAGGTGGCATGTGGTGGATGCTCAGTACATACTAAAATTGGAATGAATGAATGAATGAATGAATGGAGTTTGGGAGAGGCTCAGAGCAGTGGGTCTCACCTGTTGTGGGTCTCATGCTTTGGGGTTCTGGGGACCACCTGGGAGAGGATGTGTGATGCCAGTATTTTGGGCCCAGGCTAGGATGACTGGAATTCTGTAAGGCCCAGTCAGCTTCTTTGCTTCTCAGGCAGTGTCAGGACACTCAGACCTAACCATTTTGTCCCTTGCTGGCCTGAAAGGCTGAGAAACAAACAGAAAGCAGTGCTGCTCTGCCATTCCTTTCAGAGAGGAAGCAGGCAGTCCAGGCTCTCTCAACCCCGACAGGACTTGCTGTTCTGCTCCGGCCTGAAATTGATTTCCTAAGGCCTTGCCTTGAACCTGGCCCTGTGAACACAAGGAGGTATCTAAGCCAGGCTTCCCCTGACGTGTGGCAAGGAGAGTGATGCATCTGCTGGCCTGGAAGCCACCCACTTTTCCCCCACCTCTTCTCTGAAAGCACGCAGTGGCAGTTGGGCTTCATCTTTGTTTTATGAGTCACTGGTGATTAACCCGTCATAAATTGTTACTTCCTATAGTTTCAGAATACCTTTATCTTCTGTGGAGTCCTGAACGGATTTGATGCAGGATCAGTTAACACATTGTGGTGTCGAAATCTGTCATTGTGCCCATATAAGGCAAACTCCTCAGGTTACTTCTTACCTTGGCAGAATCACAGGAATGTCAAGGTAACCAGGACACCTCAGCATAGCTCTGATTCTCTCTGGGTCACATGACTTCCCCTCCCTCTCCCATGACTCACCCTGCAGTTCAGCACTAAGCCTGCTGAGCTGGTGGTGGATGGAATTGGCTAAAGCCTCCTGGATGGCGCTTGGTTTTATGTCTTCCACAGAGTGGATCAAATGAGAGAAACTATGTGAGGTACCTCACATGGGGCCTGACAGGGTGAAAAACAGAAATGGAAAGCAACCTTGGCCAGACTTGAGGTCAGTTAGGAGATACTGTGGGTCCCAGCTCTGACACCTACCTGCTGTGTGACCATGGGCAGATCGCTTCAACGTTCAGAGCCTTGTCTGTAAAATGTAGAGCGCTCAGAGCAAATCCTGGTACACAGAAAGTGCTCAATAAATGTGAGTCATTTGTACAATTTTATTAGGATAAGACCTATACCCCACCCATTTAAGGCCCAGCCCTTTAGTAGCTTTAATGGTGCATATTGAGCTGGTAGGCTGAGTTTCTTCTTCGAAAACAAACCACACCTTCATGATGGCATCCCATTATACCCCATGCCCCCACCCCCCAGATACATAGAGCCAGACACTCCTTTGTTGTTACAGACCCAGGAGTCAGATCTGTCCCTGAAAGTGGCAGGGGCCCCGTTCTCCTCTGACATCACATTGTTCTTGGAGACAGCCGCCCCTTATGACTGCTGTATGGTTTGACCAGGCCTTAGTACCAGCCCCAGGAAGGCCTGTAGGTGGGACAGCCAGGGTGAGAGTCTAGCCTTGTCACTCTGCCAGGGCAAACGGTTTCACCGTTTTTAATGGAGCAATTATGAGTCAGAGGTTTCAGTCTCTCTGTACTGGTTCCTCCCAATCCTATAATTACCCTTTGTCTATAGAATCTTATTTTTGGTTTTTCTTTTTAAAAATCCTCCCAAAATACTGTTATATTGTCCCTCTCATGTGACCAAGGGGTCTAAGAGTACTATGACAAAGGGAAAAAAGAGATCCCAAATCCAGAATGATTTCTTAAACCACGAAGACTGTGCCCCTAACACCATCCCAGTTCCATGCCAGGAAGTAGAGCCAGTGCCTGCTTAACGAGGCTGAGGGTAACAGTACATAACTCTGAATACCACCAGTTACTTCTTGGCGAACTCCAGATTTGAAGCCAGGAATTTCTGGTTTGAGGCACCTCCCAGATTGATGGGTTCATTCACTCCTCATCCAGTACTCACTGAGCCCCTACTTGCTGCCAGCCCTGAAGAGGAGCTGCATTGAGTCTGGGCAAAGGGCAGGCAGGCTGACAAGCACCCAGCATCTCTGTGTGGCCCCTGCCAGTGCTGGTCCACTCAGAGATGAGAGGAATTGATCATGCAGATAAATGCCCTATATTCTCTCGGCCTCCAAACTCACCCTGCTTCTCAAAGGGATCTTCTTACACCCAGACTCTGAGAGTATATATGAAACAAGGGCATGTCTGTGAGCGCTGCCCCAGGCTCCAGTTTCCCCCGGTGTGTCTAGAGCACAGATTTCCAGACCAGCCCACTCCATCCTAGCATGGCGCCCACCTCCAGACACCCCTCCTTGCTTTCATTGGAGCAGGAGAAGGCTTCTAACCTGACAGGTGGACCGTTGAATCAGAATGTCCCCAAACAGGAACAAGATCAGCAAGGAGGAGTTTCTGTCAAAGGTGAAACCTGCACCACTGTCAGAGCTCACTCCTGAGCCTGGCATCATTATCCTTCCATCAACACGGCCCAATTTATGGATCTTGAAAATTCCAGCAGAAAGCTACCTGTCTTCTAGAAGGTGATTAGAGGGAGCAATGGGAGTATTTTGTCTGCCTCCAGATGCCCCTGGCCTGCAAGTATTCTTTGCACCTCTCAGTTTTGTTGAGGACTTCCCAAGGTGGCCCTAGTAGCTCAGGGCAGAAGTAGTACTTGCCTGAAGTGTCCCATCACTGCCTCTTCTTTTTCCTCCTCAAATGCCAGATGCCTGTTATTGGACGAGTTAGTCCATGGGCAGGTTTGTCCAGGTTAAAATGTTAATTCTATAGACTGGACCTTTTTAGGCACCTGTTCAGATTCCAAGCCACACACTCTCAAGGCCAGAATTGGCTCACTTGGGTATCTATCTTTTTGAAGGATCAGAGTTTAAACCAGACGATCTTTAATTTCCCTTTCCACCCTGAAACGTGAGCTCAGCTGTAAGCTATTGAAAGTAAATGGGGTTTTTGTAGCTCAGACTGCTTGTTCTCCAGGTGAAGGGCCCCTGTGCCCGATTGTTTCACAGCAAAATGCCAGATGGGGCCAGAGGAGGCGGAGTGCAGATCCTCAGCCTCTGCTGCTGCCCTAATTTAAAAACTGCCTTTTGGGAGTGGAAGTTTTCTCTTTTAAAGGTAGTTATTTCAAGGTAGGCCTCACCCATCTCCTCTTCCTGCTGAAAAGCTCTCCTTTGAGAGCTGAGCACTGCCTTCTCTTTCTACCCTGTGGGCCCCACCTGCCTTTGGTTCAGACTCATATCTCTCTGTGGACTCTGTGTAGGTGGTGGGGGCAGGCTCTTCCTCCTTGGGGAGGATCCAGTTCTGTGGTATGTAATCTCAGTAGCTTTGGGTTGGATAGTTGGTTGAGACAAGCTGAGACCAGGGCACCTCCCTGTCCCGGGCTCCCTATCGCTTGCTTCTTTAGGGTTTCTTTTAGCTCTAAGGGTCCAGTTCATTCTAACAAATAACAGTGTCAAGGGCTCCCTGGTTCTACCTGGGCCTAGATCCCTCATTTGTAGAATGAGGGGGTCCAATTAGAGTGGTGGTTCTCAACTCTGGCCACATGTTAAACTCACTTGGTAAGTTTTGTAAAATACTATTCAGGATCCACCTTAAGGAAATCTGATTCACTTGACCTGGGGTGAAGTTCAGGCATTTTTTAAGAAATCACGAGGTTTCATACATTTATTGTCAATTAATTTTCAATATGAATGAAAAGCATATTCAATGGGGAAAGAGTAGTCTTTTCAGTAAGTAGTGATGAGAGAGTCAGATATCCACATGCAGAGAGAATGGAGTTGGACCCCTAATTCACATCACATACAAAAAACTCCAACTGGATCAAAGACCTAAATGTGAGAGCTAAAACCATAACATTTAGAAGAAAACATAGGCTTAAGTCTTCACTATCTTGGATTAGGTGATGGCTTCTTAGATAGGACACCAAAAGCATAAGCAACCAAAGGAAAACAATTAAATTAAAAACATTTTGCTTCAGCCCTGGCTGCTGTGGCTCAGTGGATTGAGTGCCAGCCTGCAAACCAAAAAATTGCCGGTTTGATTTCCTGGTCAGGGCACATGGCTGGGTTGCGGGCCAGGTCCCCAGTGGGGTGTGCGTGAGATGTGACCAAATGATGTTTCTCTCCCCACTCCCTTCCCTTCCCTAAAAATAAATAAAATCTTTATTTTTTATTTTTTTTGTTTCAAAGGACACTTAAAGTGAAAAGACAACCCTCAAAATTGGAGAGCATACTTGCAAATCATATAGCTGATAATGGTCTGGTGTCTGTAAGGAATTCTATAATGCAATAATGAAAAGATAAATAACCCAGTAAGACAAAATGGACAAAGGACTAGAATTTTCTAAAGAAGATATACAATTCAAATAAGAATATGAAAAGATGTTCAACATCCTTAGTCAATTAGGGAAAAACAAATCAGAACCACAGTGAGATACCATTCATGCCTACTAGGATGAGTATAATCAAAAAGTTAGATAATAAAAGGTGTTGGTGAGGATTTGGAGAAATTAGAGCACTTATACATTTCTGATGGCAGTGTAAAATGGTGCAGTCTCTTTGGCAAACATTCCAGTAGTTCTTCAAATGATTAAAACAGAGTTCCTATATGACCTGCAATTCCACTCCTAGGCATAGACTCAAGAGAACCAGAAACACATGGCCACACAAAAACTTGTATGTGAATGTTTGTAGCAGCATTATTCAATATTATAGCAAAGGTAGATTAGTCCAAATGTTTAACTTATGAATGGATAAAATGGTGCATCCATACAATGGAATATTATTCATACAAAATGAAATGAGGTACTGGCACATGCTACAATGTGGATGAACCTTGGGTACATGCTGAATGAAAGAAGCCAGTCACAAAGGCCATAGACTATATGATTTCATTTCTATGAAATGTCCAGAATAGGCAAATTCATAGAGACAAAATAGATTATTGGTTGCCTGCTGTTGGGAAGGAGGGGAAATGGGGATTGACTGCTAACAGTTTTGGGGTGATGAAGATGATGTGGAACTAGATAGTGAGATAGTTGTACAACCTCACAATTATACTGAAACTCAGTGATTTTTATACTTTAAAGGGGTTTTATGGTATGTGAATTACAACTATAAAAAATACTGATTTTTTTCTTGATTGGAAGGATCTCTGGAGCAAGAAGAACTGGGTCTGATAATGATATTCCTTTACTTATTTGGTGGTCGGGTGGTCAGCCTGGAGGACAGGAGGTTTGAGGAAAGATCACTGTTCGTCAGCCACCAGGGTGCACCAGCAACTTGTCGAATCCTAGGAGGGTCTGGCTTCACCAGCTGCAGTGCTAATATTGAGGATGGCACCTTCCTGACCAGGAATAATATAGTAATGAATACAGTATCCACTGTTTACTTACTGTCTGCTAGGCTGCCTATACAGCGCTTTCTCTGTATTATCTGATTGATTGCTTACATGGTGTCCTTATTTTACAAAGGAGGAAACTAGTAAGCTTAGTTAGGTGATACTTGTTTTCTGAGACCACACACAGTAAGTGATGAAGTAAGGATTTGAACTAAACATTTGTTAAGATCCAACAGCCCTTGCTGTGGAGCACTATGTCACATTATTCTCTCCTCAGACTGCCTCCTTCTAGCCCACCCACTGCTACCCACTGTCTAGGCCTAGCCCTTGAACCAGGGTATCTGCAAAGTCCAGTGTCCTTGGTACTTAAGTGAATGGGGTTCTGAGGGCTCCTTTTCCACTGGAGTGGCAAGTCAAGAGCAGTGTCTTCCCTGGCTTGTTTTGGGGATAGCTGTAGCTCCAGGATTATTTTTGTAAACTGAAAGCAAGCAGTTTTATCTATAAGTAGGGACCCTCACCAGAACAAAATGGGATTAGAAATCATGAGGTCGTAAATGAGTGGACATGAGAAGCCCCAACACCATTTCCATTTATGTTAGAATATACTGAGTACCTCCTGTGTGCAACTCACTGGGGTCCGGCAATGAAAAGGACCCCGCTGTCATGGAGCTTACATTAGACTTGGGAAGGAGACTGCTTATGGGCAAAGCACATCATGTCTGATAGTAATAAATACAGAGTAAAGTGATTGCATGGTGGCGATAGTAAGGTCAGGGAAAACCACCTGGGATGATGTTGTCTGGGGGAAGTCTTTGAATGATAAGAAAGAACCAGCCCTGTAGAGAGAGCCGGAAGAAAGTCTTAGACCAGTGTTCCTCATTAGTAAGGCACTACGCTCCCAAATCAGTCCATCACGGTAACGGCATGCACACTTTCTGGTGCCTGGGCTGAGGCGGGAACATTGGCTATAGGGCGGGGGCAGGAGAGGAGAGGGTTGCTTTTTGGATGGACACGCAGGACCTTTGGAATGCTCACTACTCCACTTGGTATTTATACCTCTCCAACTGGGAAGTCAGATTTTTCACGTAGGCTGAGAAAACTCCGAATAAGGCAACGTGAGGCCAACACGAAAGAAGCATTCCATATTCCCTGTAATTGCTTTCAAATTAGCCTAAGTCGTCATGGGACAGGCACACACAGCATGCCTGCTCTGCCCCTGGCTGGATACAGAGTTGAGTCCTGAATATGCAGCGCATTACGTCCCCACGTGCAGTGCCCGTGCTGGAGGGGCTGGCTGAGTCTGCTCAGTTTGGTTGCAGCACCCACCTACATTGTGGCCATGTCCTCATGACTAGTTCGTTTTCTTTCTCTCAACCTGGTGCCTGGTTTTTTTCTCCTTCAGATCTGGTAAAGGCAATAGATCTTCAGAACAAGGGCTCGCATGTATCATCTGAGGACCATTCCAGAGGATTCACAGATACTCTGGACAGATCCATGCACATATGACCAGGGCAGTCACCTTTTTGCCTAGGCTTCTGGTAACCCAAATTCCAGAAAGCTTTGGCTGTGGGTCCTCAAAGCGCTTTTACAGCTGGGGATGAATCCCAGGGCCAGGGGAGCAGCCTCCGCTTTCAGGAACTGAAATACTTCCACTGGGGCCAGGCCTTGCCTGAGACCTGGCAATAGCCTGGCAGTAGCCTGGCAGATGGGCCATAAGAAGGAATAAATACCAGGAATAAATAGCTCTCCCTCTCCTCTGTCCAAGCCTCAAACACCCTTTTTGAGGACCCGTGGAAGCAGGAGCTATAGGCAGCATCAGAGGCCACAGCAGGCAAGGTGGGAGTTCAGGAGGTGGGACGGTGCCCTCCCCCTCAAAACAGCCGATTCCCCGGCAGAGTGGCAGACCCAGCATGGTATTGCAGAGATGAGGTTTGGAAACTAGTGCTCCAGGGGTCCTGTCTTGCCTTGGTGTGCCATGAGGGAGTGTGCTGTATCCAGGTCCAGTCAGCTTGGGCCTGGGGCAGCAATTGACCTGTGAACTGCTGTTAAAAAGGTTCATGGCTTACATAGTGGAAGGCAGGGTATGCAGTGCGGAGTCAACGGAACCCACATGTGAGTCCCTGCCAGGCGGGCAGGAGTAGTGTGGGCTCTGACTACTGGTCCCAGAGCTCTCCTTTGATAGTAATCAAAGCCAGTGAGCTCACCTAAGCCTGGGGACTTGGAGTGGGTGGGGCATGTTTCTAGGCCCAAATTGACTTTGTAAGAGACTCCCTTTATTCTGGGCTTAGTGGAATTCCAGCTTCCACCAGACATTTCCCTCCATACCATCCCCTTCAGTACTAGGAACATGTTGTGTAGCAGGAAGTTGCTGGGAAGAAAAGCTTTTGAACTGGGTTATCTGCATCCCACCAGGATCCTCCTTGCACTTCCCATCCCTCTGCCCACTGGAACACCACTGGGTTGCCAGTGTCTTTCAAATGTTTATTGAAAGTTTATTTCTTAACTTTCCTTACGTTTATCTTCTATTCTGTGACTGCTCCAGCATAGAAAGAGTTTACCTCTTTGGGTTAGCGAGGGAGTCATCGATGAATGGCTCATTAAAGCCCGCTGCTGCCACATTCCTGGCTGCTTACATCACCTCCTGAACAATATCCATCATTCATTTACCCAGCCACCCACATCCTGGAAGCTGGGAGGGGTCCCTGTGACACAGGAAGGACTTTATAACCAGCCATGCCAGCCCTCCTTTCCCTCCCCCTACAGAGTGACAAAGCAGAAACAGCTCTGGGGCCCCTCTGAAGCTCGCTTTCCTGGGTGCACCACAGGGCCTCAGCGCAGGGAGTGGTGACAGTGGATACCAAATGAACCAACAAGCTCTCCTTTCTTATACTCTTTCTTCTCCCCCATTCATACCCTGTGCTGTTTTAGCATCTGGAGAAGAATCTAACAGGTTGCCAGTGTGCAGAGGCAAGTTTGGGAGGCTCTTTGTGGTTTTGTTCACATGTGTTCTCAAAGATGAGTCCACATCCTTCCTTCCTCCCTAGATAGGTCAAGGGCTGGGTACCAAACTCCCTTCACAAGATGACAGGAACAGACTGGGAGCAGTAGGGCCACCATTGCCATTGAGTCCGCCTCACGCACTGGACCCAGGCCACCCTTAAAGAAGCAGGCCAGGTTTTGGAGGCACAGCCCTGCCTCCCTTCCTGTATGTCTGGATCTGTGAGCTCGCGTCCAGCTCGGGTACTGAGGTAGGGCTGGAGCTCTTGCTGACTCGATTTTGCTGGCTCTGCTTTGCCCAGCTGGTACCTGGCATTCCACCGAAAACACCATGGAATGAGTGACTGCTCCACATTTGTACTGATTAGCTGTGTGGCCCTAGACATATCACTTAACCTCTCCCTGCCTCAATTTCCTCGTCTTAAAATGGAGATATTGTCTCACGTGATTGTGGGGTTAGAGGTTTTAAAGGGTTACTGTGTATAAATGGGAAGAAACAGCAATTAGCAGTTATCACATAGTTACCTTTAGCATGCTCTCCCACATCAGAATGTAAATTCTGAGTCTGTTTTTTGCTTCCTCCGTAGCAATTACCTAATAGGGGTTCCAAGTCAGGATTTGTCAGCCAGGTGAATGAATGCATCAAGTGCCTCTTAAGTGAGGCACTGGGGACATGGCCACCGTTCAGTCAGGATAGCTCCTGGAAAGTGAGCCTTGACCAAAAAAAAAAACAAAACAGATAAATTCAATGCTTTTTTTTTTTTTTTTTAAGATTTTATTTATTTACCTTTATTTTTTATTTTTTTTTTTAAGATTTTATTTATCTTTAGAGGGGAAGGGAAGGAGAGAGGGAGAGAAATATCAACGTATGGTTGCCTCTTGTGTGCCCCCTGCTGGGAACGGCCTGCAACCCAGGCATGTGCCCTGAGTGGGAATGGAACCATGATCCTTTGGTTTGCAGGCCTGCACTTAATCCACTGAGCTACACCAGCCAGGGTGAATTCAGTGCTTTTGACTTTCCCTCCTCCCAACAGATGCCGTTACCTTGGGGCCCTCCCAAATGAAATTGACATCTTGAGCTGACATTTCCAACATGGCTCCTCTGCCTTCCTCCTGCCACGTTTCTCTTGGAGCGCCCTACCCTCTTTCCTGGTCGTCCCACATTGACCCTTGGACCCTTCAGCTCAGTCCCCTTGTAAGCAGCAGCAGCAGCAGCAGTGTGACCTTTTAAAGGCCCCTGAGGTTGCCTGTGCCTGTCTCCCAGCACATCTCATTTCCCTCTCTCCTTAATCTCTCCAACTTGCTGCTTGCGCATGTTGTTCCCATCGTGTGGAAAGTCTCCCTTGTTTTCATATTATCTCATTCTCAGTCCAGTCAGAGTTGGAGAATCACCTCTGTAAGGGAACTTCCTGTGTCTGCCTTGTCTCTAGTTGTCCCCCAGCACATGGAACCCTCTCTTTAGCTCTGTCTCTTTCTGGGGGTGGGAGGACGGAGGGCAGGTGCAGCATAACACCTCAGAGCATGGCCTCTGGAGTCCAGTGCCTGGCTTACATCCAGCTCTGGAACTTTCCAGGTATGTGACTACCTGTGGACAAGTCATATCACCTTTCAGACCCTTGGTTTCCTCATTTGTAAAATGGGACAATAATAGCACTGATCTCAGAAGATAGTTCTGAGGATGAGAGAAGTTAGTATGTGGCAAAGTGCCTAGAACAGTGCTCAGCACATAGCTCTGTGGAAGCATTTGCTACAGTTGTCATGGTGAACACTCTCCCTCATCAGACTGGGAGCTTCATGGAGCAGTCTGTGTCCGCTTTGGCTTACTGTGTACTTGGCACAGGGCCTGGCCCTGGGTTGACACTCAGCAAATGCTTGTCAAGAGAATGGATATGTACCAACCCCATGGTGGCCTAGGGGCATTGGGAGCAGGTGGGACCTGTCTGGCAGTCAGACTGAGAATTTTTCGTAGTGGAGGGGGTTGCAGTGGGCGCACAGGCCTCCATCTATAGAAGCTACCACTCCACACTGCCTGCCCCACACATTTTAGTCTAAACCAGGTGGGGAGAGAAGTGTATAAGCAAAATGTTATTTTTATAACCAAGTAGAAAGAGCTATGAATTTTTAATGTCCCATTCGAATTTCAGCTCCTATTCATGAGTCACACTGCGTGAAGTAGCCATCTGCAGTTCCCTGAGGATGATCTCATGAGGTCTTCATTTCCTTGCCCAGAGCTCAGGGCTCCATGAGTCTCTAGACACCCATCATCTTTTAGGAGGACAAAACATGGAGTGAGGGTGGGGGGTCTGTCGGTGGAATTCCCATTTTGTGTCTGTCAGGTTCAGGAGGCAGTTCTTCCTCCTTAGCACCTAGGCCAGGTGAGTGGATATTCTCCCCAAGCACCTGCTCAGTGTGTTCTGCTTGGAACTTGGCCTGCTTCTAGCCGGAGTTACCACTACATGTAGGTATTCCTGCATGGCAGAGTTACCACTTAATTTAAAAATAGATCATTCTTGACATGTATAACACAGCCAGGCACAGTCGTAAATGGCTTACTTGCATTATTTTGTCTAATCTTCATTTAAGTGAAGAGATTATTGTCTTTGTTTCATCAACAAGGGAGCCGAGTCTTATTGCTTGCCCAAGGTTGTCCATTGGCAGGTTGCCTCAATAGCAGAGGCAAGATTTGAACCAGGTCTGTGTGAGCCTCAAGCCAGAGCTCTTGTTTACTGCTCAGTGAAGATGAGCAAAGTGCAGAGATGCAGTGTGTGTGGAGGGTGACCTTGTGAGGACAGGTGGTCTGATCCCAGCAAGGTGAGGTTTGTTCAGAGCCTCCACAGGTTGGAATACAGACGGTCTTGAGAAGGTCTCCTGCAGTTTCATTTTCATTCCAAACCATGGGGGTGCGACAAGGGCCTTTGCAGAGAGGGAAGCAACAGCATGGGTGTGTACATGTGTGCATGCACACAGTTCATCTAGTGTTTTATGCTGGCACCTTGTCAAAGGCTTTAAAGCATCCTCTCCCCATTCAACCCTTACAGAAACTACAGGAGGTAGATTTTGATAAGTTTAGCCTATAGAGAAGGGAACTTGGGTGCAATAGATCAAGTCATTTGGTTGGAAACACAGAACAAGTAAGCTGAGGAGCTTGCATTCAGACCCAGACCTGTGCTCCTTCAAAGCATGCAGGTATAATGCAGGCAGGCTGAGGCAGAAGTGGTGTCGTTTAGACACATGTCCAGCCCTGCTTGCAGACCGGCTTCCTAGATGTCAGACCACCAGCAGCAGCAGAACATCTTGGGGGCTTGCCCTCTGGGAACTGATCTCTTGCATCCTCAGCTGTGGGATGTGATTGGCCACTTCATTGCCCAACAGTATCTTTCAGGCACAAGCAAAAGCAGAGGCTCAGCATCCCCTGCCGCTTCCTGCTTTCCAGGGTAGCTGAGTTCCATACCTACTCGCTGCACACCACTGAGACCAGCTGTGCTTTGGGCATTATAAAGACATGTGAGATATGAGAGGTAATTCCTGCCCATGTGCATGGAACCTCCAGTATGATCCAGAACGGCTGGAGGAGGCTGTCAGAGAGATGCTGAGGGTGAGGCTGAGTGCCCAGTGCCAGCGAGGGCTGGCAGGGCACAGAGAAAGCACTCTGTGGAGGAGGCAGGCAGGATTTCAGGAGAGGAGATTTGGGAGGCATGGACATCTTGAGAACTGCTGTTGATTGAGCACCTGTCATGTGTTCTGCAGGCATTGTTACCTTGTGTCCTCACACCGGCCATGACCCCAGTGCCAACTTCATCGCCACATTTTTACAAATGAGGAAGTGAGTGTTAGGAAGGTTGGCTAATTTGCCCACATGAGTGGTGTAACCAGCATTCTAGCCCTGGTTTGTCTGAATTCAGAGGTGTATAGCGGGAGTGTGGGAAATAAGGTAGGAAAGGCAAATCTGTATGTTTCCTTAATGAGAACCTGCTTGGTGGCCAGAGCACAAGGTAGAGCTCATGGTTGTGGGAGGGAGGAGACTGCATAATTGTTAAGAGACCAGAGAGGTCAGTGCTGTGATGCGGTGATCTGCACAGAGGAGACTTCCAGGTCAGATCAGGTCAGGGCAAGCAAGCTGGTGCAGGCCTCCTGGAGAAGCTGCCCTTCGAGCCAATTTGACGGAGGGGCAGGGGCTGGCTAAGGCAAGGCAGAAGCAAGGCAATGGGAACTGCCTCACGCAGGAAGGGGGTCTCTGTCTCCTAGGCTGAGGAACTCCTCATGTTGTCAAGAGGCAGATTGGGGGGGGGGGCCTGGGCTGCTGACAGTCCATCTCATCATGTCCCATGTGCCCCCGCCACCCTCTGCTTGGTTTTAGAAGGAAACCTCTTGTAGTGCAGCATGTTAATGAGGCAGCTTCTCTGTCCGGGAAGGACCCTGCATTGAGTCTCTGAATGATCAGGACTGGTGGCACTCATCAAAACTCATGGTGCTCAGCCAGAGGCTCCTTGGAAGCTCCTTACCCCAACATGGCTTCTGCCTGTGCCTGGGCACAAGCATGCTCTTGCACATTCTTAGTTGTCTGCCCATGTGTACAATAACCCCTGCAGAATGAGGGGGGTAGGGGCTCCCATGAGAAACAGACATGGGGCTTTTTCTAGACCCCGTTGTGGGAGGCTGAGTGGGCCAGTTTCCCCAGAAGGATTCTGGACATGTCCACCTTAACTGATGTGATGTGTTTCCCTGTCACTGATATCTGGTTACATGCCCCAGCCAGCAGGGGGCTGACTAGTCACCACTAGAAGGCCAAGTGCCCTGTACTTGGGTGTTCTGTGTTCAGGTTTGGGATTTGGGCTTCTTGTCTGTGGCTCTCTCTGCCTGAAAACGTCCTTTCACCTTCAGCATCCTCATGCTCAGCGGTCCTCAGAAACAGTTGCCTGACCCTGCGGGGGCAGGTGGCTGCTTCCCACTTGCCTTGCAGCCCCCTTGAGCTACACTGATTGGAAGGGCAGGGTGAGGCATGTTCCTCAGGGAGCAGAGGACATGTGGCTGATACGGAAACAAACTGTGGGGATGTGCACAGGGCTAGAGGGTCTGTGCTCCTGGCCTGCTGTTGGGCCACCCAAAGCTTCCAGGTAGACTGCTTGAAGAAACCTTAAATTTACAGGAGGTTTTTCTTGTGCAACTGCTCTCCTGTCCCAGGACATCTTTGTGCCATAGATGGGGAAATTGCTGCACAGCCTTCTGCCTGAGGGGTGGCTGGGTGGGGGCCATGCTGGCTGGGACTGTGGTCTGGTCAGCCCTCTGGGTAACTGAGGGCTGACTGTGTCTGTCCAAAAGAATGTAAGCTCTGTGGAAGCAGGCCTCCTGCCTCTTGTTTTCATGCTCGGGCCTGGCTCTCGGTCACATAGGTTTGCGTGACTGAGCGAGCAGACTGTAGGCGGTGGCGCCTCTCTTCGTTCTATGTCCCAGGCTCCATCAAGGTGCTACAGAGAGGGCAGTTGCTCCAGGGTGTCAGACTGTGGTTCCTGTCTGCGCTCTGCCACTTTTCACCTGGGTGGTTGTACAGTGGATCTGTTAACTGTCCTGAGCCTCAGTTTCCTCAGATCAACCTGTCTGGGTCGTTGTAAAGATTAGAAACAATGTATAGAAAGGGTAGAGCCCAGAGCTGGGCCCCATGGTGGCTGTGTTGTCCTGGGGTCGGGGCTGTGGCCCAGCCCTTTTGCGAGAAGCCGCAATAGCCACACTGACCCTCCCAACTACTCTCTACTCTGCTCCCTCAGACCTTCACAGCCTGGTGCAACTCCCACCTGCGGAAAGCTGGCACGCAGATCGAGAACATCGACGAGGACTTCCGAGATGGGCTCAAGCTCATGCTCCTCCTGGAGGTCATCTCAGGTGAGGCTCCTCTCCTACGATGTGCCGCCCACACCTGAAACAGGTGCCCTGTCACAGCAGGCCCCTGAGACATGGCTCACCCCATCTGTCCCGTTGCTGCTAGGAAGAGTGAGACCTGTACAGCTGCAGTAGCAGTGTGTCTGCTCATGGGCTTGTTGGGGTGGTCCCAGAGTGCTGTGGGGGCCTCTTCTGGAGAGCCGTGGGGACCACCCTTCAGCTTTCCTCCCTTCTTTCTTAGGGGAGCGGTTACCTAAGCCAGAGCGGGGCAAGATGAGAGTGCACAAAATCAACAATGTGAACAAAGCACTGGACTTCATCGCCAGTAAAGGAGTCAAGCTGGTCTCCATTGGGGCAGAAGGTAAGCTTGGATGGGGCAGCTCAATTTGTAACCTGCAAGCTCTGAGGCCCAACCTCTGCCTTCTGAACAGAAGTTGTGTTAGTGGCAGAGCGCTTGGGATGCTTAAAGCAGTGACCAGTGTGATCTCCTTATTGTAACACTGGGCCCACAAGTTCCCTCTCCCCTCCATCCACAGAATAATCCAGTTCAAGACTGGGGAATCCAGCACCCCGATCACACGGGGCGCACTTCTTCTGTAGGGGGTAGGAGTGGCTTTACTTGGACCCTGGACACCGGCATTTGCCGTCCTTGTGCTGGGCCTGAGAGACACTGACAGACACGTGACATGGTGTCTCTCTGTGCCAGGAGGGGATGCAGAGGGGAGAAGGGCATGCGAGGCCCAGTGTCAGGGCTTTGGGGCAGGGAGTGTGAGTCCAAAGGTCGGTGATCAGACTTTGCTGGCTACACTGCCTGGGAGAGTTTGGCCTCTGGCTGGATACCCAGAATCCTTCTGTGCCCAGTGGGGTTACTCAGGACTGTGAGCCTCTACTCCAAGCCTTCCCACTAGAGCAACAGCGTGCGGTCACTCCAGCAGTGGGTTCTTGTCTTGTGGCCACAGGTGCTTTTGGAGACTAGGTGAGGACTGATGGAGCCCAGCAGCTCCTCGTCAGCCTGGGCCACAGTTCTGCTCATTAGTCAGAGCAGTGTTTCCTACACCCGACATCCATGATGTCCCAGCTTTTAGAAAAACAAAGAAAACTAATTGCCATTAATGACAGGGCTCTGAGAGTTTGGCCAAGACTCCAGGCCAGAATGCCTGCACATAGTTCCAAGGCTCCTGGCCTCCCACCACCCCAGGACCTTTCCCGAGAGGGATGCCAAGACTCAAATGCCACAGTCAAGGTAGTTGGTGTTTGTTTAAAAAAAAATATATCAAAGCCCCAAAACTCAATCAAGGCCTGAGATTTTCTGTCCTTGCACGGATCTTTCCCCCTGGCTGCTCTCCAGCCTTCCGCTTCTCACAGCTGCATTTCTTATGCTCAAATGCTAGTCTGTAAATACAGAAGGGGTTAGAGGAAAGACCCATGGTGGTCATCATTTTCATTTTGGAGAACAATGAAAAACTCCCATCAGTTTTCATTTGGAGAAAAACCCAGGCTATTTGGAGAAAAACTCAGGCTAAAAATGCTTTCTGTTCATACCCTAATTGGTTCCCTCCCAATCCTGTGACCACTGGGCCTTGGGATAAAGCTGGAAGGCAGCCTGCTGGAGACATTCTGAGGGCTCTGGAATACCTGAGAAACCTAGCCCCATCCTGCCCCCATTTCTCTGTTCCTCCACAGGATTTAGGGAGTTGTTGGAACATTGCTTCCTTGAGGAGGGAGTGTTATGAGAGGGGGCAAGTTGGAGGCATAGCTCCAGGTTTGAGAAGCAGCTGGGGGATGTAGAATGAGAGAAGCCGTCTTCTCCCCATAGGAATTCTAATTCCTCTGTGACCAGCTTTCCCATGTAACCAGCTGGGAGAATAGAGTTGTGGCCTCTTTTCCAGATTGTCTGGGTATCTGGCACTTGGGAGGAACACACCTTATGTTTTCTAAATGAATAATGCTTTTCTCCACACTGGGAAGGTTCTGCCTGGTTTCTAGTCTGGGGTTTTGGGCCCTGGGAAAGGGCCTGCAGACACTGTGTTCTTCCTCTGCCTCCAGGCAGCAGGCTGTTTTCTTACCCTGAAACTAAAGCCAAAAGCCATCAGGCCCTTCATCCATCAGCCCATGGCTTCCCTTGGGGAGCTTAGGTGTGTCCCTGGGGAAGGCTGGGCTCCATCCTCTGGGTGACCACTATACCTCCTTTTCAATTGAAGCCCTCCCTAGAGTTTTCCATTGTTGAGGATCATGTGCAAGGTCTCTTAAAGAAAGTGTCCTACTCTTCTCCCCACCCTTTTTCCTTGCATTTTGTGTGCTGAGGTGTGTGGGGGTAGAGGACATTTGAAGGACTGCCAAAGGCCCTCGGGCTGACAGGCTCCTTCTGGATGAGGCTACTTGTAAGTCTATCACCCAGCAGTAGACATATGGTGACCTGAGTGTTACAGAGATAGCTTTTCTCTAAGTTGCTGAAGCTAAAGAATGTTGTGGTCCCAAGCCTCTCCCAGAAGTTCTAGAGTTGTTTTTCGAGCCTTGTGTCTCTCCTCTCCCCTGCCTTCAACAACATCATACCTTTCTCAAGGTACTGAGGATGGAGTGTTCATGAAGGCAGACAGTGAACAAGTAAACCAGCCAACAAATACAGTTGGCCATCTGCGTGTGAGGAGAAGAGCAGAGTGCTGGGGAGAGAGGCCCTGGAAGGGGTGCAGGGAGTACCTTTAGACTTGTGGTCAGGGGAGCCATTTTGGACAGGGAACATAGAAGCAGAGATTGACAGGATGGGAAGGACCAGCCATCTGAGGAAGGGCTTGAGAGACGCATTTTGTTGGTAGACAGAAGGTATGAACTTCTTACAGCAAGAAAGAGCCTGGCTTGCCAAAAGGACACAGCTAAGAAGTACCAGGGAGAGGCAGGGACCAGGTCACCCGGGACAGGCCTTAGAAGCTGGACTCCAGAGCATGGGCTTCTTTTTCAGCGTAGTGGGGCTCTGAGTAGTTGAGTGACACAAATCTGATGCACCTTTTAAAGGCACCACTCTAGTCCTGGCCAGGTGTCTCAGTTGGTTTGAACCTTATCCCATATGCTAAAAGGTTGTGGGTTCGATTCCCAGTCAGGGCACATACCTAGGTTGCAGATGATTTCTTTCTCACATCGCTGTTTTTCTTTCTCTTCCTCTCTCTTTCAAATCAATAAATATTCTTTGGGTAAGGATTTAGAAATAAATAAATAAAAATAAAGGGACCACCCTAGCAGCTGTGTGGAGACGAATTACAGGGGCTGGTGTAGGAGGCAATGTGCTGAGTTCTGCAGGAAACAGCAGCGGCTTGGATGAAGGTGGCAGCAGGAGGATTGTGAGGGAAGTGGGCAGCACGCACCCATTAGTGGGACAACATGCCCATAAAGGTGTGGTGGAGGTTCAGCAGGGGGTTGTGACCAAGCCTTAGGGAGGAGCAGTCATTTGAGCTGGATCGAGAATGAGCTTGCCAGGTGGGAAGAGGTTTGTGAGGCCAAGGATACATGTGTACGGAGGCTTTTGAGACAGTGCTTCCCAGAGCATTCAGTGGACATCTCCTAGTGAGGGTGGCAGAGGGCAGGTCTGGGTGGCTCTGTTGATGGTCAGAGCTAACTTTGGATGGGGCGGGAAGGCTGCTGGTGGGGGGGTGGGGGTCTCACTCTTGTTTAACAACCCTCTTACCCTTTGCTTCCCCCCTGCACGCAGAGATTGTGGATGGCAACGCAAAGATGACACTGGGGATGATCTGGACCATCATCCTCAGGTTCGCCATCCAGGACATCTCAGTGGAAGGTAAGGGCCGAGTGTCCCCCTGACAGCAAAGAGCCACTTTTTGTCCCCACCCTGGTTCCACCTGAGCTGAGAAGATTTAGATTAGGATTTTGGGCATTTTGTCTTCATGCCTCAAGGCTTATCCTTGTTTCTTGGTGTCACTCGCAGGCCTGGCCCTGCGCAGGAACAGTTAATAGAGATGCTGGCCCAGGCTGCAAGGGAAGGGGGGTTCCCCCCTTGAAGCCACCCAGAGTAGAGCTTAGGCCCCTCCCATTCCACTTCCTGAAGGCTGTGGTCACATCTGAGAGAACCTGAGTGGCAGGGCCAGATGCTTGAGCCCCTTCATTTTGTTCAGGAGAGGCCAAGGCCAGCATCAAAGACTTTTTTGATAGTGCGTCCTGACTTAAAGGCACAGGCCTTGTGGTCTGAAACATGGCACAGGTTCGGATTTTGACGTTATTCTGTCACTACCACTTCCTACAATGATCCTAGAGTTATTTCTTGGGGCCATGAGTGTGGATTAGCAGTTAGGATCAGCAGAGGGCTGGAATGGTAGGAGCTATTACTGCTGTTCTGCCTGGTAGCCTGTCCCCCAAGTTCTGCCTGAACCAGAAGTGTGGTTGTATCTGAGCCAGTGCTGTGTGTTTTGCAGAGACCTCTGCCAAGGAAGGGCTCCTTCTCTGGTGTCAGAGAAAGACAGCCCCATACAAGAATGTCAATGTGCAGAATTTCCACATCAGGTAAGCACTGGCTGAAGCCCCAAAGCCCAACTCATTCCCTTGCCTCTTCCTGGGACCTGAGGCACTGTCTTCCTACCTGTGCTCTTTTCCAGTACTTTGTCTTGGTCTGTGAACTGTTAGCCCTCAGGGAGTCCCTTCCCTGACACTGGCTCCTGTGAGCTCCTTATAAGGTCCCTGTGTCCTCCTTGAGGAGGAGGAGGCACCGGTGGCTGGTGGCTGCAGTTGCCTCACCGTCCTGGGCTGACAGCCTCGAAGCAATTCTAGGACCAGCCTTACAGACTTTTCTTCCTCCCCAAGCAACATGATTCTCAGAAGCAACAGCAAAGCTCCTGTTTGTTTGTTTGTTTGTTTGTTTGTTTGTTTGTTTTGACCTCAAGAGGGACCTGTCCTTAGCTATGCTAATGAATTGACCGTTGACGAAAATGTACTTTGTCCCCTCTAACCACTCTAATGAACAAAACTCAGCCTTGCGGTAAACCTGCTCTCCTTCGGGTGAGAGAGGGAAATAAGAGGTGTCCACCATTGCCAGGACACAGTGCCGCTCGAGATCCAGGGTGTAGCAGGCACTGTGGCCTGGTGGTGGTCCTGCAGTTAGATCTGGCTTGGCCCTCTGGCTTTACCCATCTGAGCTTCTGGTGTCTTCCCAGGGTGGATGGACCAGGGAAGGGGCACACAGAGGAATGAAGAATGGGACCACATGGGATCCACAGAGATTCTTTGGTGTCCCCAGGCTCTCAGGCGCCCCAGCACTGGGGGTTGGGGATCTTTCCATTGTGTTTCACCACTAACAGCATATGCTTCCTCCCTGGAGCTCCTCTGTGTGTCTCCTTCCTTTTCCTGTTACCAGCTGGCTGGTCCTCTCTGCCTCTCTTGTTCATACATTTGTTCAGTTGGCAGATGTCTATACAGTGCCTTCTACATGCCAAGAGTGGTGGTAGCACTAAAATGGGTCCCCACCCTTGGAAAGTTACACTTCAGCAGAGGGGATCAATCGTTGACAAAGGTGCAAGAAAATAAACTGACAACGTGATTTCAGGTAGCAAGAAGTGCTATACAAAGACGACAAAATAGAATGAGGTGATAGAAAGTAATAGGGAGAGCGCTGTACAGTGTGGCTTGAAACGTCGTCCTATAAACTGGAAGGTTGAGGGTTCAATTCCTCGTCAGGGCACATACCCTAGGTTGCAGGTTCAATCCCCAGTCAGGGCACGTATAAGAGGCAACTGACTGATGTTTCTCTCTTACATCTGTGTTTCTCTCTCTCTCCCTTTCCATCTCTCTGAAAAATCAATAAGTGTGTCCTCAGGTGAGGATTTAAAAAACAAAGTAAGTATTGGAAGAGTACCTTGCTCAGGTGTGGCCTTTCTGAGGAGGTGACATTAAGCTTGACCCCAGAAGGAACCAACCCTTAGAGGATCTCAGGGAGGCAAATGTGACCAGTCTAGCTTGTGACCAGTTTTCATTTTGCCTTGACAGAGACTCTCATGCCAAGCCACATCCTGGCATTTAGTCAGCTTATATGGGTCAGGTCATACCAAGGTGCGGAGGTCATGCAGCAGCCTTCTTTGGTGGGCCACCTTGCCTCAGGGGCCTTGTCCAGTTCTGTAGAGCCTTGCATATATTCTTGTCATGTGTCAAGTCTTGGTCTAAGTGTTTCCATATTGACTTATTTAATCCTCACAACAACCCTATGAAGTTGGTGCTGTTATCCCATTTTACAGACATGGAAACTGAGGTAGCAATTGTAGGACTTGTCCGAAGTTGTGCTGACAGTTAAGTGGAAGAGCTGGGGTTCGACCCCAGACCTCTCAGCTTCAGCAGTCATGGTCACAGCCACCCTGCCATAACATTTCCCTCTAGTGCCTGGCACACATACTAAAGTACCTCAGTAGGAGCCCGGGGCCTTTCTGCACTCTCACCACAGTGCCTGGGCCTCCTTATAACCTTGGCTTTTCCATCCCCAGCTGGAAGGACGGTCTTGCCTTCAATGCCCTGATCCACCGGCACAGGCCTGAGCTGATCGAGTATGACAAGCTGAGAAAGGTATGCATCTTGTGTTCCCCTCAACAGCCCACAGATACCCTGAGTCTGACCCTCTGGGTCACATCCCCCAAATCCATCCATCATTGGTGCTCAAAGCTGGATTCTGCTCTGATGGGCAGGCTGGGAGAGCCTTGCGCCAACTGTCACCAGATCCATGGCTTAGTTCTCACCTCCCTTGCTCCCCGTGTAGACTGTCCCCTTCGTCTTACATGGGCATTGCAACAGCCAGGAGTTATTTTAGGGCCTGCCCAGCCATTGTCTTCCAGCCCCTCTTTCTTAACTAACTCTGGTTTCTGGAAGCATTCCCTCTTTTTCCATGGGGAAGAGGGTTAAAGAATTCCAAACCATCACTGCTGGCAGACACTTCCAAGGCAGGGTCCTGTTCTGATTTGTCTGTACAAAGCTTGTGACTTTGTAAGCCACAGGCCCTGCCTTCTAGGAGCTCCCCACCTCATGGGGAAGGCAGGACAGAGCAAGCCAGCCACATGAGGCCATGCACAGGCGCTCATGCTGAATGTGGTGAGGAGGAGGTAGGGCCAGACAATGCTGCTGAGGAAGGATGGCCCTCCTGGGTTGGCGTGATCAGGAAGGGCCTGTGCAGGAACAGGCAGCCTGGAGCCAGAGAGGGGGCATTCCAGGTAGGGGAGGCACAGTTCTCACTGAACCTGTTCAAGCCACAGTGGAACTGGACGCTCGCTAGAAAGCGGCAGGGGCATGTGAGGGAGGGTCTGAGTGAAGTAGGTTTTAATCCCATAAGCAATGGGAGATGGCGGGAAGGGATGGTTCAGGGAGATGGCGGGAAGGGATGGTTCAGGGAGATTGCAATGTGGAGACTCAGTTTGCTCCCCCTAACCCCCACCCCCAATGCTATCTCAGGTCTGGACCAACTTTCAGGGGTTCAGGACAGGGGGCTTAACTTAGGGTTTGTGGATAGTTGGAAACTGAGAAAAGAGCACCTTTTTTCTGGAGACAAGGTCCCTTAGCTTGTTCACCAAGATTGCCAGAGGCATTTCTTTGGGTCAGAATTAACTTTGTCTAGGTGTCCCCCTCCCTGCAGCAGCGCAGGTGGCTGAGAACTCCCTAAAAAAGGACCTTTCCAGTCCTACCCCTTCCCCAGGTCCAGGCCAGCCCTGGGTCCCGTTTGCTCCTGCATCCTGCCCCTGCTTGAGTTCTTCCTCTTTCCCTCACTTCCCTCCCTCTAGGATGACCCAGTCACCAACCTAAACAATGCCTTTGAAGTGGCAGAGAAATACCTAGATATCCCCAAAATGTTGGATGCAGAGGGTAAGTACCTGCCTTTTGTTCAGTCAGCACCTTGTTTTGTAGTTAAGCCTTACAGTAACTTCAGAAAACTGGCAGAGCCAGTGAGAATGGCTGAATGAATTTGGGTGAACCCAGGACAATGTGTTGCTAGGGGAACCAGAGCAGGAGCAGCCTGCGCAGGCCAGACACACTCAGGGATGGAGCAGGGTGAGGAGTGGGGGTGGGGAACTTGAGGAGGATGGACTCTGGAGGCTGCCAGAGCCCTGCCTGACCCAGTCCCACACCTGGGGGAAGGTGGGGAGCCAGGTGGCCAGGGAAGGCTGGCTCCTGCAAATAAGCAAGGCCTGTACCTACTGTGCCTGCTGCAGGTTTGGAGTCCAGAACCCATCAACGTGGAATGTTTTTTGTTTTTTTTTTTTCTTTCTCTGGTGTTGCTCCATTTCCCAGCTATGTACCACCCCACCCTCACCCTAGGACCCATGCCTCTGGCCTCTTGTGGCCCTTGGGATTGACTTTCCAGCAGTCTCTTGAGGCCATTTTCAGAGAGAGGAAGTGGCCTCATTTTAATCCAGTTCCCACAGCTGTGGCCTTTCTAGAGACCATGGGGATAGAGGGGCTGAGGGTGTGGCCGAGCCTACCAGAGTCACCAGGGTCACTAAATCAACTCTAAGGGTTTTTCTCCTGGGATGGCTGTGGCCTTGGGAGCCTTTGGATCCTGGTGAGTGACCACCCCTTCCCCACCCCTACTTGGGCAGTTTAACCCTTGTTGTTCACTTGCAGACATCGTGAACACGGCCCGGCCCGACGAGAAGGCCATAATGACCTATGTGTCCAGCTTCTACCATGCCTTTTCGGGAGCGCAGAAGGTACCGGGCAGGGCCAGGCAGGCCCACCTCGCTGCCACTGCCCAATGCCACTGCTGCCTCTCGCCTCCCATGCTCACCTCATTTCTCTTGCAGACGGCAGTGGCCTCTCTCCAACTGGAAGCTACACCCCAGCTCCTTGGCATTGCCACTGCCCATTTAGTCTTTGCTCACACAGTCTGTTGAGTGCCCACTCTGCGCCAGGCTCTACTAGGCACTGAGGATACAGCAGTGACTGAGTCAGGCAGGATCTCTGCTCTCATGGATCTTCCATGTTAGGGTGAGGCAGACAGCAGGCACATCCACAGAGCAAGTCATTTTTTGTGGTGATAAACGCAGTAGAGAACATGGAACAGAAAGACGGGATAAAGATGCCTGAGGGCTGCTTTAGCTGGGGCCCAGGGGAAGCCTGTGAGGGGTGACATGAACAGGCAGTTGGAGTGATGAGCAGGAGCTGTCACTTGAAGATCTATAGGAAAAGCATTCCAGCCCTGCCTGGTGTGACTCAGTGGATTGAGTGCCGGCCTGCAAACCAAAGGATTGCCAGTTCAATTCCCAGTCAGGGCACATGCCTGGGTCGCAGGCCAGGTCCCCAGTAGGGGGTGCTTAAGAGGCAACCACACACTGATGTTTATCTCCCTCTCTTCCTCCCCTCTGTCTAAAATAAATAAAAATCTTTAAAAAAAAAAAGCATTCCAGGCAGAGGGTAGAGCAAGTGCAATCCATGAGGCAGAAATAAGCTTGGCTTATTCAAGGAATGGCTGGAGAGGAGTAAGTGAGGAGAGGAGAATTGAAAATGAAGTCAGAGAAGGTGATGGGGCCAGGCTGTGTAGGACTATTATAGCCTAAAAGCAAGAATTTGGGTTTTATTTTAGGGCCACAGGAGACTGTTAGGTGCTTTATGCTGAGGTGGTAGACATGATCTTACTTTCTGAAAAACGTCAGTTAGGGTTTAACCCCTCCAACCCCAAACAAGTCTTCCTTTTTAGAGCCAATATAGCTAGCATCACAAGCCCAGGCCTGGTTAGCAGAGGGATCCACCTATTCGGAAACCCCCTTCCCTGTGCCAAAACCTTAGTAAGGCAGGCCCGCACAGCCAGAGCCAGGGTTTGGCTTCCAGTCCAGAGCAAGCGCTATTCCTCCTGCATGAGCCTAGGGCCCGGCCCCGGCCGCCCTCCCTGCCTCTTTCACTCTCTCCTGCCTCTCTCTCTCTCTCTCTCTCTCTCTCTGCGCAGATATTGTAGGCACTCTGAGGCCAGATGAGAAAGCCATCATGACTTACGTGTCCTGCTTCTACCACGCTTTCTCGGGGGCTCAAAAGGTGAGCTTGGGTGAGAGCACACCTGGCTGCTGTGGCTGGAGGCTTGCCCGTGGGGTCCTGGCCAGGCTGAGGGCCACCACAGCTTGGGGACTGACCTGGTCAGGCAGGTTTCTTGTGACCGTGAGCTTCAGTGCCACCACTGAGCTGATGCGAGTCCAATGCTGACACACCACAGATACTCTCTCTGCACACAGCCCGCTCTATGAGGTGGGCGGTGGTGTCTGTTCCTCAGGCAGGGCAGTTGAGTCCCTGCATCACCTGAGTAGCTGAGCAGCAGTTTGGACCTGTGTTCCTGACCACTCGTTGCCCCCACCCCTCTCTGTCCATGATCCATGCTGGGCCACCAGCCTAGCACACTGGCTTTTCTTCCCCTCTCTGCGTCCCCTTCCCCTCCCAAACAGCTCAGGAAAGGCGCAGCCTGAGCAGTTAGACCGTTCCCTAAGCTGCCTTCTGCTAACCCTACTCTCTGGGCCCCTGTCCCCAGCAGCCCTGCTGACACAGGCAGAGCCGTCAGAAGTGTGTTGCCAGTGGCAGTTCTCCCTGAGCCTGGCTGACCTCACACTGCCCCTGCTTCTTCTCTCAGGGGCCCTCTGTTCTCTCCGCTTGCCTTCTGGTCCTGGTCATGGGCAGCAGTGTACTCCCAGCGACCCGAGTTTGTGTCACCAGTTGGCAAGTGGGCAGGGAGGAGAAAAACTAGCTCTTGTCTGTGGAACACTTACTACGTACTAGGCGCAGACTCTTCGTCCCTTACATGGCAGGAGAGTGTGTTATCCTCAATTAAAAGAAGAAGCAGCTTGTGAGGATGACATGAGCGCATGCAGGTGAAGAGCTTAGTACTGTGCCTGGCCTGGTCAGTGCTCTGTGCATGGGCAGGTAGTCGGAGCAACCTTGTCCCTGCCCATCATGGTTCTTCCCAGCCCTGGGCCGGAGAGCTGGCTTCACAGCCAGTCTGCCACCTGCCTAGCATGTGGTTGGAGCTTGTGTTTAGAGTGTTCTGTTTGGAGTGTTCTGCACAGGCAGGGAGAATGGAGGGGGGACCCTGCACCCTAGTGGGAAGGCAGGGTAGTGTGGGGGTGGGCAGTGATGGAAGATTCCTTACCACAAACCCCAACTAACAGCCCATGTGCCATTGGGCTCCCCACTGCAGGTCCCATGCCAGCCTCCCTGCCTACCACATTGCTCTTGTGAGAGTGCTTTCTCTTCTGCCCCAGCTACCCTCCTGTGCTTAGAGCTGAACTCTGTGGTGGGGAACAGGGGACCCAGAGGGATTTGTGGGAGCGGACACTGGCAGGCAGGCTCTGGTCAGAGCACGGGCGTGTTTTCAGGCCTCCAGGCCCCTCTTGGAAGAAATAAAGGTCTAGCTCTTATGAGCTGCCATTCACCAAGGCCAGCACAGGACTCAGGCTTCCCAAGCCCAAGTTCGGCTTCCCCCAGCCTGTGTCTGCTTCTCAGGCCAGCTATAGAATGCTTTTTATTTTTGCTGCTGTCTTTTCCCCACAGGCTCAAGGCTGTGTCTCTGAATTTATTGGGGTGACATTGGTTAATAAAATAACATAGGTTTCAGGTGTACCTATAATGTATCATCTATGAATTATGTGTGTTCACCAAGCTCTTAAAAGAGCACTCTCTGGGGTTGATTTTGTTTATAAATGTAAGGTGAACCGCAGGCCCAGCACAAGTGTGCCCATTCTCTCTTGATAGTTTATTTCTTGTCGCTAAAGCATTTGTTCTTTGTTCACTCATTCACTCATCAACCCAACTATCTAAAGCACAGTAACCCCTGAGCTGGGTGCCAAGAATTCAGTAGTAAAACACCTGTGACCAGCAGCCCCCACCTTTGTGTGTCTGCATAGCAGAGTGGGTTTCAGCTTGGGGTACCATTGTCTCTTCCAAGAGATGGGGGTCAGGGACTAACCTCCATGGCTGCCCTGAAAGCTGCAACCTTGGCCTTGCCTCCTGGGGCCAGGTGTTCACCGGCCAAGCTCTTGTGAGCCTCATCTTTGAGGACCACTGCTTGGAACCATTGGCGAGCATCCTGCAGCATGATGCAGTGTGTGTGTTTGCACATCAATCTTGGCTGGTCCCTGCTCACCTGCCCACCTGTCCCAGAAACAGTGTGTGGATGGGAGAAGCTGGGCCAAGTCTGGAGCCATCCCCAAGCCTGTCTGTTTTCCTTCCTCGCCGCTCTGTAGACCCTCCTCACTATTTCTGTTCCTGTTCTGTTGCTGTTTCAACTCTTCCTCTGGGACCCTTTCTGTGCTTCCTGAAAGGTACCTGGTCTCTCCTCTCCCCGTGTGGCACCCTTCACCCTTGTTCTCCACTCATTGCATTCCCCTTCAGCAGGCCAATGCAGGACAGTGTCTGGTAATTCTGGCCAGAGACTGTCACTGTCTGCATTACTCCCTGCTCTGTGAATCCCTGGCTCCCTTCTGCCCTGTGGATTGTGACTTTGCCCAATGAGCCATCAACATCCACCTCCAAGGAGGAGATTAGGAAGGGGTCTGGTGTGCTCTGCCTGTGCACTGACCACCAGGTTTCTCTGGGGGGCACCAGCATCCTCACCCTCTGCTTGCCCCACAGCTCTCCAGCGTTCTGCCTCACTACAGCCTACTTTCCCACCCAAGGGGAGCCTCTTTCCAGGGCTTGACCTAGTGGAGGACCCCACCCAACCTTACCAGCCCTCTGTGAGCCACTAGGGAGACTGTTAATCCATTTCCCCCAGCGTGGGAGGGCTTCCCAACCCCTCTCAGCACCTCCAGGGACTAGGCCGAGAAAACCAAGGGGCCTGGCTCCCTGGGCAGTGGCCTGAGCAGTAAGCTGTGGGGATGCCAGCAAAGGCTGTCAGGACACAGGCACTGAGGGCACCATCTTGCTGGAGCTGCACTTCCTCTCCTTCCCTCCTCAGGGAGTTCTGTTTGGGCCATGGATGAGCCAGCTTTCAAGTGATAATGCCCATCAGGAGGGAGGGTCCCCGTCCCCCAGGCAGTCCTGACTGTGTGTGCTTCCCCTGCCCCAGGCTGAGACAGCAGCCAACCGGATCTGCAAGGTGCTGGCTGTCAATCAGGAGAATGAACACCTGATGGAAGATTACGAGAGACTGGCCAGTGACGTAAGTGCCACTTACCTCTACCCCCAGTGACCCTACCACAGCTGAAAAATTGGGCCACCTTTGTTACCCTTGGCCATAGGTCGTGTGACACTTGCAGAGTGGAGAGCAGGTGTCACAGTAAGACTTCCTAGAAAAGGTGGTGAGGTTACCACCTGGAGTTTGCCCAAGCGATGTGATACGACCTTTCAGGTGGGTTTCACATGGCTGGAGTCAGGCTGGTATGTCGCCGTGCTAGCTGACTCCTGGGATTGGAGCTTGGGTTCCAGCGCACATTCTCAAGGACATAGTTTTTTGAATACCACACTGCTTTAGAGTCATCTGGGGAGCTTTTTAAGAATGGACATTCCTTCATCCTCCCCATGGAGGGACCGATTTAGTAGGGTAGAGAGACTGAGAGCTGATACGCTGCTGGCCAGGGCCATGGCTTGTCATGGCAGGTCTGGTCAAGGACGGCATGTGCTGGATATGCCCTCTTGTATCACCCCCTTCCCCAGGTGAGGAAACTGAGGCCCAGGGCAGGTCAGGCGCGTGTCCACTGCCCTACTGGGCCCGCAGCCACTAGGATAGAGAGCTGGAATTCAAACCCAGGCAGCTCTGCTCCAGAGCCTGACCTGGGACATCAGTTGGGAATATGGGTATTCAATAAACCTCTTCTGGATTCTGTCCTTTATTTTTGAAGTTTCCTTATAAAAAAATTAAAACATTTAAGTTCCCCAAAGGCAGTAATTTGACAACTCTTCTAGACCAGTGAGTGGTTCCCAGATGTTGAGATTCCACAGACCAGAATAATTTGGGAAAATATTTGATAGCCAACCTGTAGTGGCCGACATTTTTCCCCCCTCTAATCCTCACCCAAGGATATATTCAATTGATTTTAGAGAGAGGAAGGGAAAGAGAAGCATCAGTCAGCCTCTCCCACTGCAGGCACACCAACCAGGGATCGAACCCATAAACTCTGATGTGCGGGACAGTGCTCCAGCCACCTGAGCCACCCAGCCAGGGCGGTGACAGATTTTTTATTTTGCCAAGTTATGGGGATATTTTTATTTATATATATATATATTTTATTGTTGTTAAGGAGATATTTTTAAAAGAAAGGGCTACCATCTATTAACAGCATTATTTCTAACACCAAGGAAAGGTTACAGGTTATATACATATCTTAGAATCCCAGCCCTTCCCAAGAAAGGGCAGCTGGCACCATGCATCAAAGTATAAACACACAAGGATACCCTTGTCCTTGGTTCTCTCATTTTGCCAGAAGTTGTCATTGGGAACTACTTCTCTGAGCAAATCTGTGCTGCGCAGTAACTGGTTTTACTCTCAGGATTGCTCTAGAATGTCCAGTTTGCTTGTTTGTGCCCTGGCCTTACTCCATCAAAGACATGAGTGGCTCATAAAAATGCCCGTCACCTTTTTCAGTTTCACATTCTAATTTTTCCATGTCCCAGGCCTTGTGCGCGGCACTGGCTGCCCCCGAGTGAGCCAGGCATGCTGCAGGTCCTGCCCTCAAGGCCCTGGCAGTCAGTACACGGGAGCAGTGACACCCTCAGACAGTGCTGAGCTCAGTGATGACAGCAGCAATTGGGCTACATGGTGGGGTGTGATGGGCAAGACCACTAAGGAGGGGCCTTGATTAGGTCTGAGAAAAAGGAAGACCAAGAGCAAAGGCACAAGCAGGAAGCAACCAGAGAACAGCACAGTGGTTCTGAGGGGGTACACATTCCCAGAATTCCCTGCCATGGGGTCCCAGTGGATATCATGGGGGCAGGGGTGATTCCCCAAGACAGGGTCCTCAAAGCTCGAGATCCCATGTGCCTGTGAGCTGTGGGCGGCCTTGCCAGTGGTATGAGGGCCCCCTGGCAAGGCCACATGGCTTCTTGTGGGCCCACAGCTTCTGGAGTGGATCCGGCGTACCATCCCCTGGCTGGAGGATCGTGTGCCCCAAAAGACCATCCAAGAGATGCAGCAAAAGCTGGAAGACTTCCGTGATTACCGGCGTGTCCACAAGCCACCCAAGGTTCAGGAGAAGTGCCAGCTGGAAATCAACTTCAACACTCTGCAGACCAAGCTGCGCCTCAGCAACCGGCCTGCCTTCATGCCCTCTGAGGGCAGGATGGTCTCGGTGAGGGCAGGGCTCTGGGGGCGGAGGGGGCCAGGGCCCAGGAGCTGCAAATTTGCCAGACTACCCCCAGGTTTACTGTCTTATCTAGAGTGCACAGCCTTTGGGGCACAACTTGGCATTTCACGATCACCACAACAGCCCCCCCATCACTCTCTAGATTTTTACACCCATCCTCAACCACACCATAGTTTGTGTGGAATAGTTTTAGTTTGGAACCCCAGCTGGCCATGACTCTAGCACCATCACCAAGTACTTGAGACCCTTCATTTTCATATATTAATTTAATCCAGAATTGATCGCTCCTGGCAAGTGTTGGACCCTGTCTAGGTACACAGATGTAGCAAAGCAGGAGGTAGACATGACCCAACTCATGTAGTGTCCCTCAGGGAGGCATCGCCCCTCTAGGTGCCCCAGCCCCTGTGATAGCCCTGCTCTCGCCTGCCCTGCAGGATATCAACAATGGCTGGCAGCACCTGGAGCAGGCTGAGAAGGGCTACGAGGAGTGGTTGCTGAATGAGATCCGCAGGCTGGAGCGGCTCGACCACCTTGCAGAGAAGTTCCGGCAGAAAGCCTCCATCCATGAGGCCTGGACCGACGGTATGGTCCTCCCAGCTCTCTTGCCGCATTCCTGTCTCAGACACGCGTGTGCACGTACAGAAACAGCACATGCATGTCAGAAATGCTGCTTTGGGTTCATCCGGCCCCAAGCAGCAAGAGACAGTTTGGATTCTGATCCTCACATTGCCCATCTGCTCTGGTCTCAGAGATTGCTTATAGGTGGGCCCCTTCGTGGGTCACCAGAGACCATGAATGCTGCCATTCACAGGGAAGTGACCCTTCTCCTGGCAGCCTCCCTGCATACAGTCAGCCTTCCCTCTCCATACCCTTTGTGACCAAGGACCTCATATTGGATGATGGGTCTGTGTTCCCAAGCATGATCCTTAAAGGCAAGACCTAGAGCTGCCTCCTGACCCAAACAGTGCTCACGGACTCCCAGCCACCCAGAGCCTCCTTCCAAGGGGCCTGGTCCCACTGCAGGATGGCTTCTCCTAAAAGGGCAGCAGTGCCTCCTATTTCTCAGCAGCTCTGCAGCTGCCTGTTCCCTTGGCTTGGGCTGTGGAATTCCATCACGTCCCTGGCCCTTGGTCAGGACCCCCACCATGGTTGGGATTCCAGATACCAGGAACCTAAAAGCCTTCAGGAAACAGCCAGTGCCTCAGAAAGCCGAGAGCCATCCACAGGACACCTGCCCTCCCACTTCCTTCCCAAATGTCTCTGTCCTCCTGCTGTTACTGAAGAGGGTCACCCACTGCCACCACTCTGTCCAGCTGATTTCACACTTTCTTGTGTTGCTCACAGTGATTTTCCATCCCTCCCATCACCACAGTTCACCATGAGATCCTCACTGAACCTCTGGGGAACTGCTCCATTTCCCCCTCCCAGCTGCTTGTCAGGCAGCTGCAGCAGTGGCCAGAGCTGAAACCTGCCCAGAGGCCCCACCCCCGTCAGCACGCAAACACACAGCTCTGTGATCTGCAGGCCTGGGGCTACGTCACTGTGTCTGTCCCTGGCTCTATCCCAGCTAATGCCCTCCACACGTTAGCTCAGGCTGCTGTTTTCTGGCAGCAGCCACCAAATCAGAGTGCTACCCTACCCTCCTCTACTGGGAAAGGAACGCAGAGGGAGGTGCCAGGAGGGCAGGCAAGCAAGAGGCCTGGGCCAGGGATGCAGGCACCTCCCTCCTGCCTCAAAGAAATGACACCCATGGCTTTACCCCCAACTCTTGCAGGGGGGGTGTTGGCATTTACTTTATCTGTTCGTTCCACAGACTCCTCTTGAGCCTCTTCCCTGTATGTGGTAGTTTCCCAGGTAGGTGAGGTCCCTTCTGAGGGAACCCACAAGCCAGGGATTGGCATTTCTCACATCAGAGGGCCTTGTGCACACAGGTAGATTTTACAGCACCTGAGTCTCGTGCTTGAACTGAGCTGTTTCCTCCTGTCATCCACATTTTGCATATCCATTGTCATTCACGGGCTCTGAGTGTCATCCTTCTGGATTTCCTTCTGAGACCGCCTGTTTTATCAGTTTCTTAGTCCCTTACCTTAGACTCCAGGAAACCATGGGAAGATGGTGTCCTGTTGCCCAGAGTCATGGGTCTGATGGCCCACCAGGGTCCCCTCCCTGGGAGTGATATGGGAGCTGGTCTTCATGTGAACGCCTTTAGGAAGAGTTGGCCTGACTTTGTGCCAAGGCGAACCAACTGGTTCCATGGCCTCCCCACACCCCTGCCTCCCCACTGGCAGGCGTGCAAGCACTTTGGCATCTAGCCCTGTGTCGTGAGTCAGCCCAGAGCCCCCAGGCAGGCTTGTCCGCTCTCATTCCCAAGACCTGGAGTCTGAAGTCTCTGTACCACCCAAGTATGCAAAACAAGAGGAGAGACCAGCCTCCTGGCCTACCTGAACATCCCTCACAGCCTGTAGGGGTGAGGGTCGATGTGGATGCTTTCCAAAAGGCCTTGGGTTATCTGGGGAAAGAAACAAAATGAGCCCTGAATCCTTTTCGTGGCTGCCCTTCAGCCTGCATCCAAGGTGGCCATGGCTATGGCCCACTCCTCCCAGTCTTCCAACCCTTTGCTGAAACTCTGCTGAGGCAGAGAAGTGGTAACCTGCTATTTCAGGTTCCCACCCTTGGGAGAAAGCAATTTGGGGAAGGGAATTGTAAGCTTGCCTTTGTGGTTAAGCGTCCTACCCCAGGGTTGGGGTGGCAGGGCCAGTGGAGTCAGTCTCCCAGGCTGCCACCTGCTGCCTGCCAGTGCCAGGCCCTGTCCTTGGGGTGGCTGAGGTTGCAGTGGCCCCGGCTCTGCCTCCCTTTCTCGAGCACCGCCTCACTGAGACCTCACGTGCTGGTGTTGGCCCCGTTTCACAGATGAGGGAGAGGCTGCATGTTGCCCTACTGCTCTGAGGCTGCACCCAGAGGGCAGCTGAGGAAGGAGGTCTCTAAGCTGTTACTCTAGAGACTGCCTGAGATGGCTTACTTGAAGCAGCCCCCTTCCCAGGCTGGCTTTTTCCACTGGTTCATTAGTACCTCACTATACTTACAGGACTCACTTGAGCTTCTATCCTGGTGCATATAATTAACTAGGCTCCAGATGATCTAATAACAGTGTTTCTCCCTTCCTTCAAAGAGCTTGATGAGGGTTCCTGCCTCACTGCACAGCAAAGCCCTTAGAACAGTGTGGGGCGTGTAGATAGGTGATAAGACCACCACCTCAAGGGAGCCAGCCCCCAGGTGCCAGGAGCGTGCAGAGGGGTGGACTCCAGGACGAACCCTGACTGGAGTACTTCTCCTTCCTCTGCCCTGCTGAGGCATGGGCTGCATCTCCAGCCTCTCAGATCACGGCCCTCCATGCATGGTAAACAGTCTAGTCTCACAGTTTCCTACCACGAACAGACACTAAGTTTAGAACACACAGGTTGATTTGGGATGTCTGCCTCAGGCCCACCAATACCACAGTGTCTCCCAACTCCATCCAGGACGTATTGGACTTAGAGATCCCTGGAAAGGTCAGGGGTGTTGCGTCTACCCCATTTCCTTCCCCCGGGTTGGGCAGGCCCATGGCAGACTCCCCGCACACTGTTGTCTAAGTGTGTCCTGCCTTCTGCCCCACCCCCAGGGAAGGAGGCCATGCTGAAGCACCGGGACTACGAGACGGCCACCCTGTCGGACATCAAAGCCCTCATCCGCAAGCATGAGGCCTTCGAGAGCGATCTGGCTGCACATCAGGACCGCGTAGAACAGATTGCGGCTATTGCCCAGGAGCTCAAGTAAGTGGGCTTGTGGGCTGCCACCTGCTTGCCCTCCAGCACCTTGCCCAGAGCAGTGGTCGGTGGCACCTGGGGTTCCAGCTGCCTCATGCCTGGAGCAGGGTCTCCCAGCCCTCTCCACTGTCACCACTCCTTTCAGATGCCAGGGCCTGGTGGGGTGATGCCTTGGCCTATCTTGTCTTAACCCCTGATGAGAAACATAGTGGGATCTAGATGCTCTGGCTCCTTGTCCTAGTTCTTCAGGCTCTGAGGGTCCCTGGGCTCCACTTCCTTGCCTACCACCCCAAGGAGATCCCTGGCCCCTGATAGGGTGGGCAGCCCAGTGCCCCACCCCCTCCCCAGTCCCTGCTGCTCCTGAGGGACTTGGCTGCACAGAGTGCACAGAGAGCCCATTGTTCTGCACAGCCCTTCCCTCCCGCTCAGAATACACTATCGTGAGGCCTTCTAGGCAGCCGGGTTCTCTGCCCTCCCTTCCCTGCCCCAGTCGGATAAACTGTGCGCACAATTAGTACACTGAACCTCCAGAGCCAATGAATGGGGGCCTTATTCCACCAGTGCAACAGCCAGCAGCAGGGAGGACCCAGGGAGTGGGAGGCCCAGGCCATTACTTCATGGAAAATCCATAGGCCCTGGAGGGGCAGCCGGGCTCCCAAAATAGCTGTTTGCTCAAAAATAGTATCTTTGGCTAAAACCACGCTTTCTGCAGGTACCCCCACCCACCCTGCCACAGTCACCCCAGAGTTCTGTTTGTGCCTACGAGGCTGGGGCCCCATACCAGGGAGGGTCAGCGTCTTCCCTGGCTCATTCCCTGCACACTGCCCAGTTGTTTGGGGGTTCCCCGCTTGCTCACCCAGAGGGCTTCACTGTACCAGAATCCCAGCAGCCCTTGGGGTCCTGCAGGGTCTCCTAGGGTAGAGCCCCTGCACCTGGAACACACAGACGGAGGAGAGCAAGGTCACAAATGCATATGTCTGCTGTGGTTGTGGGGGTGGGTCGTGAGCAGGTTTCTTATTTGATGTGTGAGCCCCTGGAAGCTGCTAAGACACAGGCTTGGAGTAAATCCTAGGCCAGCCTACTACTCCAGCACCGGGGAACGGCCGTGTGAAACCCATTACCCTGAGCCAGGGAACAGGTGGTCCCTGGAACACCTTTCTGGACAGTAGCCCTGGAGGAGAGAAAGGGAGGGCTGTTTTAGGGTGCTGTCAGTTTCTCCAAAGATGAGTCAGAGGACCGAGAGCCAGCCAGAATGAGCTTGGATGCACAGCCTGGCGAAGCGTTGATTAATGGCAGTGACAGAAACTCCACGAGCACTCACTGCTCTACCTGTACCAGCTCTCTTAACCCCCAACATGGATGACCGATAGCCTTAAATGTTGGTGTCCCCTGGCACCTATGTTAGAGAGGGGGAACTGAGGCACAGAGAGTCCAGTGGCCTTGCCCAAGGTTACACAGCTGGGAAGTGGTTGAGACAAGAATGGAACCCAGGCTGCCTGGCCCTCTGGAGCACAGTCTTGCTCCTACTCCCTCTCACAGCCTTGCCTGCTCGCCCTGGCCCCTGTACCCAGGCAGGTGAGACAACTGTCTGGTCCCCATGTCCTTCCTGTTCCTTCCCAGAGTTGTTCCCTGCTCTCTAGACACCTCACCATGCCAGCAAAGTTTTGCCTGTATACCGATTTCCTAGGGCTCTGCTACTAACACTGTCCAAGTGTCTGGACCGCAGGAGATGAGAGTCCTGGGGCTGATGCCGGGGCGGGGAGCAGAGGGGCAGGGAGCATGTGGAGGGCTGGGAGTCAGAAATGGTCATCAGCCCAAGGTTTCCCAGTCCTCAGTCATTTGAATAATAATAAACACCTATACCATTATCAGCTCACTTTTTTTTAATTATCATTGCTTAAAACTAGATCTCAGGCTAATGATGTGTTTTTTCTTAATACCCATTAAAATAAATATACAACCTTTAATAAATAACTGTTACTTTTGCCTGCTGGGTACCCAGGACTGCTCTCAGCACTTCATACTTACTGAGTGGCTTGCTTTCCAAAATAACCTCCCCACCTCGGCACACGCAGGGAAACAAAAAACAGGGTTCATTTGCCCAGGGCCACAGAAGTACAGAATCATGGAGCCAGACAGAGGGAACCTGGCTCCAGAGCCCATGCTCTGACATGCATGCTCTGCTTGGCTTTCTTTCAGTGGGAAAGCCATCTGCATGCATCCTTGGTTGAGGGCTGCACTCTGAGCCCCTCCCCACCCACTGAAGTATGGTAGCTTAGCAACTCAGAGTTAGTGAGCAGGAGGAAGCCTCTGCCTCCTGCCCCCTCCCCACCTCTGAATTCCTCCTACCCTGGGTGGGGGGCCCATAGGTCAGAGGGATGATGGATAGCTTTCAACACTGATATCCCCTGGTACCAGGACCTGGGACCCTTGGGGGCGGGTAGGTCCAGCCATACCCAACTGACCCCTGCTGGGTCTCACCACCATCTGCCTGGCCCACAGTGAGCTGGATTACTACGACTCCCACAACGTCAACACTCGGTGCCAGAAGATTTGCGACCAGTGGGATGCCCTTGGCTCTCTGACTCACAGTCGCAGAGAAGCCTTGGAGGTAAGGAGGGTGATGTCACCCTGGAGCCCGGATTCCCCACTGCTCTCGGTGCCCAGACCCTTGAGCTCCCCTGACCCACCCAGAGGGGACTTCTCTGACCTCTGGGGGCCCCCAGATCCCTCCCCACCACTCACCCCTCCTACTTGCTGACTGACCTCCCTCCTCTGCCCCTTTTCCTCCCCCCACACACACCAGAAAACAGAGAAGCAACTGGAGACCATTGACCAGCTGCACCTGGAGTATGCCAAGCGGGCAGCTCCCTTCAACAACTGGATGGAGAGTGCGATGGAGGACCTCCAGGACATGTTCATCGTCCACACCATCGAGGAGATTGAGGTCTGCCCCCACCCATCCTTTTCATGAGCTCTCTGAGGGGCTGGGCTGCTCCTCACCCCTTCTTCTCCCCCAGGGCCTGATCTCAGCCCATGACCAGTTCAAGTCGACGCTTCCGGATGCCGACAGGGAACGGGAGGCCATCCTGGCCATCCACAAGGAGGCCCAGAGGATCGCCGAAAGCAACCACATCAAACTGTCAGGCAGCAACCCCTACACCACTGTCACCCCCCAGATCATCAACTCCAAGTGGGAGAAGGTAGGCAGAGCCCCTCGGCAGGGCCAGGACAGAGCTGACCAGGTGAGGGGGCTGACAGCCTGACTGCTCCTGCTCCTGCTCCCACTCCATACCCCTCCCCAGGTGCAGCAGCTGGTGCCCAAGCGAGACCACGCCCTCCTGGAGGAGCAGAGCAAGCAGCAGTCCAACGAGCACCTCCGCCGCCAGTTTGCCAGTCAGGCCAACATCGTGGGGCCCTGGATCCAGACGAAGATGGAGGTGAGGGGCCATGTCCTAGCTCTGCCGAGCCCAGGGCAGAGTTGGGAAAGAGCCTCCCACAAGCAGGAGGCCGGTGAGCAGATGGTCACCCGCCCCTGGTGGGATGTCCCCTGTGCTCTTAGGACCAGCAGACATGGAAGCCGAGTCCCATTTCTCACCTGCTGGGAGCCCTGACCTGTGGCTGGATTAGGAGGGTGGATAAGATGATATGGATGGAAATGGCCACCCAGAGGGATACTTGGCTGAGGCGTCAGAGGGGATTTGAGTCTTGACTCTGCCCTTGACTGATGATCATGAGCTCAGTCACAATGTAACCTTGCTCCTCAGTTTTCTCATGTCTAAAATGGGAGTGAAAAGTTACTTCATTTCCACAACAAATGCTCCTAGCCACTGCTGCATGCTGGCTCTGCTGCAGGTGCTGAGGTAGGGCTGTGGCCAAGGTGGTCCCAGCTCAGAGCCTCACAGCATGCTCACAGTGACCCTCATGACTTAGCCACAGGAAGGTTTGTAATGACGCCAATTTTGAGTCTGGCTGCCTCTAAGTGGTCACTACCCACCAGGCACATGTCACCAGAGTGGTGTTGAAACAGCAGCTGAGGAAGGGTGCAGGCAGCTCGTACCCAGCCCAGTGCCAGTTGCACAGCATGGCTGCCGAGCTGCCTGCACCGAGGAGTAGGGGGTGCGGATGCGCAGGAGCCACAGGCTCTGAAGTCAGCCAGGCCCTGTTCAGATCCTGAACTCTGTCTCTCTGTGTGAGTAGTTGTTCTGTTTGGGCCTCGGTTTCCACATCTGTAGACAAGGCCTGTCGCAGTGAGTCAAGTGTGCATTGAGGTTAGGCGTGTGCAGTGCTCAGCACGGGAACTCTCCAGTGTGGCCGCTTTCACACTGGAGGGCAAGGCTGGAAGGGACAGTCATGGGAGCCACAGGCCTTTCGGCAAAGGCTGCAGGCTGGGGGCACCCTGGCAGGCTGGCCACTGACGACAGAGGTCCGTGGGAGCCTGGCTGTGGCCCCACCCCCAGCATCACCCGCCTTGCGTGCAGGAAATCGGGCGCATCTCCATTGAGATGAACGGGACCCTGGAGGACCAGCTGAACCACCTGAAGCAGTACGAGCGCAGCATTGTGGACTACAAGCCAAACCTGGACCTGCTGGAGCAGCAGCACCAGCTCATCCAGGAGGCCCTCATCTTCGACAACAAGCACACCAACTACACCATGGAGGTGCGCTGTGCCCCCTCAGGTGCTCCGCACCCCACTTGCCCGGGTCCTGGCATGGAAGAGCCCTGTACAGCTCGCCCAGTCGGAGCGTCTGCTGCTTCCTCTCTCTCCTCTTTACTCCAACCGGAAATACTAGATCAGAATCTTTACACATTTTTAAAAATCAGTTTCTTTGACACTATACTCCCCTCACTAGGACAGCACATCTCAGGACAAGTTTTGAGAGAGTGGGGAGGGTAGTGCCTGCCCCTGCTGTGGCCTTGCAGTTGGTTCTTGCTCAAGGACACAGACCCAGCCAGCGGGTGCTGGCATCCGCGCTACACCGTCGGGGCTGGTTGTCATCACGTTGGTAGCTTGACATCATCCACAGTGACAGTATTTACAGCATGCACAGCAAGATGCCACAAAACGGGGGTGTCGTTTCTCCTCAGAAAGCCAGTCACACATTGCCCAGCACTCCTCTGCAAGGCTTCCCCGTAGGCACTGCACAGGTGTTAGGCTCTGGCCCTCTGCCACATCTGTCATCAGACACATACTACGGTGACATGAACTCTGCCAATGGGCAGAGACAGCAGGCGGGCGCTGTGCTTGTGCTGTTGTGTGCAGAGGAGGTGCACAGGAGAGTTGGGGCCTGGACTGGCATTTGGGAGAAAGGATGAGCCTCGCTCCAGGCCACACCTTCTCCATGTGGGGAGAACCCAGTTCCAGGACCCCCCCTCAGGTGCAGCTGTGGGGGTCTGAGCACTCCCGCCAGCCCTGCCTGTGCTCATGCCATCTCTCCTCCCCCAGCACATTCGCGTGGGCTGGGAGCAACTGCTGACCACCATCGCCCGCACCATCAATGAGGTTGAGAACCAGATCCTCACCCGAGATGCCAAGGGCATCAGCCAGGAGCAGATGCAGGAGTTCCGGGCCTCGTTCAACCACTTCGACAAGGTTAGCAACTCCCTCTGCCCTTCGACATCTTCCCTCTCTGCTGTCACCATGGTCGTTGTCCCATTTTGCCCCCTCCATCTTTGTATCTGTATGTTCATTCACATCACAGTTGCTATGTATCAGCCACTATTCACAGGGGTTGGCGGGGCCTCAGCCATGGAAGGAGGTGCAGATGTGCATCACCTTGACCCACAGTGTAAACAGTTTCCCCTGGGAGGAGAAGGGTTCCCAAGCCCTGCTTCCAGCTGTGCATCCTCGCCAGCCTGCCCGGGAGACCCTGGGACAGACTAAGCACCCACACACCCGAGGTTGGAGACCTGGCCTGTGGAATCTGGTCCATGCGTACACATAGTGTTCTTAAAGATCAGGTTTGCCCTGGCAGCCACCTGGGAAGGGCCTGAGTGCCAGCGTTTCCCCCAGTCCCCATCCACTGCTGGGCCTGATACATCGTCTGCCTTCTTCCTTTGGGTAGGAGTGTGCAACCTCAGCCTTGCACCCTCAAGCAGGGACCCTGACGTCAGAAGCAGGGTAGCAGGCACTCCCTTTCCTTCCACCCCAGACCCTTTGGAAGCACGGTGTGCTCTCCTCTTCCTCAGAGAACTGGGACTCAATTTTTAATTCTGCATCATTCAGCTCCCACCCCGGCTCTAGCCCAGAGGAGGTGGGAGGAGGCCTCTGGCTGCCCTCCAGGCCACCCACCCCTCCACCTGTCCGAGCCATCCCCAGTCATCACCTTGTTCCCATCACCTCTAACTGTGTTTCCCTCCTTCATGTGTTTCCCTCCCCTCGCCCTCTGCATGTAACCCTGGCCCTTCTCCCCACCTCCGCGCTGCCTGGTTTCCACGTCGCCCCTTGCACACCTGCCTTTGGACACCCGGCAGGACCACGGCGGGGCGCTGGGGCCAGAGGAATTCAAGGCCTGCCTCATCAGCCTGGGCTACGATGTGGAGAATGACCGGCAGGTACGCGTCCCCTGGGCCCCAGCGAACCACGGCATTAACTGCTCTTCTCTCTCTCTCTCCTCCTCTGTCTCCCCACCCTCGCCATTTCACCCCCTGTCATTGTGTGTGCCATCCCACTGGCTCTCTTGCCTCCTTCCTACCCGTGTCTCTCTGGACCCCTTCCCCTTACCTGGTCTCTTGGGGCCGCCTGTGTTGCCCCCGCTCCTGCCACTGTCCTGTTTCCCTGCTGTGCACATGGGGTGGCCCCTTTGCCTACTCTGGGCCTGGCCTCCTGCTGTCCCTGCGTCCTCGAGCAGAAACAGACAGGCAGCATGGACTCCGATGACTTCAGGGCTCTGCTTATCTCCACAGGATACAGCCTGGTATGCAGCCTCTGCCTCCCTCGCTGCTGCGCCACTCCCCCTGCCCCTCCTCCTCTCCCTCCTTCCCCTTCCTTCATTCCCCCCCTCCCCCTTCCTCCTCCTCCTTTTCGTGCTAACCCCCATCCAGAGTTTCCAGGTCCTCGGGGACACCCCTCCACCAGATCAGTGCAGCCTCAACCCGTCCTCCGCCTGCTGCATCTGCTGGGCTGGGGTCGCTCCGATGACTTCCTGAGCCTCCCATCCCCTTTCCTGGAAGTCTGCAGAGAGAGGATGTCAGGCTTCTGGCTCTCCCTTTTCTTTCTCTTCTCTCTTTCTTCCCCACCCTCCAGAGCTAACTTGTGAGCCTAGGGCTGAGGAGCAGCAGACCTGTTTGATGTATACCCCACTCCCCACTTCCCAAAAACGTGGGAGGGGAGGAGTAGAGGGCACCTGTCCCCAGCCTGGGGCACATGGGGTAGTTACCTGGGAAGCCAAGACCACCGGAGGCAGGCTGATGACTTGGCATGTGCACCGGGCTTAGCCCCACCCTCCTAGCTCGGTTCTGCTGCACCAGCCCAGCCATCCGGCCCACTCACGTGCTGCCTGTCCCCTGCCCCACTCCTGCCTCTCAGGGTGATGCTGAGTTCAACCGCATCATGAGCGTGGTTGACCCCAACCACACTGGCCTCGTGACCTTCCAAGCCTTCATCGACTTCATGTCCAGGGAGACCACCGATACAGACACAGCTGACCAGGTCATTGCCTCCTTCAAGGTCCTGGCCGGGGACAAGGTAAGCCAGACGCCTCTGAGCTCCTGGGGCAGGCAGGGCAGGGCTCTGCATCCAGGACTGGGCATGAGGGGCTGTGGGGGCCAGTGTGGGCTGCAGGTTGCCCTAAGTCCCACCCCACCACCCCCAGAACTTCATCACAGCCGAGGAGCTTCGGAGAGAGCTGCCCCCTGACCAGGCCGAGTACTGCATCGCCCGCATGGCACCGTACCAGGGCCCTGATGCAGTGCCCGGTGCCCTTGACTACAAGTCCTTCTCTACAGCCCTGTATGGCGAGAGCGACCTGTGAGGCCCCCACAGAGAGCCCTGACTGAACATCCCCTCCTCACAGCCTCCAGGAGGGGCTGGGGGAGCCCCTGTCCCTGCTGCGGGACCTCCTTGGTCCTGTTCCTCTGACTCTGTATCTATGCAAAGCACTCTGTGGGTCCTTTCTGTGGGGTGGCGGGTGGGCAGGGAGGGGCTGGGGCAGGTTCTCTCCTCTCTCTTTGTCAGTTGGCCAGGAGATTCTCTCCCCCTCCCCCTGGATAGGGGTACAGGAGACTTTGGGGTCAGCTCTTCTGGTCCAGTAAATATATATGATGTTTGTTTGTTTTTTAAAACTGTGTAGAGGGGACAGTGGATCCCCACAGCAGAACAGGTCCCCTCTGAGCCCTAGGAATAACCTGCCACACCCTGCCCCTTCCTTTGCTCCTGAGGTCCCTTCAAGGCCTCCCACATCCAGGCCAAAGCCCTATGTGGCCCTATCTATGTGCCTTGTCCAGGAACTGCTCATGCCTGCGATGGGCCCAGCAGAGGGCGCCACAGCTACTCAATAGGAAAGAGGACCCCACCCTGCTCCTTCACCCCTCTCAGCTTCTCTGCGATTGCTGGGTGGGGTGGGGCCTTGTGCTGCTCAGCGCCCCCCTTTCTGCAGCAGAGGAGTGAGATGAAGCCAACCAGACTTTTGCCCCTGCCCCAGCCAGGTCCCACCTTGCTTTGTCTGGACCTACGTCTCAGATTTTCTAAACCAAACCAAAAAAACAAAACAAAACAAAAATCACAAAAAAAGCTATAAAAAATTTTAAAACTTTCAGAGAATTACTATTTACTTTATTAACTTACGGATTTATTATATAAATATATATTCACCTAGCAACAACACGTCTCTGCTGCCTCTTACTCTCTTAATGAAGACATAGATGACTTGCTCCCTCCCCCTGTCCCCGCCTGGTTTCTTTCTGTTGTCTGTCGTAGGGCATGGGCTCTGGGGACCCTCCTGAAGTGGAGGGTGGGCTGCTGGCCTGGCTACCTGTTAGTCGATGGTTTTGTTCCTTCCCACCCCCCCACTCCCCTTTTCTTTTGGTTTATTCTGATTGATAATTTTTTTTCTCGGTTTCTGGATAAACCACCCTTCTGGGGACAGGATAATAAAACATGTAATATTTTTAAGGCGTCTACAGTGTCCTCTCTTTCTCCTATCTCCGTTCTCCACTTTCTAGCAGAGCTGTGATAGACCGCTTCTTCCCGGAGGCGGCGGGGCCTGGAGGTGCCCCAGCCCCATTCCCATACATGTGCAACATGGGAGTGCTACTGGGGACCCAGTTGGGGCCAAGCCTGTTCGAGGTGTGCAGCGTTGAGTAACTCGTGTCGCCTGGCCAAGCAGGGTGCTATACCACCCCTGTGAGCAGGGGCGGAGAGCAGAGCACAAACGTGCAGTGACTTGCCCAGCGTCACCCAGCTAGTGAATGGTGGGGCCAGAAATAAGCTCCAGGCAGGTGGCTCCTGAGGCCATGCTCTGAACCACCGCCTGACATCAGCATCAGCCCCCGTGCCAGGCAGGGAGGTGTGGGGTGGCGGTGGGCCGGTGTTGCTCAGAGCCCCGCTGCTGTGGAATTAATGAGCCCTGGTCCAGGCTGACCGAGGGGAAGATGGGGCTCCCAGCAGCTCCAGCAACACATGCTCCTGCGCCAAATCCTAGGAGAAGGTGGCCACCTCCATCCACTGGGTGAAAAAAGACAACAGGCTTGAGGCGGGGGTCTCTCGGGACTGCTGCCTGTGCCCCCAGCCACCTCTCCCTCCAGCCTGGGCTCACCTGTCTGTGGGTCAGGCACACGACCCCCTCGCCCCCGTCCAGGTGCCTGCTGCAGTGGCCTGTGCAGAGAGGGATGGGTAAGCACCACCCCCCCCAGGCCCCCTGCCGTGGGTGGCATCCTCCCCACGGTCACCCGTGCCAGGGTGGCACTCACGGAAGATGCAGGTCAGCTGGGCCACACAGGACACAAAGCGCTCAAAGTCCACACGCAGGCGGCTGTCCCGGTAGCGGCTGGTGAGGGTCTGGGTCAGCTGGTTGTTGAGGTGGAAGCCTAGGAAGAGGCCACCTGTGAGCCTGGGCTGCCATGAACCCCTCTCAGTGTGGTGCCCCAGGCCCTTGTTCGCGGCCTCCTACACCCCAGCTCTGTTCCAGCTCAGCTATGTGGCTGTAGGCCCCCCTCTCATCTGCCAGTGGGGACTGTAGCAGCCCTGACCCCAGAAGGCTGTGTGAAGATGTGTAGGGCTTAGGACAGTGTCTGTTGTGCAGCAGCTGTGTCAGTGTTATCCCTTGAAACTGCAGGGTTTCTGCTAGTGGCCCCCAGGGGATATTTCTGTGCAAAACACTCTTGTCCCATATGGAGTCAGTTTATACTCCACGGTAGGGGTGATTTTTAAAGTTTAGGAAATGTCTCTAATGAGGAATCTAAACAAGCTTCTCAGAGCTGCCAAGGCTGGTGCTTCTGTGCTGCAGACGACCCTCTGGGACTGGAGGTTGCAGGGTGACTCTCCTCCTGGTCCCACAGGGCCAGGTAAACATAGTTTGGGGGTCATTTCATGGGCCTCTCCTGCCTCCTAAATCCATTTTCTCCCCACTCTGTGTTCATTTAACATCCAGTGCATTTCCATGCCTGAAAGTCGAGTTGGGGGGCCTGAGGCCTCATCCAGACAGCGTGTGAGCTCTGGCCTTCATCTGCCCTCAGGGTGGGGGTGGGGGAGGGCTGCTGCACCGGGGCCGTGGGAAATCTGTCCCCTACACACACACAGAGGAGGAGGGAGGGGCCAAGAGCCCCTCAGCTGCCCCTCTGGAGTTCCTGTTCTCTTCACGGAGACTGGCAGCTTCCTCTGACCACCTTTGTGGGCTCTGTGGCCTGTGGTGCCTGGTGTCTGGCGTCCCGCCCAGAGTCCCCTGGTACCTGTGAAGCCCTTCACCTAATTTACTAGGCCCTAGTGACCATGACCTACCTCCTGGTTACCCCTCCCCACGGCCCCATTGTCCAAGTACCCAGTGGCCCGCACAGACTGAACCTCACCTCCCACTCCTCCTCCTCCTCCTCCACTTGGGCCTTGGGCCTCTTGCCTCCTTTCCATGCGCTGTTCCCTCTGCCCAGAATAGCAGCTCCAAGCATCTCTCGGCTCCCACAGTGCTCTGGGCCTTCCCCACCCCAACACTGACCACTCTGGGCTGTCACTGTCATTGGTAGCTCAGGCTGCCCCTGGACTGAAGCTGTGGGGGCTCAAGAAAGGGTTTCTGGTCACCAGTGAGCCCCCAGGCTCAGCCAGCCCAGGGCCGTGAGAAGAGCAGGGGTTGCAGGGGTTGGGGGGGCGGGGTGTTGTGGAGCCGAGAATGTGCTGGATCGGCGCAGGTGTTCTACCAACCCCCCACCCTGAGATGGCGCACCTGTTCTGGGGTCTTGGAGCTTGCTTCCCCCTGGTCCCCTCCCTGGCTCGCCCTCCTCCAGACACAGCTGTTGCTCCAGCCTCACACAGCCTAATCTTGGACTTGCTTCTCTCTCTCACACATATTTTAAACTTTAATTTAAAGAATCAAGGTCCTCATGACACCTCATGGGGCTCTCGTGTCTCCCCCTCTACCATCACCAGTCTTTCCTATAACCACCTCCTCCCCACTTGGCTTCAGCCGCACTGGCCCTCTGTCATCTCTATCACAGGGCGCCTCCTTCACTCGGCTCACTCCGCACCAGCCTCCTCAGGTGCAGGCTCACGCCTCAGGGCCTTGGCACTGGCCGTCCCTCTGTCCGGAGCACTCCTGGCCTGGTGACCCCAAGGCCCACTCCTCTGGTCTCTGCTCAAACCTCAGCAAGGCCTTCTTCCCCCACCGCCCTGTCTCTCCCACCCGTCCCTGCATGCCCAGCAGCCTCACCTGCTTGCTTCTTTCGCCCTAGCACTGCTCGCCACCTGACCTTGTTCTGTTTGTGGTTTGTACCTCCCTCCTGAGGGACTGCCCTTCTGTCCCTCAGGAGCACTTGATCCGTTTTCTGCCCAGAACACCAGGCACGTACCAGGTGCTCAGAGGTGCTGAGTGAACAGTACAAACTTGCCTCTTACCTTTCTCACCTCTGCTTCTGTCTGTCTGGGACCCCATTTTTCACCATCCCACATCTCCCCATCTGCTCTCTGACTCCATTCCTTCCCATCTGTCTTGGGCTCCTTTCTTTACTTGCAGGTCCCTGGGTCTTTGACCTCCCCATGTCTCACCAGTCACTTTGCTTGGGGTAGGTAGGTGGGGATCTGGGTGTGCTCATCATTCCCCTCAACCCCGACTGCACAAGGAGGAAGGTCTCTCACTCTTGCAGACATCCTGTGTCAGAGCCACTTTACAGAGGGAAACGGAGGCTCGGGGAGGTGGACTTCTCGTGCCCAGGGACCCCAAGGAGTGAGTCAGCAGTTAGGGCTCCAGCCCAAGCTCGGGAATCCAGGACACGGCCACGGTGCCACGGTGCCCCGGAGACCAGGGCCAGCTCCCAGACACCGGCTCCCACGCCCGCCCCAGCCTACCCACTCTCGCACCCTCCCTTTCTCACACAGAGAGGGCTCTCCCCTCAGCCTCTCAGGGCCACGCAGTCCCTGCCAAGAGCTGGCAACGAGCTAAGCTTTGTGGAGGTCAGCAGCTGAGTGGGCTGCTGAGACTCGAAGAGGCCGGGGCCAGAGTGGGAGCCAGTCCTGTCCCCATGACCCAGCCCAGGCCCTCTGTCCATACCTGCAGCGTTCAGCGCCAGCCTCAGCTCATGGGAGTTCATGGTTCCAGAGGCGTCCTGGTCAAACTTGTCGAATATGGCCTGGGTGGGGAGAAATAGGTCAGTCCCACTCCCAGGCACCTGAGCTCCCCGAAGAAGGCTCAGAGGGTACCTCAGTGGCCAGACAGCCTGGGTTCCCACCCCAGCTCCTTTTCTTCCTGGCTTCATGCCCTGGGGAAACAGCTCCACCACTTTGGGCCTCTGTTTCCCAGTCTGTAAAATGGGCTCAGTAGTAACAGCATTAACTAGGTTGTTTGTGGTGTGGACATGTTAAGACTACCCACAAGGGGCCTAGTGAGGGCTCAATAAATGGTGCCTTATCTCCATTATTAATATAGAGGGGCCTGAGACCATTTTCTTCTCAACATGGGTTTTGGGGTGGGGGTGGGGGGAGGACCGCCACCTCCCCCACTGCTAGATGAGTGAAGTCATCTCCATGGGGAGGTTACTGGCCTGAGGTAACACAGTTAGAAAGGGGCCGAGCTGGGAGCCTGTGCTGAGCTGGTCAGTGCGCCTTACCTGCCACTTTCGGAGATGTCCCCAGAGCTCCTGGAGGTGGTGCAGGGCCAGGCTGCGCCCGTGCTGGAGACGGGACATCTGGTTAAAGTCAATGTCCCCAGAAGGGGAGTAAAGGCCCCAACACCCCCATCTCCCCACACAGGCACGGCCCCGTCACACACCCCGAAACACTGCAGCAGCTGCTCACAGGTCCGAAGCCCAATCTCTCTGGGAATCCAGGTGTGGGCCCTGGCTACAGGAAACAAACAGAGACCCTGAACTTCCCGTGGACTGGCCATCATCGTGAGCACTGGGGATTACTGCGTCCCATTTTATAGAAACTGAGGCACAGGGAGCCAAAGGACTGCTGGCAACTAACAGGGCTGAGATTTAAACCCAGGCAAGGGGGTTCTGAGTGCCAGTAGCAGCCATACTTCCCGCCTCTCGCTTAGAGGAGGGGGGCTTACGAGCGGCTACGACCCTGGCCAACGGTCCTGCCACAGGACCCATGTGTGAGGAAACACCATCAGGCTGAGCCCAGGGTTCCTGTGGCCTCATTCCCAGCAGCATCGTGGATTCACAGACGTAGCCGCCCCCACCCCGGCCCCATGGGGTCCACTGCCATCACCAACTCACCAGGCTCCAGGGCAATGCTTAGTAAGGTCTGGAGCTGAGGGGCACTAAGTTCTTCCTCCTGGTCAGGGAGAGAGCAGATTGTGAGTTTGGTCAACAAGGGGCTCTGGGCCCAGCCCAAGGAGCATGCTGGGCAGTGCTGGGGACACAGCAAAGACTGGGCGAGCCCAAGCCTGCCCTCTGGTCCCCGTCGGGTCCCTGGAGAGGGGTCAGGGTGGCAACAGGGAAGCCCTGGGCCGTGGGAGCCCATAGCGGACATGTGGCTGACCAACCCAGGGAGGGTCAGGAGAGCCTCCAGACAAGGGCACAGGAGGAAGATGAGGGCTTAATCAGCGCAGGGCGCGGAGATGGCGGGAGAGAACTCGCAGGCACGAGCCTTGGGGCAGGGAAGAGCTGTGAGCATTCTGAGAGAAGGAGGTCATGCGATAAGCACAGCGAGGGGGGAAATTAGGCATTTAGAGTAAGGACATGTTCAAGGTGAGGGGCGGTACCCCCTTAGCCCCGTTCCCCCTCCTCACCTCTCCTGCCAGCTCCTGAAATAGCTGCTCCAACCCCAGCTCCAGAGGAGTGTTGGGGGCCTGCGGGGTGGGAGGGGTTTAGTGGCGGCCCAGAGCGTCCCCACCCCCACCCCGTCGCGCCGCTTCCCGGAGCAGCCCCTCACCGTGAGAGCGTGCAGATCGGCGCTGATCACGTCGTCAATCTCCCTGCAAATTACAGACCGAAAGTGGGACAGGGGCTGCTCGCCCCGCGCCCGGGGCTGGGGGTGGACCGGGTCACAGCAGAGAAATTGGGTGGGATCTAGGCAGGATGCCGGCACCCTGGGCTGATCCACCGGGGCTGTGGATTCCGAAGGCGGGTCAGCACCGCCCCCCACCCTTAGGGCCGCGGGTCTGGGGATCCCGAGGGCGGGTCCGGGGGCCCGGGCTCACACGGCGGTGTGGCGGCGCTCAGAGAAGATGCGCAGTGTGAAGTCCGCCTCGTCGCCGGCACGGGCGGCGCTGGGCACCACGAGGTAGTGGCCGGGGCACAAGCGGCAGCGGCGGCTCACATCACGACGGGCGCAGAAGCGCGAGCGGTCCGCGCACAACAGGCCCCGCAGGTGCGCGCGACTGTGCGGGGAGTCCCAGAGGCCCAGCAGCTGCGGGGCGGGGACAGGATGACCATGACCACCCAAGTTCACCCCACTCGGCCTTCCGCATAATGCATCCCTCCAGACCGCCCCGTACAAACCCGCTGGATCACCCATCACGCCAAGCGCGCCCCAGGCCATCCCTGCACCACTGCAGATTGTCAGAGGCCCTGGGGCTGGTTCAAGGATCGAGTCTGGGATCTGGGGTCCCATCAGAGACCCACCTGCTCGGGGATCTGTAAGAAGGAAGAGCAAGGGGAGTAAGGGGAGGGGCCCTCAGAACCTCAAGGTTCCTTCCCTGCCTCCCCCCCTCACCCCTCCCTCTGTATTCTGATTCCACCCTCATTAAGCCCCTGGCCCTCAGTCCCTGTCCAAGCCCCTCCCTCTGACCCCTCTTGGACCCCTTCCTCTCATCTGTGCTTTCTCTGCTCCTCATCCCCTCCCTGATCCTCAGCCCCCCACCCCTTTTTCTAACTCCTTCCTGACCCTTCTGACCCCCAGCCTCTCTCTGTGGCCCCTAGACCTTAGTCTCTCCCTGACCCCCTCTGATTCCCTGGGCATTTGCCAGAGCCCAACCCCTAACCCCTGCCCCCTGCCCCTGCCCTCAGCCTCTCCAGCTCCTGTTGGCCTTCTGGGATGTCCCCATGGCTCCCTGACCCTCCATGCCTCCCTGCTCCCTGTTGCCGCCTCAGCCCGGAGTCCCACCTGGAACACGTGGAAGCCCACAGTGAGGTATGTGAGGCCCTGGGCCCGCAGGCACCGCCGATTGCGCTGGATGAGTGACAGGAGGACGGTACACTTGGGCACGCGGCCCCCTCTGGCAGGGCCCCAGGGCCCGTCGTCGTCATCCTCCTCCTCATCGGGCTCCAGCAACGTCAGCCGGAACTGGGGGTTGGTCCAGAAGGTTTCTGGTAGAGGAGAAAGAAATGGGGTTACCTGGCCTGCCACAGCCCCTTGCTTGCCTCTCAGAGTCCCCTCCAGGCCTCACCGGCAGCAGGCTGGCCCCCGCCAGAGTTGAAGCCTCGCACCCAGCGGCCTTGGAAGATGTGGATGTGCCAGCCCCCTCCCGCCGGGCTGGGGCCCAGCACCTCGGGGCTCAGCGAGCAGATCTGGACGGTGTTAAACTGGTGGAGGAAGTCCTGCAGCTCCATCCTGGACAGTGGCCTGCAGTTAGACCCTGCCCAGCCCCCAAATCACATGGCCCCCCAAATTTCTCAAGCATTGCCAAGTACCCTTCAGTCCATCAAACAGAATGATGCCCAAATCTCTGAGCCCTCCAGCTCCTCCAGATTTCTCCAAATCCTCAGAAATGCCCCCCCCAAAGAGCTATGAGCCACAGACTCCCCTCAAGCATCATCAAATGGTTTTCAACCCCCAAACACCAAGGCCCGCAGACACTCAGTCACCAGCAAACACCCAGCAGCTCCTCAACAGTGCCAAATCTCAAGAAATGCCCTGGGTGTCACCAAGCCCCCTCAATTGTCCTACTCACCAGAACTCTCCATCCTCCTTCTTCACCAGCAGGGCATCTCGCCACTCAGCGGGGAGCATGTCCCACCGTGGGCAGCTAGAGAAGCCTGGGGTGTGAGGTGTGGGTGGGTGGGGCCAACCTCCTCCCACACTACCCCAGATCTCTCTCACCTGTCGCTCCAGGCCCCGGTCCACTCCACGCGGCCCCATGGGTTCCGCAGCCGCAGCAGCCGCAACTTGGTGAAGCCCAGTGACACCTGAGAGCGGCAGCAGCATCAGTGGGGGTTAGCGCCTGGACACGCCCTGCCAGCCCGCCCCTGGGGGTTGCTCACCTTGTGCGTGCCTGTGACTGAATATGCATGTCCCTTCACCAGCCCATCCTCTGTACGGTACTCACCCCGATCACTCTGGGCAGAGGACAGGGAGAGGATGGTGAGGCTATGCTGAGGGACAGGAGGGTGGCCATTTCTCCCTGTCTCCCAACCTCCTGCCACCAAAGCAGGAGTGAACCAGAGCACCCAACTAACTCACACAGGGATCCCAGAGAGGGTGGGAGTTGGTCTGTGAAGGCGAGAAAGGAAGCAGAGGGAAATGGGGACAAAAGACAAAAAAAAACAGATGGAAACAGAGGGAGATAGAGACCTAGAGACAAAGATACAGGTCAGCCCTGGCTGGTGTGGCTCAGTGGATTGAACACGGGCCTGTGAACCAAAGGGTTGCAGGTTCGATTCCCAGTCAAGATAGATGCTTGGGTTGCAGGCCAGGTCCCCAATAGGGGTGCACAAGAGGCAACCACACATTGATGCTTCTCTCCCTCTTTCTCCCTTCCCCTCTGTCTAAAAATAAATAAATTTAATTTAAAAAAAGAAAGAAAGAAAGATACAGGACAGAGGGAAACGGAAAGAGGCAAAGAAAATACAAAAGACAAAGCAAATAACTGAGTCCAGGGTTAAGTAAATGAATGAATGAGTTAGACTGACTCACTGAATGAACGAGTATGTAGTTGGGTCAGACATGAACATATAACCCAAGATAAGCCCATCAAAATCAATCCCAGGCTTTTGCTGAGATTCTCAGGAAGAGGTACTTTTCTTTTTTACCTCTGGGGTGGTGGGAGGTAACTGTGCAGGGGAGGGGAGCGGAGCTCTTTTTTTCCCCCTCAAAGAGGGAACCAGGAATAGGAAAACATATTCACAGTGTCTGCTAAGCACCTGGATCCAGCTGTGCCTGAAGCTTGTTAGTTACGAAAGCAAATAAATATCCTTCTGACTTGCTCGTGTTTGATTTGTGAGAGAGAATAAGCCAACAGTGAAACAAAGGAGGACACAGGATGCCTCCCCCTCCAGCTGTGACTGTGCACTGGTGCTGGTGGGGGGTCTCCATGGGAGTCCAGCTCTCTCACCAGGGCAGTGGCACCCACGAGGGACTCCTTGGCCAGGGCGTGGCGCAGAGCCAAGAACAGGCCTGGAACATCTTGCCTCAGGTAGAGCACCTCACCCACGCCGCCTGTGAAGTCCACGAAAGCCTCATTCATGTGGCCTCCTCGCATCGCCTCGTAGGAGCCATGGAGCCTGTGGGAGCAAGTCTGGCATGGGGGTGTCTGAGGCATGTACAAGCACCTCAGGATTTGGGGACCTCTGTCCCAGGGTGTGGGGTCCCAGGGTCTGTTCTTGAAATTTGCACACTCCTGAGGTGGGGGACCACAGTCCACACTCCGGAAGCCTTCAGATCCTGGGCCACCAGGACTGCATGATTTGGGTGGTGGGTCTCAGGAGAGAGCTCTGTCAGAATTCTGGGCACCCTGGGGCTGTATTTGGTGCTCAGAGTCTCTGGAGATAGATGTCTGCTTTGGGGGTAATCCCCATGGGGCTTTTGGATCCACAGGATGGGGAAAGCAAAGATTTGAGTGTCTCAGGGCTTACACCCAATACTTGGGGGTGCTTTCGGTGTCTCAGTGGATCAGGAGAGGTTGTCTGAGATCACAGTTTCCCCAAGGGGATAAATGTTAGGTTCCATGACTCGAGGGCCTGATAAGAAATTTCAGGCTCTTTAAGAATTCTGGGAGTTTGGGGGATTTCTGAGAATGTTTTGTGTGATGCTTTGGTGGAGGAAGGTGTTTACAATTTGGAGGGCCTCAGGGGATGGTGTGACATTAGTGTCCCAGGGGCTGTGACTTGGTTTAGGGTCCTTAGCTGGGTGTCCAGAGGATCCCAGAAGTCAAGGGGCTCCGGTGGCCCCATGGGTCTGGGACTTCGGGTTGCAGCTCGGGGGAGGGGCTGGGGCCCTTACTTGGCATAGGCCTTTTCCAAAAGGGAGGCCCAGAACTCATTCCGTTGTTCTGAATGCAGGAACATCAGCTTCCCCTCGCGCACGGGTAGCTTGTCGTCCACCACGACGTCCACCCAGTGGCCGAACTGCCAGAGCTGGTGGGGGAATGGCAGGGCCCTGGCTCAGCTTCCAACCTCCAACCCCCAACCCCTCCTGGGCCCCAACCTCTGACCCCTGCCTGGCCTTGCTGTACCTATCCAAAATTCCAGCCCCCAGGGAGCAGCATCAACTATGAAATTCATGTCACCTGGAAGAAACTGAGGCACGAACAGAGAGGGCCAAGCTTTACCTGGAAGTGGAAGATGCCAGCGTAGCCGTCTTGGAAACCCTGTCCAGGGGGCACCACCCGGCACAGGAGTCGGGGGTACAGAGTGAGGGAAGCGGCAGCAGCAAGAAACCAACAGTTACCTTGGAGGAAAGAAGAGGACTAAGGCCCAGGGACAGGAGAGACTGCGGGGGACGCTGGGAGTGGGGAGGCAGAGCCAGTGCGTAGGGAGGTGGGCACGGAGGGCAGAGGTGTCAGGGTCCTAGCTGCAACTTGCAGGGTCTGGGGGCTCTAGAAGCGTTCACTGGTCTCACCCAGACTCCCTTGACACACGTCTGTCCGGCTCATATCCTCACAGACGAAGTGGGGCTCGGCACAGAATTCCTGGGGGAGAAGGAATTTCAGGCCTCAGCCAAGAAGGGGTGGGAAGGAGCAGCTGGGAGGTCAGGTGCCTGAGTCCCCTCCTGCCCTCACAGCTCCGGAGTAATGACCACCTCCAATGCAACAAGAGGCTCGTCAGCCTGTGGGCAGGCGGCAGGCTTCCCTGGACCTTCCCAGAACCTGGATGACTGAGCCTGCTCTGAGCTGGTTCCACAGTGACACCTCCCCCGTCAGACGCAGGATCCTGGCCCCCAGCCTCTCCTCCCTGGGACCCAGGATCCCTGGCCCCAGCCCCTCCTCCCTCAGACCCAGGAGTCCAGGCCCCCAGCGCCTCCTCCCTCGGACCCAGGAGTCCAGGCCTCCAGCCCCTCCTCCCTCGGACCCAGGATCCCTGGCCCCAGCCCCTCCTCCCTCAGACCCAGGAGTCCAGGCCTCCAGCCCCTCCTCCTTGGACCCAGAGCACAGCCCCCAGCCCCTCTTCCCTCAGACCCAGGAGTCCAGGCCTCCAGCCCCTCCTCCCTCAGACCCAGGATCCCTGGCCCCAGCCCCTCCTCCCTCGGACCCAGAGCACAGCCCCCAGCCAAACTTTACATGGGGCCTCATCCATTTCACCCCTTTGGCCTTCTCTGAGTCTGGTCCTAGCTGGTCATAGCCAAGGGCATCAGGACCAGCAGGGAAGTAGGGATCACGAAACAGGATCCCCTCATCCAGGCAGGCTGCTCGGATTGCCTCATAGCTCTGGCCTCTAAAAGGCTTCGGGGTCCAGGATCCAGGTCCTGCCTCTTCATCTACCAGCTGGATGGTGACCTTCCCGCTGCCACACGCCATCTGAACACTCTGGGCTCACAGGCTGGCCCTAGGTCCTTTAACCCCCTGAGTCACGGGGGTGGGGCTTCCCCTCCTTCTGAGTCCTGATGGGGGTCTTTAGGCAGTGAGAAGCCTTCCCTTGTTAATACTAATTGATGGTTTGGGGTGCAGGAGAGCATGGACGCCTGTTCAGTGGTTTCCTCCCCAGGGCGTGGGGCCTTCAGTTGTGGCCAGGATAGCAGCTTAATAGGCTTGGTCAGCAGCAGGAGAGAAGGAGGGCAGAGCCTAGGTAGGACCGGCTGCCACCGTGGAGGTTCCTAGAAGGAAATCAGTGTGAGGGGCATGTTTCTGCAGTCTTGGCCCAGCATGTCTCCCTCTGTGGTACTGGGAGGGCAGCGTGTCCACTGCTGCGCCTGTCTCTCCCTCTTTCCCCCTGACATTCTCTCTTTCTGCCTGCCAGTGTATCTCTTGTCCGTCTTGGCCTCACTGTCTCTGCCTGTCTCTCTCTTCTCTTTGTCTGGTTTTTGCTTGTTTGTCTCTGTCTGTATCTCCCTTGTCTCTGTCCCTCCCTCTTTGTCTCCCTGTGTCTCTCTTTCTCACTGTGCCTGTCTGTCTTCTGCGTGCCTCGCTGTCTGTCCCTCTCCATCCTTCTCTCTGTCCTTGTGTCCCCTCAGCCATCCACAGTGGGACCCTGAACCACCTGGATAGCCTCCTCAACAAGGCAGACCTCAGCCTGGCCGCCCCAGGCAGGGCTGACCACGAAGGGCGGCTCTGGGCTGGGAGCTGGGCCCACCGGTGACCTCGACACCCTGCACGGCCGGCACACAGCTCGGGGTCTGGGGGAGCAGTATTTCCACCAAGGGATGCTGGGGCTGTTGGAGGAAATGGGAGAAATCGCTTCTGAGAAGCCAGAAATTCACCGGTTTTCATCCCAGCAGGAGTTCCACCCTCAGCGCAGGTCTCCTGCCCTGGCAGAACTTTGTCACCTCTGTGGTGTCCAGATGTGCCTCAGCTTTCTGGTATGTTTCCCTCCAAACGGACCAGTAAATACAAAACAGGCTTTTCTCCTGTAGAACTGTCAAGACCATCTGCACCTAAGTGAGGCAGGTGACAGTGGTGGGTAGGAGGGCCGGGATTCGAATTCCAACTCTACCACTTGCGTAAGTCACTTCAACTCTCTGTGCCTCAGTTTCTCATCTCTATATAATGGGGGCAATAATAGGACCTACCTCGGAGTGTCACTGTGAGAAGCAAATGGGTTAGTATGTGTGACACGTTCAGAGCGGTGCCTGACACAGCGTAGGTGCTCAGTGCACACCAGGCGTGACGGCTAAGAACCGAGTCCCATCTATGGTCACCCATCTCCTCTAGCCCCTGTTCCTGCCACTTCAGTCACCTACTCCACCCGCTATATGTTCACATTCTTAACCCAGGAGGTCAGAGCCCTCTCCCCTTTTACCTTCCCAAAGTACCACTAACAGCAGGAGGAAGCTTTTAATAAAACCTGACTGACGTCTTGCAGTAACCAGGAAACAACTACTTGTGAAAACTGCCTGTGAGATCACCAGGCCTTTGGTCCACGGCCTTCCCGCCCCTTCCCGGCCTGAACTCTGCTCCTCCCAGCTACCTGTTGCTGCTAAGTTGCTGGGCTGTGGTCACATCTCACAAACAAATATTCTCTTGATCATCACTCCCCATTAGCACCCCTTACATCTCAAATATGCATTCCCCCGCCAAAGTAAGAAAACGCATTGATGTGGTTGTACTGGATGTCTGCTGCTTTGCGAGCCCAGCATTCTCTACCTCTTTTTCTGGAATCAACACCCCCATTATATTTTAGGGACCCATCCACCTTATGCTCAAGCCACGCGGCTCTGGTAGGGCTGGCCCCTCACCACAGCTCCAAAGAAGGACTATTGGCCCAGACCAGCCCTTCAGAGCCGCGCACTTTCTGGCCACACCCCTGGCCACACCCCTCGGCCTGTGCCAGGGAGACTCAGGGCGGGGCTTCTCTTTACCTGGGGCCTTTGGGCTGGTGGGAGGTAGGCCGGGACGTGGCCCCGGCTCTACCTGAGAATGAGGACGACGTGGAGCAGGGCACAGCCAGGCGATGGGGAGACAGACAAGTGTCCCAGAGCACAGAGCCCTCAACCCGGATGTGCTTGAAATCAGACTTTTACATTAAAGGAGCCAATAAATTCTGCCTTCTCTTTTTCCCAGTTTTTATTATTTTAGTTAACTTTGTTTCATTTTCTTTTATGTATTTTCTCACTAGCAACCGAAAGACCTTCCCATGCCTTCCCAATTCATTGGCATGAGTTCTGCGGCATGCACCAGCCTGCAGGTCCCCTAGGAGCGAGAGAGTGAGATCCGACACAGTCATGGGGTAAGGGACCTACCTGGTGCCAGTGTCCTCCGTTTGCACCCCTGTCGCCGTACCTAACCAACAAAGTGCAGATGTTCGTTTTCACCAGGTTAAGACGGCACTTGAGCCATTAAAAAGGGGAAAGATTCTGCCTAAAACACCGTTATGGAAATGGAGAGCCCCTTTCTGACTCACAGAGAGAGCAGGCATTTGCTACACAAATAACAGCAAATGCTTGCCGTTTACTGCGTTCTTGCCGTGGCTGTGCACCAGGCACTGTTCTAAGCACTTCACAGCACGATCTCATCGAGTCCTCACAGGAGCCTCGAGAGGGGTCTCCGGCAGCTCTGGCTGCCACAGCAAACACCGCAGACTGGGGGCTCGCACCACAGATGTTTATTTCTCCGTTCTGGAGCCTGGGAGGGAGTCCCAGAGGGTGCTGCCAGCATGGCTGGGCTCTGGGGAGGCAGACTGCCAACCCCTTGCTGTACCTTCCCATGAGAGAGCTCTAGTCCTGCTCTCCTCATAGGGACCCTAATCCTGTCGTGGTGGCCCTACTCTCATGACCCTACCTAAATCTAATTACCCCCCAAAACCCCCAAATACCATCACATTGAGGGTTAGGGCTTCAGCATATGAATTGGGGGGCGGCACAAACATCTAGTGCACAGCAGAGGTAAGCCTCAGAGTGATCTCCACTTTATAGAGGAGGAAACTGAGGCCCAGAGAAGTGGGGTGCTTTGTCCATACCCTCACAGTTGCAGAATCAAGTTTTAAATTAAGTGGTCTGGCTTGCCGATTACAATGAATTGACTCTCAAAGGATTCAAAATATACAAAGAGCTCCTATAAATAAACAACAGTGGATCCAATAGAAAATGAGCAAAAAAAAAAAAACATGAATAAGCAATCATAGATTCAGTGGCAAATGAGCATATGAAATCATGCTCAACCTCAAAGAAATGCTAATTAAGATCATATAAATCACCATTAGATTAGGAAGAAAGTTAGGAAGTCTGAAAATGCCAAGTGTTGGCAGGGGTGTGGAGCAACAGAAGCATCGATGGGGAGGTGGAACTCGGTACGAACACCGTGGAAGAGTTTGGCGTTTCTCAGTCAGTGTCTGCCCTGTGACCCAGCGATTCCACTCCCAAGAAAACGTATCCTAAAGAAATACATGCACGTGCGTCCCAGGAGATGCGTGCAAAAATGTTTGTAGCAGCACACTTTGTGACAGCAAAACCCTGAAAACAACTCAGATATTCACGGTCAGCCAAATGAGAAAATTCATACAAGAGAAGACAACACAGAAGTGAAAACGGGATGAACTGCAGACACAACCTGGCTCTCTTAGCAGCATAATGTTGAGTGAAAAAAACAAGCCTCAGAAGAACACCAACGGTGTCACTTTGTTCTTTCAAAAGTACTTATCAGCACAAAGGATTTTAAACAAAAGCAGACAAAACAGTGCAAAACCGCCCACATCACCATCTTCCAGCTTCAACAATTGTTAACTCAAGCAAATCTAGCATTACCTGTGCATGCCCTATCCCACCCCTCACACATCATCTTGAAGCAAATTTCAGACACCATTTAGATTCCTCAGTAATCATTTCAATGTATTTCTCTAAAAATATGAAAACAAAGAAAATCATACCTGAATACCACTGTCACACCAAGAAAATTGTTCATATACTATCATCTCTTAAAATCATCAGTCTGTATCCACATTTCCAATTGTCTCATAACTGTCCTAAAAGTGTTAGTAATTTATTTGAATCAAAGCCCAAATAAGGTGGATTCACTGCAATTGGCTGAGATGTTTCTTAAATCTCTTTACAGCAGCGATTTCCAATGGGTGCGCCGCAGCTGAGAGACACACTGGTGTGCCACAAGACTTTTTAAACCATGCGCTATCTCACTATTTCATCAGCGGCACGCACCTCTTTCCCCCTAGACTGTAAAATTAAAAAATGACAGCAGCCAATGCAATAATAGCCAACTGGTATGAATGAATCAAAATTATATCTATTTTTTGTCAGATTGGCAAAATGTATCATATATTTTTTGATGTGCTGTAGGATCTATAGGTTTTTTTTTTTCTTTCAGCTCTTTTTTTCTTTCCAATTATTTTGCTAAAGACCCAGATCGTGTCTCCTGGAGTTTCCCAGTCTGGGTCTGGCTGGCATTTACCGCCTAGTGGCACCGAACATGTGCCTCTGTCTCCTGTCATCCCTGGAAACTGAGCATGAGCTCTAGACACTTCCTCTGGTGCAGGCTCGGTCTCTGGGCAAGATGGCTTCCGAGGAAGTGCTTGGCTTCTCCACCTGGCTGTGTCTGCATTCTGAACGTTAGCCACGGGTGCTCGCCGCCTCCCCGCATTGAGTCAAGATGGGGGTGGCAAAATGGTGGTGTTCTATTTCTAGCATCTCACCTTCATGTAGTGGCTGGAACATTGTATAAAGGGACTCTTACCCTCACCTGCTGTTCAGTTGCCCTAAGGTACGGTTCATAAAAGAAAAAAGCTACTTTGGTGACCCTTTCCCTTTATTTACCACTTGTCAGAGCAACATTTGTTTATTGAATAGTGTACATGTCAGAATTCCTTTTTTTTAAAAATAAATATTTTATTTATTTATTTTTAGAAAAAGGGGAAGGGAGGGAGGAAGAGAGGAAGAGAAACATTGATGTGTGAGAGATGGGGGATCTGGCCCTGACTGGGAATTGAACCAGTGACCTCTCGCTTCAATTCGTAAGACGATGCCCAACCCACTGAGCCACACTAGTCAGGGCCAGGATGCCTTTTGACAGCTTTCAGTACAACATACTACCTGGTAGTGGGGTTGTGTGGGGGAAAGCCTACCTTCAATTCTTGGCAGCTACCGGTACCTTCCAAAAAGACCTGATATGAGACCGTGACTAACCTGGCTTACGTCCACTTGCACCGGAGGCCAGTGTGCTGGAGAGTGAAGGCCATACAGAGGGAGGCAGAGCTGAGACCCGACCAGCCAGCAGCTGGAGACAAAGCAGATGTTGATGATGGTTAGTAGCAGGCAGGGGAAAAGGGGGCTCACAACCTGTTCTGTAAGTCTGATGAAGTCCCAGCAGGCTGGACTTCTAGGCACTCTGAGCTCACTTGTCATAAAAGGTGCAGCTGAGGTAAACTTGACCACGTTATTTTTTTTATCCTCACCTGAGGAGATTTTTAAATTTTCATTGCTTTTAAAGAGAGAGGAAGGGGGAGAGAGAGAAGGAAAGAGAGAGAGAAACATGGACTGGGTGACTTCTTTTGTGCACCCTGGTGATCAAACCTGTAGCCTGTGTGTGTACCTTAAGCAGGTATTGAACCCATGAGCTTTCGGTCTATGGAATGACGCTCCAACCAACTGAACCACACTGGCCAGGGCTTGACCACGTTCTTGAGGTCCATATTTAGTTAGCTGTATAGCTGGCATCAGGTGACCAGAATTCTTCTGGAACTAATAACTGAATGCAGGACTATGCAGAGCTCATGTTGCAGGCACCGCTTCTGACAGTGAACCATGGAGGCTTACGCACTACTCGAACAAGGGTGGGAAGTGTCTACAGTATTTTAGCCAACACCGCATGCTACCGATTTCACCAACGACAGCCCATTTTTAACACATACTATGCTAATTATTAATAAGCCACTTAATGTACAAATGAAAACCCATTTCTAACACTCATCAAGCTAATTAATGAAGCCTTTGGGGTTTCTCAGAGATAAGTAGTTGAAGCCTTTGCAGTAATTGCCTATTTGGCTTTTGATCAGATGCTGGCTGACTATTCTGGAGTGTATATTCCAGCTCAGGTCAACTGATGTCATTTAAATGACATATTTTGGGGGAAAGATTTTATTTATTCATTTTTAGAGAAAGGAGATGTCTTATCTGGGGAGACAGGGGAAAGGAGGGAGAAAGAGAGGGAGAGAAACAGTGATGTGAGAGAGAAACATCAATTGGTGGCCTCTTGTATGTGCCCCAACCAGGGACTGAACCCACAACCCAGGCACATGCCCTGACCAAGATCAAATGGGCAACCTTTTGCTTTGCCAGATGATGCCCAACCCACTGAGCCACACTGGTCAGGGACGACACATATTTATATCACTTTGTGTATTAGGTTGAGTCCCTTAGAAACAGACTGAGACAAAAAGTTGCATGCAGAATGAAGGGGCATTGGGAAGTAGCCTCAGGCAATGCTTCCAAAAGGGGCTGGGGTGGCCACTCAGAGTTGTCCCACATCGAGGAAAGGGGACCAGACCTCTGTATCCCAGCACCACCTGTTGTTGGCATGGACGATCCCCTGGGAGGGGCAAGATGATGGGTAAGCAATTCCCTGGGGCCAAAGGCACCTCCCAGGGAGGGGCACACTGTGAGGTGTGAACTGCCCGAAGCCTAGCATTTCCTATCTCTGTCCACTAAGAGGACTTGTCTGGGGAATTTTCTTATAAGTTTGTAATTATTTCAAAATCAGAACAAATGTTACTAAAAATGACTGTACTGATTATTAAAAAATAACTCTGCAGGCTGAGCTGGCCTTGTCTCCTCCATGCTGGTTTGGTGGCCTCATGGAGGCCTCAAATACTGGGGAAGGAGGGGCAGAGTAGCAATAAAACTCTAAGCTATATCGACAGAAACTGGAATGAGTTACCAGGAAGACAGAATATTTATATTATCTTCTTCTTATTACATGGGGAGAGTTAACAGATAACATTTAATCCCTGACTTTGATAATTAAGCAACCATAGGTTCAAGCATAAACTAAAAAAATTATAGTTACTCACTAGTAGAATAAGAACGGGATGTTTAACTTTCGAGTCAGTGGAATAGCATAAAAAGAAAGGAGAAGAATAAAAATAAAGTCAAAAAAATAAAAGACAGAAAACTGTACTTGAACAACAATTAAAATAAAATCTAAAAAAGAATATATTATCAAACAATAAAAAAATAAAGTCAAAATAAATAAACAAATATTGCTGAAATTTTTTAATGATTGGGAAAAATCAATGTAAGTCTTACTTCATTGTACAAGTTACCTCATTCTACACATTCAATAATTCCAAATGGATCAAAGACCATGTAGAAACCAAGTGAAATATAGTTATTTTGTGACATTCTTTTGAGTTTAAAAAGCTATCATAATAATAAAAAAAAGAGAAGGAAATATCTATTTGGCAAAAGTCAAAAAACAGAGAAAAATTTTGGAAACCATAGAAAGCATGAAACTGACCTAAGCAAAGTCTGCATATTGGTTATACCAATAACAACACAACAAAACTACGATGCACCAATTTATACACACATGTAAAACACACTAGGGTAAGTCAACAAACAAAATTACATGACAGTGAGGGCTGCACAGCCCAGCGAATATGCTGGACAACATTGACTCACACACTTTGTATGAGTGAGCTGTTGTGAACTACATCTCAGCTGTTACTTAAAAAATCCAGTGGGGCCCCAGCTGGTGTGGCTCAGTGGATTGAGCGCAGGCCTGTGAAGCAAAGGGTGGCCAGTTCAATTCCCAGGTTGTGGGTCAGGTCCCCAGTGGGGACAAGTGAGAGGCAACCACACACTGATGTTTCTCTCCCTGTCTTTCTCCCTCCCTTCCCTTTTCTCTAAAAATAAATAAATATATATATATTTTTAAAGAAAGCTCACAAGATTCTAAATTCCATGAGATGAGAAATTAAAAAAAAAAAATCCAGTGGGGATTGTAGTTTTGGGGGAAGAAGGAGAGTTGAAACCTTCATTCTAAAATGTCTCTGAAGAAAAGTGTAATAAGTAGGACTTACTGCACTAGATGTTCATGTGTGCCATCAAACCAAACTAAAGTGTTATAATAACACAGACTTAGAATGGGACGGAGAGAGAAACCAGAAATTCATGCCATCGTACCTGACAGCGAGGCGCCTGCTTAGGCTGTCCACTCACGGAGATGACACAGCATCAACAGGTTGTTCTGTCAACACTTTGAAAAATAGATCAATTCTAGCTTCTGGCCAAGATGGAGGTGTAGGTGGACACACTGTGCCTCCTCTCACAACCAAAATTAAGGACAACAAAGATTTAGAAACAAGAAAATAACCAGAACTGATACAAAATTGAACTGCATGGAAGTCAAACAACCATTCATCAGACCGGTAAGAAGGGAGGATTGCGGCAGGAAAAAGTGGAGGTTGGCGGACCTGGGCACGCAGGCAGCAGCAGTTGGCAGACCCAGGGGCACAGGCGGCGGCTAGCAGACCCCGGGCACGGGGTGGCAACTGTGCAGACCCAGTGAGGCCACACAAGGCGGCTGGCTGACCAGGTGGTCCCACATTTGCGTGCAGATAATCCAGGTGAAGGGGAAGTGGCAGAAGGGACTGGAATCTGAGAGAGAGTGGAGCAAGCACCATTGTTCCCTCTCGGCCCCGCCCCCACATACAGTATCACTACCCAGCGACTGGGCCGCCCCACCCTGGGGAACACCTAAGGCTCCACCCTTCACTACGTAAAAGCCACGACTAAACCCCCCCCAAAAAAAGGCTCAAACCGGAGAACAAATCAAAGCCCCAGAGCCAATTCATATAAGCAACAAAGAGATAGCCAACCTATCAGATGCACGGTTCAAAGCACTGGCGATCAGGATGCTCACAGAATTTATTGATTTTGCTCACAAATTAGATGAAAAAATGAACGCTACCATAAGTGAAATGAAGAAAAACACACAGGGAACCAATAGAGATGGGAGGAAAACTGGGACTCAAATCAATGGAGTGGACCAGAAGGAAGGAAGAAACAACCAAACAGAAAACAAGGAAGAAACAAGAATTAAAAAAAAAAAGAGGAGAGGCTTAGGAACCTCCAGGACTTCTTTGAACGTCCCAACATCTGAATTATAGGGGTACCAGAAGGGGAAGAAGAAGAGCAACAAGTGGAAAACTTATCTGAACAAATAATAAAGGAGAACTTCCCCAATCTGGCTAAGGAAATAGACTACCAGGAAGTCCAGGAAGCTCAGAGAGTCCCAAAGAAGGTGGACCCAAGGAGGAACACACCAAGACACATCATAATTACATTACCCAAGATTAAAATGAAGGAGAGAATTCTAGAAGCAGCAAGGGATAAGGGCACAGTCACCTACAAAGGAGTTCCCATCAGACTGTCAGCTGATTTCTCAAAAGAGACCTTACAAGCAAGAAGGGGCTGGAAAGAAGTATTCCAAGTCATGAAAGGCAAGGACCTACATCCAAAATTGTTCTATCCAGCAAAACTTTCATTTAGAATGGAAGGGCAGATAAAGTGCTTCTCAGAAAAGGTCAAGTTAAAGGAGTTCCTCATCACCAAGCCCTTATTATATGAAATGTTAAAGGGACTTACCTAAAAAAAAAAAAAGAAGATAAAAAATATGACAGTAAAAAGACAGCAAACCCACAGATATTAACAAGCACACCTAAAACAAAAGCAAACTGAGCAAACCACTAGAACAGGAGCAGAACCACAGAAACAGAGATCAAATGGAGGGTTAGCAATGGGGGAGTGGGAGGAGGAGAGAGGGGGAAAAGGTACAGAGAATAAGTAGCACAGACGACGGGTAGAAAATAGGGGGAGGGCAAGAATAGTGTGCGAAAAGTAGAAGCTAAAGAACTTATGACACATGGACATGAACTAAAGAGGGGGAATGTGGGTGGGAGGGGGTGCGCAGGGTGGAGGGGAATGATGGGGGAGAAATGGGACAACTGTAATAGCATAATCAATAAAATATATTTTTAAAAAAGAAAAAAGATTAATTCTAGATGGACTACAGAATAAAATTTAAAGTGTACAAAGAACCAAAAATATCTTACCTCAGAGTTGAAAAGAATTTTACAGGCATTAAAACCAACATATGAAATTGCAAGGGAAAGACAGTAAATGCGACTATGAAAAAATCAAAACTTCTGTACATCAGAAAAGCTTCGGAACAAGATTAAATGCAAGTGGCGACACGAAACAGGGAGTATGTACAATGTGCTTGCAGCGTCGTTAATAAAGAATTCTGACAAACAAATACTCAAAACTCCACAATAGTGAGATGGATATATACAAAAGCAGTAAAATCAACTGATTAAATGTGAAAGAAATACATTAATAAAACATTTAAAATGAAACAACAGTGAGATATTGCTATAAGACTCAAAATCAACAAGTGTATTATTAGCCCATTTTCTCTAGGGAAACAGAACGAATATTAATTGATTCATTCATAGTAGGAATCGGCACACACACTTACGGAGGCTGAGAAGTGCCGCAGTCGGGGTCTGCGAGCTAGAGAGCCATGCGCTGTGGTGCAATTCAGTCTGAGCCTGAAGGCCTGAGGCCCGGTGAGCAGATGGCACAGCTCCCAGTCCGACTCTCGGGCTGAAGGTCTGAGAAGAGTGGGGGGCAGGGGGACACTGGGGTAACTCCTGGGGTCCCGAATCCCAAGATCCAGGAGCTCTGATGGCCAAGGGCAGGAGAAGATGGATGACACAGCTCAAGAAGACAAAGACTTCCCTCTTCCTCTGCCTTTTTTTTTTCCTGCTTAGGCCCTCAAAGGATTGCATAACATCTGCCCACATTGGCAAGGGTGGATCTTCTTTACTCGGTCCACTGATTCTAATGATAACATCTTCTAGAGCACCCTCACAGACACACCCAGAGATGATGTTGCACCAGCTATCTCTGGGCATCGCTCAGTCCTGTCAAGTCCATACACAAAATTGACCATCACAGTCAAGTTGGCCACCCCCCGTTTAGATGGCTGCAACTTCACTGATGGGCTGGCTCTAACTTCATGAGAGCCCTTGAGCCACAGCCCTCCAGGTGAGCCAGTCCCAGATTCCTGACTTCAAAAACTATGTTAAGATAATAAATTCTTACTGTTTTATGGTACTAAGTTAGAGGGTTATTTGTTATACAGCAGTGCATAACGAATACTTGTCAGACTGGATAAGAAAGCAAGAATCATGTCATCTTCAAAGACACAATTTAGATCTAAAGAGACAATAAGTTGAAAGGAAAAATATTTACCATGCAAGCAGCAAACACAGAAGAGATAGAACGACAATATTACTATCAGACACAATAGCTGTTAAAAGCAAGTTAACCAGAGACAAAGTGGTGGGACATTTCATAATGGTAAAATGGCCAATCTGTCAGCTATAGCAAGTATAAACGTGCACTGTCCCAGAGCTCCAAAATATATGATGTAATTGAAAGGACAATTAACAATCATAATTGTACACTTGGCTGATGTGGCTCATTGGTTGAGCATCATCTTGCAAACCAATTGTCACCGGTTCAATTCCCAGTCAGGGCACATACCTGGGCTGTGGACCAGATTCCTGGCTGAGGGCGTGTGAGAGGCAACTGATCGATGTTTCTCTCATACATCAGTGTTTCTCTCCCTCTCTTTCTCCTTTCCTTCCCCGCTCTCTAAAAATATATAAATAAAATATTTAAAAAAAAGTCATAATTGTAGATTTCAATACCTTTATTTCAGTAATTGATAGAACAGCCAACAAAAATTAGTAAGGATATAGAACATGTGAATGCTGTCAATCAATTTCACTTAACATTCCATCTTAACAAAAGCAGAATATACATTATTTTCACACACTTGGAAAATGCTCCAGAGTGGACCATTTGCAAGGCCATAATATAAGCCCTAATAACTTTATGCAAATTGAAATCATACAAAGTATGTTCTTTAATCATAGTAGAACTAATCTAGAATCCAGATTATAAAAATAAATTTAGGAGTCTCTAAATACATGGAAATTAAACAACACACTTTTAGATGTGTCAAAAATTGAAAGGGAATTTAGGAAATGTCTTGAGCTGAATAAAAAAAAACAAAAAGCAAAATGTACAGGATGCAGCTACAGCAATATATAGAGGGAAATTTATATAGCTTTAACTATATATGAGAAAGGGAGAAAACTTAAAATCAATCTAAACTTCTACTTCAAGAACAAGAAAAAAACAATAAATAGAACTCAAAGTAAATGGAAAGAAAGGAAAGCTAAAGATCAGAGTGAAAATCAGTGAAAAAATATATAAAAACATTAGAGAAAATCAGTGAAACTGAAATTAGTAAACTTTTGCTGGACCGAGGAAGATAAAATAACAGAGAAGACAAAAATTCCCAAAATCAAGAATAAAGGAACTTCAGTTAAATGGAGGTATAGGTAAACACAGCCTGCCTCCTCACACAACCACAGCAAAAATTACAACTAAACTACAAAATAACCATTACTTGGAACTGCCAGAAAATCAAGCTATATGGAAATCTGACAACCAAGGAATTAAAGAAGTCACATTCATTCAGATGGGTAGGAGACACAGAGATGTAGAATGGGCTTGTCCAACACTCACATGTGGTGGATAAAAATTGGGAGAGATATCATGGGAGGAGGGATCTCAGCCTCACACCAGACCAACCAGACCTAGGTCCCAGCAACAGGAAGGTAAGTCCCCATAACTTCTGGCTGTAAAAATCAGTGGGGTTAGGGGCAGAGGAAGAAACTGCAGGATTCTCAGGTGTTTCCTCTTTAAGGGCCTGCAGTAGACTCACTCAGATTCACTCCCTCTAGGCTCCAGCCCTGGGGCAGCAACTGGAAAGGTACCAGTGGCATATGGAGAGGAACTGAAGTGTTTGGCATCAGGGTCAGAACTGGGGGACAGCTTCCTCCCAGACAAAATGCCAGAGGCCAGGCAGCTGCCATTTTATTCCATTTCTGAGTCCTCCCCTACACAGAGCCACAGAATGGTGGCACCATATCTGAGACTCCACCAACCTGGTTCAAATGGGTTCCCCACCCTGGTGATTACCTAAGGCTCTGCCACTTTTGGGCCCACCCAAGTTGTAAACAGTGGCTTTTCTGTATTAGGCCACACTACCAAGACATGGAGTCAAAGCAGCTCTATCTAATACATAGGGAGAGCTGTTCTCTCCTAAAACACAGGGAGACTGCCAAAATGAGGAAAAAAATAAATATGACCTAAATGAAAGAAGAGAACAAAACTACAAAAAAAGAACTAAACAAAATTAAGATAAGCAATCTATCAGATGCAGAGTTCAAAACACTGGTTATTAGGATGCTCAAGGAACTCAGAGGGTACTTCAACAGCATAAAAATGATCCAGTCAGAAATGAAGGTTACACTCACTGAAATAAAGAAAAGTTTACAGGGAATCAACAGTGGTGTAGATGAAGCCAAGAATCAAATCAATGATTTGGAAAGAAAGGAGTAAAGAAACATTTGGTGAGAACAGCAAGAAGAAAAAAGAATCCAAAAATATGAGAATAGGGTAAGGAGCCTCTCTATATGAGAATAGGGTAAGGTGTACCAACATTTGCATCATAGAGTTGCTGGAAGGAGAAGGGAAAAAGCAAGAAATTGAAAATTTATTTGAAAAAATAATGAAAGAAAACTTTCTTAATATGATGAAGGATATAGACATACAAGTCCAGGAAGCACAAAGAGCCCCAAATAAGATGGACTCAAAGAAGAGCACACCAAGACAAATCATAATGAATATGCCAAGGGTTAAAGATAAAGAGAGAATCTTAAAAGCAGCAAGAGAAAAGCAGATAGTTACCTACAGGGGAGTTCCCATTAAACTGTCAGCTGATTTCTCAAAAAAAAAAAAAAAATGCAGGTTAGAAGAGACTGATAAGAAGTATTCAAAGTGCTGAAAAGCAAAGACCTATAACTTAGATTACTCTATCCAGCAAAGCTATCATTTAGAATGGAAGGGCAGCCCTGGCTGGTGTGGTTCAGTGGATTGAGTGCCATCTTTCAAACCAAAGGGTCTCTGGTTTGATTCCCAGTTAGGGCACATGCCTGGGTTGTAGGTCAGGTTCCCAGTAGGGGGCACACAAGAGGCAACCACACATTGATGTTTCTCTCCCTCTCTTTCTCTATCTCTTTCTCCCTCCCTTCCCCTCTCTAAAAAAATAAATAAACAATATCTTAAAAAAAAAAAAAGAACTTCCAGCCAAGATGGAGGTGTAGGTACATACACTGTGCCTCCTTGCACAACCAAAATAAGGATGACAACAATTTAAAAACAAAAAATAACAGTAGTGACAGAAAATTGAACTGTATGGAAGTCCAACAACCAAGGAGTTAAAGTAGACACATTCATCCAGACTGGTAGGAGGGGTGAAGACAGGCAGCCAGGATGGAGAGGGCTTGTGGCAGGGCAGCTGTCGGACCCCGTGAGGCTGAGGACTGTGGAGGCATGTGGCACACAAGGCAGCTGGCAGGCTGGTGGTCCTGCATTCCCGCTCAGATAAACCAGGTGAAACTGGGGAGCGAGAGAGATCATGCAACCCAGGGTCCCAGCACAAGGAAATAAAGCCTCAAAACACTGCCTGAAAACAACTGTGGTGGTTGAGGTGCTGGGAGAGAATCCTAGCCTCACAGGAGAGTTCGCTGGAGAGACCCACAGGGTTCTAGAACTTATACAAACCCACCCACTGAAGAATCAGCACCAGAAGGTCCCGATTTGCTTGTGGGAAGCAGGGGAAGTGACTAAAATCTGGCTGAGAGTGGAGAAAGCGCCAGCCTCCCCCAGATACAGCGTCACAACCCGGCGACATGAGTTACCCCATCCCAGTGAATACCTAAACCTCTGCTCCTCATATGTAACAGGCACGACAAGACCGAAAAAATGGAACAAACGAAAGAACAGATCGAAGCTCCAGACGAAATACAACTAAGCGATGAAGAGATAGCCAGCCTATCAGATGCATAGTTCAAAACACTGATAATCAGGATGCTCACAGAATCAGTTGAATTTGGTCACAAATTAGATGAAAAAATGAAGGTTACACTACGGAAATAAAGGAAAATGTACAGGGAACCAATAGTGATGAGAAGAAAACTGGGACTCAAATCAATTTAGCGGACCAGAAGGAAGAAAGAAACAACCAAACAGAAAAGAATGAAGAAACAAGAATTCAAAAAAAATGAGGAGACACTTAGGAACCTCCAGGACATCTTTAAACATCCCAACATCCTAATTATAGGGGTACCAGAAGAGAAAGAAGAAGAGAAACAAGTGGAAAACTTATTTGAACAAATAATAAAGGAGAACTTCCCCAATCTGGCTAAGGAAATAGACTTCCAGGAAGTCCAGGAAGCTCAGAGAGTCCCAAAGAAGGTGGACCCAAGGAGGAACACACCAAGGCACATCATAATTACATTACCCAAGATTAAAGATAATGAGAGAGTCTTAAAAACAGCAAGACAAAATGAGAGAGTTACCTACAAAGGAGTTCCCATCAGACTGTCAGCTGATTTCTCAAAAGAGACCTTACAAGCAAGAAGGGGCTGGAAAGAAGTATTCCAAGTCATGAGAGGCAAGGACCTACATCCAAGATTGCTCTATCCAGCAAAACTTTCATTTAGAATGGAAGGGCAGATAAAGTGCTTCTCAGATAAGGTCAAATTAAAGGAGTTCATCATCACCAAGCCCCTATTATATGAAATGTTAAAGGGACTTATCTAAGAAAAAGAACATAAAAAAACATGTACAGTAAAATGACAGCAAACTCACAGATATTAACAACCACACCTAAAACAAAAGCAAACTGAGCAAACCACTAGAACAGGAGCAGAACCACAGAAATGGAGATCACATGGAGGGTTAGCAACAGGGGAGTGGGAGGAGGAGAGAGGGGGAAAAGGTACAGAAAATAAGTAGCATAGACGGTGGGTAGAAAATAGACAGGGGGAGGGCAAGAATAGTGTGGGAAATGTAGAAGCTAAAGAACTCATGACACGTGGACATGAACTAAAGGGGGGAATGTGGGTGGGAGGGGGTGTGCAGGGTGGAGGGGAATGATGGGGGAAAATGGGACAACTGTAATAGCATAATCAATAAAATATATTAAAAATAAAAATTAAAAAAACAATAAAGGAAGGAATGCCACTAACAACCATGCAAAAATTAAAAAAGGATTATAAAGGAATGTTGTGAACAACTTTAGGCAAAAAAAAATTAGGCAACTTAGATGCAATAGACAAATTCCTAGAAACACACAAATTACCAAAACTGACTCAAGAAGAAAAACAAAATATGAATAGACCTATGGCAAGCACAGAAATTGAATAAGTAACTTAAAATATTTCCACAAAGAAAAGCTCAGGCCCAGATGATTTCAATGGTAAATTCTATTAAATATTAAAGAAAAAATATAAACCCAACACAAACTCTTTCAGAAATAGTAAGGCAGAAGAAACACTTTCCAAATCATTTTATGAAGTGATTATTACCCTCATACCAAAGTTAGACAAAGATATCAAAAAAACAAAACAAAACAAAACAAACAAACAAAAAGCCAAAACCCAAAACTCATATGTTCATGAGAGATATGTTCATTATCTCTCATGAACATAGATTCAAAAATTGTTAACAAAATATTAGGACACTGTCTCCATTCTATATATAAAAAACAAATTAGCCCTGGCTGGTGTGGCTCAGCTGGTTGGACATCATCCAGGAAACCAAAAAGTCACAGGTTCAGTTCCCGTCAGGGCACATGACTAGATTGCAGGTTTGGCTCCTGGTCAGGGCATGTGTAAGAGGCAACCAGTTTATGTTTTTCCTTCACACTGATGTTTCTCTCTCTCTCTCTCTCTCTCTCTCTCTCTCTCTTTCCTTTCCCCTCTCAAAAATCAATTACGATTAAAAAAATTATACTCCAATACCAATTGAGATTATACCAGGAATGCAAAAGTTGGTTTAGCATTAGAAAACCAAATCATTTAACAAAAACATGAAAATCTCAATAGGCACACAAAGAAAGAATTTTAACAAACTCTAACACCCTTTTGTGATAAAAGTAAATAAAAACTTTCAACAAATTCGAAATAGAAGCTAATGTCCTCAACCTAATAAAGGGTATCTATTTAAAAAAAAAAAAAAAAAAACCTACAGCAGCCTCATACTTCATGGTGAAAGGCTAAATACTTTCCCACTAAGATTGGGTACAAGGCAAACATGTCTGTTCCTACCACATCCATCCAACATAGTACTGGGGGTTGTAACCAGTGCAATCAGGCAAGCAAAAGAAATGAAGCTCATAAAGATTGCAGAGTAAAAGATTTTTATTCATAGATGACATAATTGTGTTCCTATAGAAAAATCTTAAGGAATTTTCAGGAAAAGCTATAATAATTAAAAAGTGAATTGAGCAAGATTTCAGTATATGATGTTGCCCTACAAAACACAATAAAACAGCCCTGGCTGGTGTGGCTCAGTGGATTGAGCACAGGCCTGTGAACCAAAGGGTTGCCAGTTCGATTTCCAGTCAAGGCACCTGCCTGGGTTGTGGGCCAGGTCCCCAGTAAGGGGTGCATGAGAGGCAACCACACATTGATGTTTCTCTCCCTCTCTTTCTCTCTCTCTTCCCCTCTCTCTAAAAATAAATAAATAAAATCTTTAAAAAAACACAACAAAACAAAGAAGAGTATTTTTATATAGTAGCAATGAACTGGAAACTGAAATTTAAAAAATAATGTCATTTAGAAAAGCATCCAAAATATATAAATTTAGAAGTAATTTAACAAATCATTTGTAAGACCTCCACATTGTAAACTATGAATCATCGATGAGAAATTTCAAAGACCTAAGTAAATGGTTTGTTATACCATATTCATTATTAGATGGGAAGACTCACTATTGTTAAGCTGTCAGTTCTTCCAAATTGATTTATATACTCTATACAATCCCAATCAAAATCTCAAGTAACATTTTTTGCTAAAATGCCCGTAATTTTCTTTAATGTATATGAAAACAAAAAAGATCTACAATAATTAAAATAATCTTGAAAAGAACAAAATTGCAAGACTTATACTATGTGATTTTTTTAAAGATTTTATTTATCTATGTTTAGAGGGGAGGGGAAGGAGAGAGGGAGACAAATATCAATGTATGGTTGCCTCTCGTGCGTCCCCTGCTGAGAACTGGCCTGCAACCCAGGTATGTGCCCTGACCAGGAATTGAACCTCGATCCTTTGGTTCACAGGCCTACTATGTGATTTTAAGACTTACTATAAAGCTACAGTAATCAAGAGTATCACATTGGCCCTGGCTGGGCTGCTGCAGCTGGTTGAAGAGTCATCCTGTACACCAAAAAGTTGCAGGTTCAATTCCTGGTCGGGACACCTAGATTGCAGGTTTGATCTTTGGTCAAGACATGTATGTTATTCAACCAATCAATGTTTCTCTGTCTCTCTCATCCTCTCTCTCTAAAATCAATAAACATATCCGCAGGTGGGAATTAAAAAAAAAAAAGAGTATCATATTGGCATAAAGAGAGACAAAGAGATCAAATGAGTCAGAAGGTAAGGCCAGATATAAACCCACCATGTATGGCCAATTAATTTTTGACACAATTGCCAAGGTAATCCAACGGGAGAAAACACAGTCTTTTCAACCAATGATGCTGAAACAGCTGGAAATCCATCTAGTAAGAAAGGAACCTTGACCTTTATCTTACCCTATACACAAAAATTAACTAAAATTGGATTGTAGGCCTAAGCATAAAGGCAAAGACTATAACATAGCTAAAAGAAAAAGTTTTTGAAAATTGCGACCTTAGGGAGGTGAAGTTTTCTTAAATAGATACCAAGCCACAAACCATAACAGAAAAAACAATTGATAATGTGGATGTCATCAGTTAAAGACATCTGTTCTGTGAAATTCACTGTTAAGACAATGAAAAGGCTAACCATAGGTAAGGAGAAAATATTCACAATACATATATTTGACAAAGAATTATATGCAAAAATGCAGACAACTCTTGTTACTGAATAATCAGAAAACAAACAATCCAATTAAAAATGGGCAAACGATTTGGACAGTTCACAAAAGAGAATATACAAATGGCCACTAAGTATCAGCAGTTACAGAAAAATGCAGATTAAAACCACAACGAGATAACAATACACAGCCACTGGAATGGCTAATGTGGAAACGGACAAACGGAAACCTGACGATACTGCCAGGCGATGAGCGTGTGATGTGACTCTCCTATGCTGGGCTGGCATACAGAACTGCCCCACCACCCTGGAAGACAGGTGGGCAGTCTCTTACAGAGTTAAGCAGATGCTGATCACATGACCCAGCAACTCAGCTCCTAGGCATTGGCCCAAAACAAATCAAAACATATGTCCCCTCAAAGTCGTGTTCCTACGGCCCTAATTCACAGTCACCAACTCTGGAAACAACTCAGTGTCCGCCAACAGGTGGCTGGATGTACAACCAGTGGCACGGTCGCAGGACGAATTACTACCCAGACTGCACTGCAATGGATGACTTAACTGATACCTGCGAACACGTGAAGGAACACTCAGAAATATTACGCTGAAAGAAAGGAGCCAGGCAGAATGGACTCTACTTTCACACCAATGGTAGGGCCGGGGAAACCACTTCGTGATGACGGAGAGCAAATCGCAGCTGCCAGACCCCTGGGGTGTGCCTGGGCGGGGCCGCTGGAACCGTCCCGAGCACTGACCACGCTACCGGGCACACGCTGTGTGGATTTATCAAAACTCGGGGAACTGTACAGCCGGAAAGGGAGGATTTTACTGTGTGTACATGACACCTCAGTGACGTTGTTATTTAAAAACCAAAACGAATCTCGATTTCCCAGGGGTTTAGACCCCAAGCTGTGAGATCACATTCGCCTGGCTCTGGTCCCTGCTCTGCCATCTACGTGATCTGTGACCTTGAACAGGTCACTTAATCTTCTTGTGCATCAGGTGCTTTGCTTGCAAAATAGAAATAATAAGAGTACCTACTTCAGAGGGTCATTTTAAGAATTGAAAGGATAGTTAACGCACTAACTAACGTAGTAGGGACTCAGGAAATATTAGCTATCAAGATAAATATACATGAATCCCAGGTTTCCCCAAAATATACAGTGTAAGTTATTATAGAAAAAGACTAGAAGGAAACACACTAATATATATTAAGTGTGATTAATTCATAGGATTGAAATTGTGGGTGATTTTAAATTTATTATTCAAAATCCTGCATACATTTTATAATCTGAAAGGAGATTATTAAAATTGTTTTTATTTATTGATTTTTCTTATACTTTTTTAATTTTTAGAGAGAGAGGAAGGGAGAAAGAGAGGGAGAGAAGCATCAATAGGTTGCCTTCTGTATGCCTCTCAAATGGGGACTGAACCCACAACCCAGGCATTTGCCCTGATCGGGAATGGAACTGACAACCTTTCAGTTTGTGGGATGATGCCTAGCCAACTGAGCCACATTGGCTGGGGCATACTTATTTATTTATTTATTTATTTATTTATTTATTTATTTATTTTATTATTATTATTTTTTAGAAAGACAGAAAAACATCTATTTGTTGTTTCACTTATTTAGGCATTCATTGGTTGATTCTTGCATGTGTCCTGACTGGGGATTGAACCCATAACCTTGATGTATCAGGACGACACATTGAGCACTGAGCTACCCAGCCAGGGCCTGAATGGAGATTACTAAAAAAGATAAAAAGCTATTGGCTGATGTAGGTCCCAGGGCATTCACTAGAGCATGGTTTGGTTGTAGTGGATGCTGTGACACCACCACCTTCCTCCTTGCGAAGGCACTGGGCACCCAGCAAAGTGAATGAAGGTGGATACACATATATTGCTAAGCGACAAAGATGAGGTCAGTGGGTGCAGGGTGCTACAGTGAATGTGAGAAGGGCGAAGAAATGGCCTGTGCTTGTGTTTATGAAAGCACAGAAGGTATTTTGAAAGATACATAAGACATGGTAACAGCAGTGTCCTCCCAGAAGAGAGGATATATTTGTGTTTATATATAGCCTTTTCCCAAATTTTAAAATTATGGTAAAAAGCACATAACACAAAATTTACCAACTTAACCATCTTTAAATGTACAGTTTAGTGGTGTGAAATACGTTTCTAATATATGCCACCACCCATCTCCACAGCCCTTTTGCCTTGTAAAGCTGAAGCTCTGTGCCCATTCAACACCGACTCCCCGGTGCCTCTGCCCCCAGCCCCTGGCACCCACCAGTCTACTTCCGTCTCTGTGATTTTCGCTCTAGACACAGCTGTTGTCTTTTTGTGACTGGATTACTTCACTCAGCACAGTGTCCTCAAGGTCCATCCATGTGGTAGCGCATCAGAGTTTCCTCCCTTTTTAAAGCTGAATAATATTCCACTGTCCGTATAAACCACATTTAGATCACCCATTCATCTGTCGACAGGCACTTGGGCTGCTTCCATGTTGTAGCTCTGGTGGAAGAATGTTGCTGTGAACACGCTGTACAGATATTCGAGAGTCTGCTTTCAATTCTTTAGGGGATATGCCAAGAGGTGAATTTGCTGGTTCTTAAGGAAATTCCATGTCTAATTTTTTGAGGAATCAGCACACGGATTTTTATAGCAGCTGCACCATTTTACATTCCCACCGACAGTGCACGAGGGTTCCAATCTCTCCACATGCTCCCCAACACTTGTTATTTTCTGTTTTTCTTTTTTTGATAATAGCCATCCTAATGGGTTTCTTGCAGTTTTGATATGTATCTCCCTAAGGATTAGTGATATTGAGCATCTTTTAAAAAAATCTTCACCTGAGGATCTGTTTATTGATTCTTAGAGAGAAAGAGAGAGAGAGAGAAACACTGATGTGAGAGACAGAAATCTCGAAAATCTCGATTGCTTGTCTCTCATACGCTCCCTGACTGGGGATCAGACCCACAACCTAGCTATGCACCCTATTTGGGAATCAAACCCAAAACCTTTCGGTGTATGGGACTGCACTCCAACCAGCTGAGCCACCTGGCCAGGGTGAGGATTAGTGATATCAAGCATCCTTTAATGTGTTGTTGGCCATTTGTGTATCCTTTTAAAATTTTTTTTTGAGAAATGTCTATTCAAGTCCTTTGTGCATTTGTGAATATTATTGTTATTGTTGAGTTTTAAGAGTTCACCATTTATTCTGGATATTGACCCTTTATCACATATGTAATTTGAAAATATTTTCTCCAATTTTGAGAGTTGGCTTTTTACTCTGTTGGTAGTGCCTTTTGATAAACAAAAAATTTTGTTAATTTTCATGAAGTCCGATTTATCTGTTTTGGTGTAACACCCAACGAAATCATTGCCAAACCCAGAGTCATGAAGATTTTGTCCTATGTTTTTGTCCAATAACTTTATCCAGTCTTCCTAGTACTACTTATTAAAAAGACTGTCTCTTTCCAAGAATGATCTTGGAACCCTTGTCAAAAATCATTTGACCATACCTACAAGCGCTGACCGAGGCTCTCCAGCTCCGTCCCGCTGGTCTCCACAGCTGCCCCTGCGAGGCACCCGCTGCTCTGATCACTGCAGTTTTGCTGTAAAGAAGTTGGAGTCCCTCAGCCATGTCCTCCTTTTCCAATATTTTCTCCATTCAGGTTCCCTTCGGAATCCATATGAATTTTGGGATGGGTTTTTCTATTTCAGCAAAAACTCACTGAGGTTTTCATTGGGATTGCATTGAATCTGTAGACTGTTTTGGGTACTATTAACATCTTAAAAGTATTACCTCCCAATCCATGAACATGGGCTGTCTCTCCATTTATTTATGTCTTTAATGCCTTTTAGCAATATTTTGTAGTGTTCACTGTAATGCTTTTCACCCCCTTGGTTAATTCCTAAGTCGTCTGTTCTTTTTGGTGGCATTGTTTCCTCAATTTCATTTTCAGATTGTTCATTGTTAATGTAGGGAACTGCAACTGATGTTGTGTGTTGACTATGTAGACTGAATTTAGAAAATTCCTTTAACAAGTTTTATTATTTTACCAATTTTGGAGGGAATCCTTATGGGATTCTATCATATACTATATATATATATTTTGAAGTGACAAACAAAAGATGTTAAGTACAGGGCAAACTTCAGTTTCTTTCCTGAGTGATTTATGAGTAGGTTGCCAACAGGCTGCCTCTTCACCTTCAACTGCTTTACTCTGTGTTTTGTACAAAAAGAAGAAGAAAAACAACAACAACAACAACATTCCGGGTCACTAACTCCTCATTCATTCTCATGCACCACACGAGGCACCGGCACCAAGATGTCCAGCTGAGGAGTCAGCAGGGAGCCCAGTCACACTGGGAGCTGGGACACAGCCTCCAGATGGCAGCTGAATGCACCACTAGAGGGTTGGCTTTCACAAGTACAGCCTGCAAAATGCTAGGGCCGTTTGTGAATAGCAGTGTACCCATGCAGCTTGTACTACTGGGGGCCTCTGCTGCTTGCGGTACAAACAAGTGGATCCACCTATTACCCAGAGAATTTGAACCCTTGGCCTTCCCACCTTAGGGCCCTCCCTCAATGTGCACTTTCCATGAATATATATAAGTACATAGAATACCTCTGTATGACCTTTGTATTGACCAAAAGATTGACAGGGAACGATGGAAGACAGGAGTGTTTGGATGCATGTCTCTGCAGACAGATGAAGGTGAACATGATATTGAAATGCATTTGCCTTATACAGCTAATGCCATGGAAAGCCGTAAGGATAAGTTTATCATTATTTCTGTACTAGCTGTAGCTCTGAGTGAGTCAACAGGATAGGGGTTTGAAAAACTTTTCAGTAAATATCTAGTGGATCATAGTAATCTCTTTGTGGTTTCTTCCAATTTCTGCCATTGGAGTGAAAGGTTCAGTTACAGTTACTATGAGGAATCTGATGAAGAGATTTATAGATCCACTGAACATCTAGATAAAATGGGTATGAGGATTACAGAACAGTTAAACCCTGTGTCTTTTTAAAAAAGATTTTACTGCCCTGGCTGGTATAGCTCAGTGGATTGAGCACAGGCCTGCAAACCAAAGGGTCACCGGTTCAATTCCCAGTCAGGGAAATAAGCCTGGGTTGCACGCCAGGTCCCCAGTAGGGGGTGTGTGAGACACAACCACACATTCATGTTTCCCTCCCTCTCTTTCTCCTTCCCTTCCTTTCTCTCTAAAAATAAAGAAATAAAATATTTTAAAAAAGATTTTATTTATTTTTAGAGAGAAGGGAAGGGAGGGAGAAAGAGACGGAGAAAAACATCAATGTGTGGTTGCCTCTCGTGTGTCCCCTACTGTGGTCCTGGCTCACAACCCAGCCATGTGCCCTGACTGGGAATCATACTGGTGACTGTTTGGTTCACAGGCCTGAGCTCAATCCACTGAGCCACACCAGCCAGTGTTAAAGCCTGTATCTTTTAGCAATTACTTGAAGAAGTACCATAATACTATATGTGGAAGTCATTCCTTTGGGATGTTATTAAATGCTATCACAGAGCTCCAGAAGAATGGGATAAATATAAGCTTTTAAATTTTTTTCTGAATTATGCCCAGTCAAGCCAGTGTAGAAAGGGGCAAGACAGCTCACTGAGCCACGCTGCAGGAGCACTGAAGCTCTGATTCCTCAGGGATGGTGCCCACACACTCACACTGTGCCCGGGCTGCCAGCGTAGCCCTTACCAAGACACTGGTCCTGGTTTGGGGGGATTCTGAAACCTCAAACTAATAGAAGTTTTGCTTCTTTTCTAATAGGTGTAGCCTTCATAATTTCAACTCATTGAAAATGCTTTATCATTTAGGGCAGTGGAAGGAGGGCTGGCATGAGATATTTTGACAAGAACAGATGGCAACGTAATGGCCCAGTTGTGGCAGTTTTAAAAAAGTAACATGTAAACCATTGATGGTATCCTAAACTTGCACTCTTTGCAGACTTGTGCACGTATATTCCTCTTTCAGAATAGTTTTGTATATTGTGCACAAACCAAAAGGTGGAAGCTTTTTAAGAAAAATTGCATTTATACATGATCTGTATTAGAATATAATAATCTCCAGTTATCATCAATATCTACCTGTGTTGTAGGACAGATACCTTCAATTTTAGTTGCTAATAAAGGGTTACACAACTAAAAAAAAAAAAAAGAGAGAGAGAGAGAGAGAGAGAAAGATAGAAAGGAAGAAAGAAAAGAACATTTTGCATTAGACACGTGGTAAAAACAAATGTGAAAGTCAGGAAAGTAACACATGGCTCACTGTCTAATCACAATTTAGTTCGCAGAACCCAACCCCCTTTACCAAGTATGCCAATAACGTCTTATTTTTCTCTGTATTTTTTTTGAAATTTGTAAGTATGGATATGTTATCTTTACAATTTTTTTAATGTTCAAGAACTATATCACACAAATAAGATAAAAATCAATCTATTTAACAATGAGCTCAGAGTATCAGTGAATGCCAGCCTTTCTCGGGTGTCCAGCTGAGCAAGGGGAGCCCTAATTCCAACTGGCCACCCAGAAATATATTCAGAAGGAAGGGAGGATACAGGTGGAAGTTTGCAAAGTGCAGAAAAAGTTCAGGTCCTGAAAGAGCTCGAAGGGCTCCCTGCCTTGGGAGTCCCACAGGACTTTGCCCTCCCGCGCAGGCCAAACCGGGTACACAGGGCTCCTGCACAGATTGCTAAAACTGCAAGGTCCGTAGCGGCCACCAGGGGATGAAAAGTCACAGGCTCCTCAAGGTCCGAAGGGCTCAAACACAAATCCTACCTACCAAAGCGGGCTCCGGAAGCTGCAGGGAAAAACACTTTGGGGTGGGGGGCACTCTCCCACGGGAGGGGCTACATCTACAGCGCAGCAGCGTCGATCCAAGCGCCTCTCCGAGATGCAGAGGCTAAAGGCGCTAGCGTAGTCCCGGTTGTCCCCTCCGCAAAGGCCATTTCGTAGTGACCAAGAGACCCCTACCCACACCCACTACACCAATCACCCCCTGGCAGTCGGGGGTGAGACCTGGGCGTCTGACCGCCCTGAACGCACCCTTCTCGTCCCCTCTAGCGCCACTCCGGGGAGCCGAGCGGGGAGAAGTGTGAGCGCGGGACCCACCACCGCAGCGGGGAACCAGGAGCCCAGGGCCTTCGAGTCCCGGCCTACCCCGCCGGAACCTGCCCCTTCACTACGCGTCTGCCCGGGGGCGCACGCGGCCGCAGGCCTGTCCCCATGCAGGGACAGATGGGGCAGCGGCGACGCCCCCGATCCGCTCCCCACCGACACCCCCCCCCCCGAGCTTCTCCAGGAACCCTGGGGCCTGGGGAGCACCGACAGGTGGGGGCCCCGGGGCGGCGCGGGGACCATCTCCGCCAGGTCGCGCAACCCCAGAGACCAGGCGTGCGGCCTTACAAAGTGCTTCAGAAGCACCGCCCAAACACCCGTCCCCGCACCTCGCGACGCTCCTTGGGCGTCCAGACTGGGCGGGCCTCGCAGGCCCAGGCCCAGGCCCGGGTCCCGCCTCGGCAGCGGAGCCGCTGTGCGGGCCTGGTCTGGGATCTCCCCCCTCCCAACGGCTTTCCTCGCCCACGTGAAAGAGACACAGACTCAGAGGAAGCGCCCAGACGAGGAGCTAAGACTTTATTTGCCATCCGGGTCCCAGACTCCGCTCGCGGGTTCAGAAGATCTTCACGGACTGCAGCTGCAGGTCCCCGCCCACCTCCACGACGCGCACGCGCGCCGGCGGGATGCGGTAGCGGAAGTGGTGGTACTCCGCGTCCCCGACCACCGTCTGCAGGGGCCCGGGCGGCGCTTCAGTTCCGGCAAGCGCCGCCGGGGCCCCAGTCGAACGTCTTCCCGGTGCTGACCCGCCCCTGTGACCTGGACAGCCCCGTAACTCCCGGGCACCCCGTCCCCAGTGGGCACACGCGCGGATGTGCCTTCTAACCCCTTGTCCCGAGGGTGCCATCATGTGGCTGCTAGCACCCGGGAGCCTTCTAAGTGTGGGCCGCGTATCGGATGTGATCAGCACGAAACCGGCTCCCACTGCCTCAGGACGCTAAACGGTTGGGTGTTGGGGGTCCGCAGCGACTACTCCGCCTGGGACTTGTTTCTGGGCCCCGTCTGCCGGCCCACCCTGCCCCTGTGGCACTGATGCATGCTCAGGCGTGAATGAACAGGGACTGGGGTGTGGGGCCGAAGGCGGAGCCACGCCTCGCCGCCAGGACACCCAGCCTCCGCACACTTCACTTCTACTGGCTTTGTCCTTGCCCCTGCACGTATCTGCCCTTGTGTCACTACTGAGGTGGCTCCCCGAGAGGGACAGGGATGAGGGCACCCCACCCAGCCTTGGCCACGCCTTGGCTTCACACCTCCACCCAGGGCCTTGCAGGCCTTCCCCAGCCACAGCAGGGACCTGGGTTTTGGCACCCACCCTTGTGGCAGAGCCTCACCTTGAAGCCTTCTTCAGTGGCGATGAGGAGCACTTCGAAGGGTTGCCCACGCTGAAAGGGAAGACCATGGCCGCGCTCCTCCTTGCCCCAGGCGCCCTGCTCCTTGGTGTTGAAGACCACCACGGACTCATCCAACCGCGGGTTGAAATGCAGGGCAGCCTCAGCACCCTCCTGGTCGCACAGCAGGTTCACATAGAACCTGGTGAATGGACGATGGGGGAGGGGGTGGCAAGGAATTAACGTCAAGAGCCATGAACCACCCAGACCATCACAGGCTGATAAATTAAGACTTAACCTGGAGCACACCCAGATTTACCGGGACCTGAGTGTGTCACACACCACAGGGGTTGTGCACTGGTGGACAGGGTACCTAGATGCCAGGCAGGACACACGCTTATTGGACACACCTCCACCAAGCAAGGATCACCATAGTACCGCCCAGGTCTCCCTCGTTGCCCGAGTCTGGGAGTTCCAAGGAGTCGTGCTGATGACCAGGGTGCTCCAGAATCCCAGGGAACCCCCAGTTCTCAAATGGCTGAGAGGCTGAGAACAATACCAGGGGCCCCAATATTTAGAGACACCAAAATTCCTGGGAAGCCTGAAGTTTCTGGACGTAGAAAGTCACACAGTTTATTGCATGGGCCACCCAGACACCCAGGGCACCGCCAGGTCACCAGAACGTTCCAGAGTCCCTGGGGACTCAGCTGGAAAGTCGGAAAGCTAAAGGTAGGAGCCCCCAAATGGCTTGGAATCCCCAGATTCTTAGAGAGCTGAGCTCCACAATCGGGGAGCCCCACATCTGTAAAAGCATCAGATTCCAAAAGGTTGGTAATGGCCTGGGGATTCCAAACCCTAGCGGGCATAGGTGGCCCTGGGACCCTCATCTCTGGGCTGAAAGGAGTCTGGGTGAGCTGGGCCCAGACCTCCCACCCCTTACCTCTGGAACCCGGGGTCACACTGGAGTCTCACCTGCCAGCATTGTCGGGGACAGCACCACGAATTCTCATCACGGAGCCCACTCTGACTCCCTCCGGCAGCGAGGTCTTGTGGGGCACATTCTGCAAGAGGCCGGGTCGGTGGGGGGCGGTGAGTGGACCAGGGAGACCGAGGAGAGGGACAGAGGTTTCACCCCAGGGAGAAAGCAACAAGGACCCAGACCAGCACGTCAGAGAGAAAGAGGCAAAGAGTGAGACACAGGAAAAGAGATGTTTGGTGAAGCACAAAGAATTAAGAGAAAAATATTCAGAGAGAGAAACCAAGAGGAGGCACCAAGAGGACATGGGAGCAATGAGATGGGTGGTCCACCCAGAAGGCAGTGCCCCGACACTGCACAGCACACCCAGCCACCCACTTTCTCCTGTGAAACAGGAGACCTCGGCCAGGCCCGGGCCCGGGCCCATCCCCGAGCCTGGTGCTGCTTAGGTCCAGGACCCTGCAACCCTCAGGCCCTAGAAGACTCACAGAGCTCCCGGCCATGGCT